>JAVYIG010000008.1:1148674-1566127 GCA_035222895.1 Strongylocentrotus droebachiensis | reverse complement strand
GCGAATTGGCGTGGGGTCCAGGAGGCGGAGCCCTGGAGGCTCAGGGGTGTTGGGCAATAGATTACAGTCAGATGAGCATATTTTTATACCTTATTTGTTACACTGCAGGACACAAATTGGTGTTGGGTCCAGGGGGCGGAGCCCCCAGAAGCTCAGAAGCTCAGGTCAGACAAGCACGCAGGGGCCCGTCTTAGGGCCCCTAGTGGGGTCGGAGGGGGCGGAGCCCCAGAAACGTAGGGGTTTTAGGCATTTAATTACGGTCAGATGAACATATTAGCCCCTAGAAGCTCAGGGGTTTAAGGCATTTTATAATGGTCAGACAAGCATGCAGGGGCCCGCCTTAGGGCCCCTAGTGGGGTTTAGGGGGCGGAGCCCCGGAAACTTCGGGGTTTTAGGCATTTAATTACGATCAGTAGGATAATAGGACACTTTTTTGTTGTTGCTTTCTTTAGCACACAAAAAAGGGGGGCCCCCACCTGGATTCGCAACTGCGTAGGAATGACCAAACCTTAATTTCTATGGGGAGGGCAGAAATTAGACACTAGACGTCAATAGGATAAAGCTCGATACAGTGATTTGGAGACCATTTAAGCTGTACATTGAATAATACGAGTATTATTCATGATAGGCTTGCTTGATTGCTTTCTTTGAAATGTTACTTCAACATAATCTTCTCTTGCTTTTCCCTTCATCATCATCTCTATGATTTGTTTTCATACTCATAGATCGTCTCTTTCTTTTCCCTTCATCATCATCTCTATAACTTTTTCATACTTCATAGAGGATAAGAGCCCGACATAGTGTTAAGGAGTCCGCTTTAACTTATGTTGAATAATACAGGTTTAAAGCCTGGTGATTCCAAGTATACTTTGGGCCCCCCCCCCCCCCACTCCGGGGGTCGGAATGACCCCATGCGTGTTACCAAAATGTCCGGTAAAGGGGTACTTTACGTGCGACAAAGTCCGGCCCGTGAATTGTAAAAAAAGGGGTGCAATAACTTTTCACCCGGAGATTTCTTTAAAAAGGGGGTGTTTTTTTCTCTCATCTCTTTGAACTCCTGAGAAATTATTCCGAATTTAGGGGTGTACATTGAGCATTTTTCATGATTTAGGGGGGTCTCGCAAAAGCCCGCGAAAGGGGGTTCGGAAATGTTGGCAGTCCTCAGATAGGGGGTGCTTTCAAAAAGAGGGAACGAACATATGCGTACCCTAAATAACACTGAGTGGGGGGGGGGCCGGGACTTGGGGTTTATCTGTACTCCATTTATCTCAGAACACGACTTTTGTCATCAGTTTCAACAAATCGTCACCTCATTTTCCTCTTTTCATCATCTCTATGATTATTGTAATACTTCACAGAGGATTGGAGCCCGACATAGAGTTTCAGCACTGGCGTACTGGTGGGGGTGGGGGGGGCTTGGGGGCGCCAGCCTCCTCCGACCAATAAAATGGAACCATGACCAAGGAAAGAAAGAGAAGAGAAGAAAGAAAGAGAAAAAAGAAAAAGAGGAAGGAGAGGAAAGAAAGGAAAAGAAAGAAAAGAAAGAAAAGGAGAAAAAGGAAACATAAGAAACGGGGGAAGAAAGAGAGGAGAGAGAGAGGGTGGTAAGAGCCTAAGAGAAGAGGGGTGGGAGTAAGAGAGCAAAGGGAATGTTGGGTGGAGTCGCCACGTCGAAACAGCAAGAAAGATACGCATAGATAATTATGTTGCTATGTCGGGTCCGCTGTGTCGGTATTCTTGCTCTATCTAGCTCGTGTACTATATCAATGCAGAAGTTTGAAGTCGGTGAGATGTTTAATGTCGGTCGGCCGGCAATTTTTTTCTCCCTACGAACTGTAAAATTCAGACAATTTCTCTGATAATTTAATGAAACGTCAAAGCTCTCGCGCTTGGCGCGGGAGGGCGAAAACTGAATTCAGACAAGGATTAAGTGTCGAAAACAATACAACGAATCGTCTCCTTTCTCTAATAATTTAATGAAACGTCAAAGCTTCCGCGCTTCGCGCTTGAGGGGGAAACTGAATTCAGACAAGGATTAAGAGTCGAAAACAGTAAAACGAATCGTCTTCTTTCCCTAATAATTTAATGAAACGTCAAAGCAATGATTAAGAGTAGAAATCAGTACAACGAATCGTCTTCATTCTCTAATAATTTAATGAAACATCAAAGCTTCCGCGCTTCGCGCGGGAGGGGGGGGGAACTGAATTCAGACAAAGATTAAGAGTAGAAATCAGTAAAACGAATCGTCTTCTTTCTCTAATAATTTAATGAAATGTCAAAGCTTCCGCGCTAAGCGCGGGATGGGCGAAAATGAATTCAGACAAGGATTAAGAGTAGAGAACGGTACAACGGATCGTCTTCTTTCTCTAATAATTTAATGAAGTATCAAAGCTTCCGCGCGCGGAAGGGGAAAAACTGAAAAATAACATAGTTCCTGGCCCCGGGTTTACAGGGTGAAATTTGTAGACATTGGGACATTGGCATTAATATATTTGTCGGTAATTGGTGGCTCGTTTTGTAGGTAATCGGTGGCCTTTATACACCCCCCCCCCCCCCTCCCCAACTGAAAAAGATCTAGCGACGCCCCTCATAACAACACAGTTTATACACTCGAGATAATCTTTAGTACAACTGGTGAAGTACCGGACCTCTGTCTTTGTGCAATGTGCGGCAACGAAGCATATTATACAACGTCTCACGACGTGACAGATCACCTTTCTCTAACTTCTAACCAAGCAGAAGGCCTCGTTTTTTCCAGGAAGTGCCGGTGGACATTAATGCGCCAAATGTGGTCCTCAAATTGAAAAAGATCCCTACTCTCGGAGGGGGTAGGAGAAAGCAATTTTACGTCATATTACTCCAGGAAGTGCCTGAAAATGCGTCTAATGTGGTTCTAAAATTGCAAATGCTTCCTACTCCCCCTTCCTAACCCCCTCCCAGACCCACCCCCACTTGGTTCCGCTCCCTCGCCGCTAAAGCCTCGCTCTGTCGCTTCATCAGGTTTTTTATAGTTTTTTTTTATAATGTATTTCACCCCATGCCATTTCGTGCCCCCCCCGTAAGAAATGCCTGGATCCACCACTGATGCCCATACCCATTGACCTTGGGGGGCTCCGCCCCTTGACCCCCTAGACCCCACTTTGAAAAACGTTCAGCGGGGCCTGCATGTTAGAGTGGGGTGATGCAGATTTTTTGGTCAGCCCTCCCAAACGTTTTTGCTCATTACGCCACTGAGTTTCAGAGCCCGCTTTAAATACGTAGATCAATACAGGTTTTAAGCCTGGCGAGTGGCGATTCCAAGTATTTTAGGGGTTTATCTGTACTCCATTTATCTCAAAACACGACATATAACATCAGTTTCAAGAAATCGTCGCCTCGATTCCTCTTTTCATCATTTTCTATGATTATTTTAATACTTCGCAGAGGATTGTGAGCCCGTCATAGAGTTTATCGGAGCCCGCTTTAGATGTACGTACATTGTCAATACAGGTTTTAAGCCTGGTGATTCCAAGTATTTTAGGGGTTTATTTGTAATACATTTTATCTGAGAACACTGCATAATTATTATATAAGATCAGTTTCAACAAATCGTCACCTCATTTTCCTCTTTTCATCATTTTCTATGATTATTTTAATACTTCGCAGGGGATTGGAGCCCGTCATAAAGTTTCGGAGCTCGCTTTAGCTGTACATAGATCAATACAGGTTTTAAGCCTTGCCATTCCAAGTATTTTAGGGGTTTATCTGTACTCTATTTATCTCACAACACTCGTAATTTATATATCATCAACTACAATACATTTATATAACATCAATTACAACACATCGTCACCTCATTTTCCTTTTTTCATCATCTCTATGATTATTTTGATACTTCGCAGAGGATTGGAGCCCGTCATAGAGTTTCGGAGCCCGCTTTAGCTGTACGTACATTGTCAATACTGGTTTTAAGCCTGGCGATTCCAAGTATTTTAGGGGTTTATTTGTAGTAAATTTAACTCAGAACACTGCATAATTTATATAAGATCAGTTTAAACAAATCGTCACCTCATTTTCCTCTTTTCATCATTTTCTATGATTATTTTAATACTTCGCAGAGGATTGGAGCCCGTCATAGAGTTTCGGAGCCCGCTTTAGCTGTACATAGATCAATACAGGTTTTAAGCCTTGCCATTCTAGGTATTTTAGGGGTTTATTTGTAATACATTTTATCTCAGAACACTAAATAATTTATATAACATCAGTTTTAACAAATCGCCACCTCATTTTCCTCTTTTCATCATTTTCTATGATTATTTTAATACTTCGCAGAGGATTGGAGCCCGTCATAGAGTTTCGGAGCCCGCTTTAGCTGCACATAGATCAATACAGGTTTTAAGCCTAGCCATTCCAAGTATTATAGGGGTTTATCTGTACTCTATTTATCTCACAACACTCGTAATTTATATATCATCAACTACAATACATTTATATAACATCAATTACAACACATCGTCACTTTCTTTTCCTTTTTTCATCATCTCTATGATTATTTTGATACTTCGCAGAGGATTGGAGCCCGTCATAGAGTTTCGGAGCCCGCTTTATAGCTGTACGTAGATCAATACAGGTTTAATGCCTGGCGATTCCAAGTATTTTAGGGGTATATTTTGAAAACTGCATAATTTCAGTTTCAACAAATCGTCACCTCATTTTCCTCTTTTCATGATTTCTATGATTATTTTAATACTTCGCAGAGGATTGGAGCCCGTCATAGAGTTTCGGAGCCCGCTTTAACTGTACGAGTTATTATTCATTATAAGAATAATCGAGAGTAATCTATAAACTCTAATTATCTTCTGAAACCTCAATTTGAACATTTCGTATTCTCTCTTCCTCATCATCATTATGATTATTTTAACAGTTAATAATAATAAACTATTATAGAGAGTAGGAGCCTGATATAATATTATATTATAGTGTTCATTTATTTCTAAACACGGGCTCAAAGGTCAGATGGGTAAAAAGTTTTTTTTTTAAATAAACCTTCATAACTGTTCTTCACAGCTAAAAGATAATTTGAACCCTTGGTCCTTTCCTCCTCAAACTTTGGGTACTTTAAATATAGGTGATACTAGATTGCCTGTCATAGAGTTAGGCGTTTTGCTAACGTTCGTAACCATGTGCGTTATATGCACAGAGTTCGGCGTTCTGCCAAAGAGATACAGTTCTTACTCGTAACTGTGCTGAGCATTAAACTCGTCACTGTGCTGGTATTGAGTATGGCATAGAGAAACTTAGCTGTATGGGCAGGCGCTCGCGCGCTCGCACGCACAGCTCATGAATAATAATGAGAGAATCTTGGAGCCCATATAGTGTCGACCTTTCAGGTCATGGGCGTAGTCTCTACATCAGACTGTAAAACCATTTGTGGTCATATTTTCCGTACAAGGCCATCCTGCATTTTTATGATATCAACCAATCAGAATCACAATCTAGTGACCCCCCCCCCCCCGCTCTCTCTCTCTCCACCCCCTCTGGCCCTTCCCCATCTCTCAAACATTATCAATTGAATTAAATGTTAAATTGAATTGAACTGATTCTGCTTTTTTTTCTTCAATCTACCATACGTTCTATAAAATAATATAGTGATAGATCTGATATTTATTTATCTTCAGTACAGTTAACTAGATTAGTATTGTTCCCCCCCCCCCCCTGTATTGTACATTTATCACCTTCCCCATTTCCATTTCTATTTCTATTCTATTTAATTTTTCTAATTCTTTTTAAAACTTTTTTGTTGTTCTTGTAAACTGATCTGTGATTTCTTACAGACCACCTATTTTCCACATTTTCAATGTCTGTATAACTTTCTTGTTATTGTTCATGAATTTATTGTTGTTGGCGATGAACTTGTTGTTACTGTTCATAAATGTATTGTCTTTTGCACTGGTGAAATAAATAAATATATCTTGAATCTTGAAATGAACACAATAAACTGCATTAAAGGTAATAAAAAGTTTTGGAATGGGACATGAATTTGGTTCAAATGAACATATTGGAAGCATATGCGATTATACAATATGCAATGATCGCTGTTACAGTTGAAGTCGAGTCTAAAGTGATGAAATTGTAAATAATAAACTTATATGTTGTATAGCTCCCTCTCAAGACTGATATTACTTAAGCTTTAAAACGATGTTTCTTGACTACAATCGACCGACTCGCTATTCCCCGTCTAGAAATTATATATCAGAATTGCATACTCTGAGATTTTCATAGTCGCAGCTACCATGGAATAGCCTAAAGCACTATGTAAAATATTTGAAATTTAACGAATCGAGCACCAGTAAATTTTGATTATTCAATTTTCTTGAAAGCAGTGTTTTAGGGGCTAATTCCAGTGCTAATATGATACATCCACTGGGGCATCCAAAAATATCAAAATTGTAAAGAACTACTAACTATCCATCCAATTTTTAAAACGTCCAAAACTTTGCTTTACCTTTAATGTAGGATCAACACAAAATTAAAGAAATACATTTGATTTAGAATAAACAAAGTACCGGTAGGCTTTTTCCATCGTGAAAAAAACACAGAAAAAATAAAATAAAACAAAACAAAACAAAACAAGAGGATATGGATCAGACAGATATATATCACATATTTACAGAGCGAGAGCGAATGAGAGAGAGAGAGAGAGAGAGAGAGAGAGAGGGAGAGAGAGACATTTTTGAGAAAATAAAAGTATCCCCGGTAATTAAACTTTCCTGAATAATGATTAATCATACAACACTTAAATAAAAGGCGTTATTCGTAGCGTATCGATCAGTATTTAATAGCAGTTGTTTTTAATTTCTTTCTTTATATTCCCTCATGACACGTTGAATCCACTTCTTTCATATGCTACATATTCTACAATAATTTCATGGTTAATAACTGAGAAATAAAGAAGTAACACATATTCCTCTTCATCGATCTCTCCACGCTCTACAGCTAATCCTTGCACGTACATCTTGATGGAAAACATTTCTTTTCCTCCCCATCTCCATGCAAACTCATACAAATTCCTTTGGTCTTCATACATATCATTCCAATGGCCGTGTGAACCTGCTCCCATGAAACGTGTTAAGTACAGTGAACTCTGCATACGCCAAATCTGTTAGGACCACAAAAGTTGTTTGACTTATGCAAAATTCAACTTCCGAAGTGTACATAACACACGTTTCGCATAGCTCGGTCTAACAAGTTTGATCGATTTGTGCCATCATTTTGAGTTATGCAGAGTTAAC
Organism: Strongylocentrotus droebachiensis; assembly: GCA_035222895.1. Classification (NCBI taxonomy): domain Eukaryota; kingdom Metazoa; phylum Echinodermata; class Echinoidea; order Camarodonta; family Strongylocentrotidae; genus Strongylocentrotus; species Strongylocentrotus droebachiensis. The sequence goes on along the minus strand of JAVYIG010000008.1, from coordinate 1,558,856 downwards.
TGTACAGTCAGCCCCAAAAGGTCAGTGAGAACATGATGATCAGCCATGGACAATTCTTTTCTAGGAAGACGGACCAAAATCCACATCAATATCTTACAAGCGGTAACAGAAAATCAGTTATATTGGAATCCCATGATAACAATATACTTTTTAAAAGGAAAATGGAAATTTGACTTGTTTCATGAAATCTTGTTTTTATCAGGTTAGAGAAAACAAAAAACAACAGTATAAAATAGGTCTATACAAACAAGAGAGATGGGCAATATTAACTTGTTATATTGTGTTATTCTTTTTCTATCCACATTCTCCCTATTACACAAGGTTTCACTGTATATATTTATTTCTGAGCTTTTGAATGCTTAGATGAGGAATTTCGAGGGAGTCCAGCAGTGCCAGGAGCGTCACGATGTGACGGACATGTGCACTATATAAGAAGCCAACATTATTATTATTATCATATGTAATATATGTTTTACATTATATACAAACATGTTGCTTTATAAGAAAAAAAAACAGGTTTGAAAAAGTGAATATATATTATCATCCAAGAGGGTTATAGTCGCAAAATTGTGAATGAATTTCAAAGGATGAAAAGGGGTCATTAGTTATGAGTTAGCACTTTATATTTACAGACAGTATATTCATATTTATTTCACATCCCTCATATTTTCCTTTCCATATTGATAAAAATCTTCATTACTTTGGCAAATATACTTCCCTATTGGATGCCACAAAATCTACATACTTTGTTAATTTTCTTTGTGATAAGCAACTTTTTTGTTTATGCATATAAATTTAAAAAAAAAAAAAAAAAAAAAAAAAAAACTTTTTTGTTTATGTTAAACCCTCACATATGATATAAATATGTTTGGAATGATTTGAAATTAAGCTCTATAATTATGATTATCACAGCCCTAAAGCCAGCAAATGTATTTGATCAAAGGGGGACATATCACTAACATTTTTTTGCTCTAAATGTTCTTGATTCCATGACATTAAATAAACCAACTTCAAATATTACCTCTGTAAAGAGAAATTGCAAGTCAAATTACTCTCTGAATGACAGGAGAATCACCTTGTGAACTACAGTGCAATTTAGATTAAAGCAATTCTGTGAAGTAACTTATAAAACATTGTAACTGTATCCTATTAAATGAAAAATAAAGGAATCAACTGATCTAGGTGGTATCTACTTCCTTTTATCATAAGCATTCCAATCCTTACTTAGTATCCAGTTGCAGAATAACATGACAACATTTACAAGCTCATTCTAGAACATCTTATCTTATTCCATATCTTATCTTATCAATTACAACCGGAGCCATCTACATACAGAGTTTGGCCAACTTGGTTTCAGTTGGTCACAACATGGCATATTCTTTTATTAATTGTACCCATGACTAATACCAGGTTGGCCATACTCTGTAACATTGATGGCTCTGGTTACAAAATGTTCCCCCATGATAACACAAGTAATCACTGTCTTCTTTGTAAATAACTAAGTTAAACGGAACAAGCTAGAGTATTAAAGGAACAAACTATCTGTCAAGACTCAATATGATTGAATAAATGATAAAACCATAGCATGCATGTCAAGAAAATATCATATTATTCACAAAGTAACTTTAAAATAGCAAAGATAAGGATAGATATCTATGTACCATACTTTCTATTCAATTAGAAATATTTGTTAATGATGTATAGTTTCAAAACTAAAAACATCAAATACTTAAATCATAACAACATATATAGTAATATTCCTTTAGATATGGCCAAATTCGTGGATACCATCTTTATTTTTTTAATTTCATAACAAAATTTGGTAAACAACTTCATAATTTTTGCTTGATTATTTATTCACTTCACTTGTTTTCACATTTTTTCTGCTTCAATTGAATGTATTGGACAGGTTTTAAACGTGAAAAGAACTTAATCAATTTCTCCTCCTGACTTTTAGAATAGCATAATCTTCAAACAAAAATATCTCTCATGAAATGTACCATCGATGTAATGTTTGGGCGATGCATTTGATGCTCAAATACCACAAATAAATAAAAATATATCTATTGAAATTTTTGGTTTGCACCCAGTAAATAGAGATTGCATGCTCGACCTTGTAATTGAAAAACAAGTCAAAGAAATCTTGAACCCAGCAGGATTTGAACCTGCCATCTACTGCTTGCAGGGCAGGGACTCTACCACCAGGCCATCACTGGTCCATGGCACAGTCACGATGAACTGGAAACAAATACCTCAGCTCTCATGACCTATTCATATTCATCAGTCTGCAAGCCAAATTTCTTTCCAAATTGAAATTACTCCCTGGAAGCCTAACATTCCAATGAATTAAAAAAAGGAGTAAAGTGGTTGCATCCTGTGGAACTACACCCTTTTATCACTGTGTTTAAACAGAATTAGGAATCGACTTTCTTGAAAGAAACAGTCGAAGAAAACCAAAATATTGTTCGAATGAATTACTTGAGATAGCTCTGATCTCTGATCCACTTGAATGATTTTTTAATGCTGGTTATATAATCCCTTGTGCTACCATTAAAATAATATACAAAAGTGGTATTAGATGTGTGATATATTTGGTATTCATGCACATTTTGTAAAATCTAAACAACAAAAAATAACATATTCAAAGAAATAATATAACACCTGAGTAATAAAACATCATAATAATACAATTTTAAATCAAGTAGAACCATTTCCTATGATTCAACCACATTTTTATTGTGCTATTTAAAATCCTTTTTCGTTCATCATCATCATTACTCAGTTATAGCAAAGAAATATACAGATATAATACACAATTTCATTCATATATTTTCTCTTTTTTGCAAATGTGAGGAGTAAGAGCGTTATGAGCTAAGGTTTGAGAGATTCCTGGATGTAGAGATGGCACTACAGAGAACACTGATTGACATACTTAAGGGGGAGGGGCTCCTTGCCAGGAAATTTGTTTTCCCTTAGTCCCTATTGAGTAGAGAAAAAGAAGAAGAAGAAGAAGAGGAAGAAGACAAAAAAAGAAGAGAGAAGGAGAAGAGAGGGAAAGGAGAAGAAGAATAGGAAGAAGAAGAAGACAAAGAAGAAGAAAAGAAGAAGAAGAGGAAGAGACACAAGTGCCGCATTGGGCTTGAACCAATGACCTTCACATCTTCAGTCAGGTGTTCAAACCATTCTAACACAACATTTCCAGGCTGGTATGAACTTGCAGCGTCCCACAGTATGGAAGATCAAAGCGAGTTGCTTTGAATGCATTGACATACTTATGACCTATCCTTATTGGTGCCCTTGTCTGAGTATTCAACCTACCAGGTAGGTCAAATCGATGATTCCCAAAACTATCTTAAATTTCCCTTCTGGGAATTTGAGCATGATTTTATTTGAGGTTGCTTTTTCACAACTAAAAGAGATGATAATAACAGCTACATTTATATTGCCTATATATCCATTCCAGGGGATGCTCAAGGCGCCTTCAAAGTACTATCATTACCCTGGCTTTAGCCCAGCTGCACTAAAGAAGCTTAAAGAGTTCAAGGAATCAATTCCTACCAGGTACCCAAATACTACACCTGGATGGAGAGTGGCAAATGCAGATGGGAATGGACGGGAAACGAAATTCCAGGCAGGGTGAAAATCTCCTTAGCTCACAACTTGTCTCCTCTACACCACTCACAAATGATCCATTCATATATACAGGTACTATCTAGTCTAAACTACTGGCTATTTCATATATATACTCTAAAGAAGAAATAATAAGCTCTTGTATGCATCGAAAAAAATCTTTATACATACAAAATCTCAACCTTGGGAAATCAATTACTCTAGCTTTTGAGCTGTGCTGATGATTTAAAGACATGTACAGTGACTAATATCCTGCAGTGTGGGAGTGTATGTAAAGCTCCATTAGATCATAGGCGTAATATGATTGCTGCACTCCAGACAGATAATTGGAACTTGTCTGAAAATTGACCTGTACCAATCACCTAAACGTGGTTTGCTCGTGATGCAAGGAGTTCCGAGTCACTATACTAGAGTCAAACTTTGAGGTTCAAATATTTCTTCTACAAAGAGGAATTGCAGTATAAATACACTCCCAGGGAACAGCAAAATGTCTGATTGAGAAGACTATTTACACACGTATACGCTCTTGCATACGCAGTATGCACTATACGCAATGTTATGTGTTATCCTATATTTTCATCATACTCCTTAACCGTTTACCTACATGATGCCAGGTTAAACTTTTTTGAGATTGATTATTCTGGCTATACACAAATTATTTTAGATTGACTTTTAAGAAGTTTAATATATATACCTTGCAAAAGCTTGTATTACAAATGGAATCAAAACATTGTGTAATGTACATTATTGGTGATGCGTGTTGCTAACTGTGGACTTCTTTTTAACTCTGCAGCTAGTTAGATACAAACTAACTGTGCAACATTTCCGTTTGCTAGATATATTAAAAATAGGAAGATACCCCAAAAAAATTGTGATGACTTTGTCCTCAGACTTCTAAACTCCCAACCTTTAAAGCCCCTCTACACTAGCTTGGCATGGAGGGATTAGACCTCCCTGCATGGTCACTAACAGGTGGTTATCTCATCAAAATCAGCTCTCAATTAACATAAGAAAAAGGGCATCATGGGGGATCAACGGGTACCGCTAAGCATTGTCGGCTGTATAGAGGGCGCAAGTAGCTATAAGTAGTGCAGTGAGGCTTTAAAAAAAATCATTACAAATAAAAATCTAAATAATCTCCAGCAAATCATCAGCACAGCCTGCCACAAAAGTTCTACATGTATGATAATTTAATTTATGATACACACAGCCGAGCCTTGCCCAAGGTTTAGTAATGGGTGATAGGGGTGGGGGGTGGGAGGGGGGATAATCCTTATGAAGATGCAGCAGGCACGGGAGGCTGGAGTTCTTTGATCTGCTTTATGAGATAGTTCTTCTCGTCGTTGAATTGCTCGTCTTCCGTCCTGTCCGTGTGGAACATGGTGAGGAATTCCACCAGCTTCTCCTTGTTCTTCAACAGGATGTCAAGGATGGGTTTGGACTTGTTGGGGTTTGCTACAAATACCTGCAAAATTGAAATAGAATGAGAAATTACTTTCTATTATGAAGATATGATCATGAGTTGATTTTCAAAAATATTCACAAAATGGTGCCTGGATGACGGCACAATGACCCGGCATCACTGGAAAGTCACGCAGTTCTAAGTTGGACTAGGATATATCATCATTGCAAGTTTCATGACAATGGCTTTATCCATTCTTGAGATGTCCTGCAAACGAATTCATGGCACAATAATAATAAATAAATAATAATAATAATAATAAAGAAAAATCTTGACAAAATCAAAATGTGTTACGTTTACCTACCGTACGTATCACATTAATAACAACAACAACAACTACAAAGTACTATTTTTACCATGGCTTTAGCCCAGCTGTCCTCGAGTTGCTGAAAGCATTCAAGCAATTAATTCCTATCATGAACCCATTTACTTTACCTAGGTTGAGAGCGCCAAAGGTAGGTTCATGCCCTGCAGTGGACATTAGTTCTTACCTTAAATACATGAAAAGCTTCAAACTGGATGTTCCTGCTCTTATCTTTCAGCATGTTCATCATGAGCTTCAGATTCTCTGGGTTGCTGATGTATCTCGTCATCGTTGTGAAATTGTGCCTGTCTAGCAACAGCTCTCCAAGAAGCTAAAAACACAATCAGAAACAATAATATGAATAATAGAAATAACAACAGGATCAAACTTATTATTCATCCTTTTTAATTCAGTTTCTCCATTCTCTTCATCCGTCTTCCCTCTTCATTTCCTTTTTTTTTTCCCTTCTATTTTTGACCCATTCATTCCAATTATCATCATCCCCATCTGCATTGTCATTATATACTTTGTATTTTCAACTACTTATCCATTCTGCTTAATAAAAAAAGGTGTTAATCTATTTCATGAATTTTGTCTGGGGCTGTCTTATTTTCAAGCAATCTGCTTTAGTCCTTCTTCCACAAAGAATTCTATAATGTTTGATGAAATTTAGTATTTATGACAGTTTATCAATACGTTTTGAAATAACAATTGCTATATATATATATTTGCTTAATTATGATTCACTGTCAGAAAAATATATATTTAAAACAATAATTATATTGTTATTGAAAAACTGTATAACGGTAGGCCTATTTATATGAATACAGAAGAAAATCAAAACAGATCAAATATAACTTTTCCTTGCTTTTCTCTGTGGCTGCTTCCTTAACTTATTCTTTTCCTTCCGAGGGAAAATTAGTCTATGGGATTATATTAATTATGTAAATTATCATTCACAGTTACCATACCTAATTGCATATCATTCTTTTATTCCTTATATCTTGGTAAAGTATTGCTATGTATTGTTTCATTCATTTCTTTTAATTGTAAAAAATTGTACAATTCATTATTCAGCCAAGGCTCCCAGACAGATTTTGAATGAATATATCATTACATTAATTAAATTGATATTAATAATAATAGTCATGATGATGATGATGATAATAATTTGACATTTCCAGAGGATATCAGACTTATTCACTTGCCAACAGAATGTGAATGATTGACAGATATCTCACATATATATCAAAGATAATATGGCAGTTTGGCAAGAGCTACAAATGTAGCTACAGATAGAAGATGGCGAGCTTTAGTTAAAGGGATTGGGTAACTTTGCCTCAGATTCTAAAAAAATCCTGGATTTAGCTCGTGCTGCAATCATAATTATAAACATTTAGGTCATACATGATTCCCGTGACTTTTACAAGCCAATCGCCTGTCTGATTATCAAGATATCTATGATTGGAATTAGAAATGTCAGAATCTGTTTCCTAACGGTTTTCATAACACTACAGTCTATTTGGAAAAATGAGTATCATGGTAAAACCGGTCATTCAAAGATTTTTTGAGGCACTTCATGATCATTTTGAAGCCCAATTCTTTTGGGCTTCAGTATTTAATACACCATGTCACATACACTGATAACACATAGGACCATGCATCTCAGATTTAACATTGTTAAATGATGCCTTAAAGGCCACAGCAGTGCCTATGGGCATCATCTGATAACGAGAGAGAGAGAGAGAGAGAGAGAGAGAGAGAGAGAACATAGAAACATCTCAAAATGCTAACTTACTTTGAGTGACTGTCTCCTTGTCACATAGTTATCTGAGTTGAGAAGTACTTTGTACTTGTCAAACACTGAATCGTAGTTCTTCTCTAGAAAATCGGCAGCTACCAATTTGTGTTTCGTTAATAGTTCCTGCACAAAGAAGAAGATTTAAACCGATCAAATCATTGGAACAGATGATAGCTTCCTCAGCATCAAATATACATCAAATATGATTACTCAGTTATCCATGGAAAAAGAAAGCAATTTTTTAAACCACATTTCATGCATTATATATCAAACAGAGTTTTGTTAAAAAGGATCTGCAAGACACCCTAAATATGGATATACAGGACCGCGTCTCACGAAACCGTCATAAGTACAAGTTCAGCGACATCCCATTGAAACGCGTGTTAAACTTAATACACGCATTTCAATGGGATGTCGCTGAACTTGTACTTATGACGGTTTCGTGAGACGCAGCCCTGATGTACAACATCTGCTTGCTGATTTATTGGCGCTTGTAGAATCGTTATCAATAGCTATGTCCACGTGCTTAAAAAAGAACCTTTTCAGGAAAGCAATTTTTTAAGGCTTAAAGGTAATACAAAGTTTTGGGAAATTTTGAAAATTGGGCGGATAGTGATTCTTTACAATTTCGATATATTTGGATGCCCCTGTGGATGTAGTATAAGCACTAGAAAATTTGGCCCCTTAAACACTTATGCTTTTGAGAAAAATGGAATATAAACATTTACCGGTGCTCGAGGTAAATTTTGATAAATTTCAAATAGCGCCTACGGCTGTAAAATGGTAACTGCGACCATGAAAATCTCAGAGTATGTAGTTGTGATATATCATTTCCAAACGGAAATAGCTAATTTGTCGATTTTAGTCAAGAAACATTGTTTTATAGCTTAATTAATATCTTGACCTTGAGAGGGAGCTATACAACATAAAGAGTTTATTATTTACAATTTCATAATTTTAGACTCGATTTCGACCGCGACAACGATCACTGAATATTGTATGATCGCATATGCTTCCAATATGTTCATTTGTATCAAATTCATGACCCCATACCAAAACTTTGTAATACCTTTAAATTTATCACTTATCTTTCTTCAAATTGGTAACAATAGAACTTTTTTTCTTTCTTTCTCCATTCTATATTATTCTAATAAAATGCAATGTCTCTGAAAACAATGTACATGGGTAGTAATTTTATTGAATTACTGAACACGGATAGGACATTAATTGGAAGCCCAGTGTAGAGAACAGTAACCACCTTTACACGTTGAGAACGCCCTGCAATATTCATATAAGAGTAGGGGGGGGGGGGGGGGGGGGGGGACATAGGCCATGTCTTAATGTAACGAGTTGATATTAACTTATTTGCAATTGATATCAATCGCAATTATGTACATAAGAGATAGGACACTGCAAACTAGTGACTGACTGAAGGACTTGCGATTGATTTGGATCAATCGCAACTCTTTATTAGACTGAGCCCTGGGGGGTGTTTCACAAAACTTGTCATCAGTGACAAATGACAGTTTTTGTTATGAGCTACTGAATTCCTTGCTTCTGATTGGTTATCAGCAGATTTTCATTGATTTTTGTCATTTGTCATTGAAAACAAGGCTTTGTGAAATAGGTCCCTGGTCTGGTGTATTGGTCCACCTGCACATACCCAATAAGGGAAGACAGGAGTCACAGTGATTCAGTTTGCTTTACCCCACCCAGATAATAAAAAAAAAACATTTTTACCTTAAAGGAGGAAAAGGCATCTGATGCGACATCAAACGTTGACATCTCCACGTATGTGAAAAACTTGTAAAAGTAATCGGCATTCAAGATGATCTTGGCCAGAGGCTCATAACGTATGCATTCTCGTAGTATTAGGCCACAGTTCAATGCAAAGTCAGGACTTTCATACCTGTGTATAAAGACATCATCATCAACAATATCATTATCATCATCATTATAATCATCATCATTATCAATATCATTATAATCAGCAGCATGACCAATATTACTACCGTTATCATTGTGAATGTGATTATGATGAATCCTTCTCCTCCTCCTCCCCCTCCTCCTCCTCTCCTCCTCCCCCTCCCCTCCCCTCCTCCTCCTCCTCCCCCTCCCCTCCTCCTCCTGTCCGAATATTCGCTTGTAAGCCTGGGAGTGTACTCGGGTACCTCATTACACTGTTGTGCACAGCCTTAGTTTACTGTGTCATATCTGAACAATCAGGGGTGATAGTGAGCACTTTCCCCCAACCCCTTCTCCCCCCTTAAGTATAACAACAACAACAAAAGCATTCAGAAAGAAAAAAAAATGACATCTAACATTTTCCCCCTTTTCAGTAAGAAAATTGGGGAAAAATAGGGAAGATAAGGGAAAAATCAGGAAAATAGGGGTAAAAACAGGAAGAAAAAAAAATCGGGTAATTATCAGGACTGAACAATGCATGACTTACCCTATTACCAGACTTTCAAGGATTAGAGGTTTAGTGTTGATGTAATCTACGGTCGGAGACCTAGCACCAAACTGACGACGGAGGATGTTGTTGAAGATCTGGACCAAATCTTTCTTGGCCTGTAATAAATGAAAATATATTCAAGATAATTGCTACTCATATCATTCACAATCCATGCATAAAAACTAATACACAAATAGATTTATAATGAAAGCTAAAAAATGTACAAATGTAATATGATTTACGAGACTGTAAAAGGGAACCTTAAAGGGCAATCCAACTCTTGTAATAAGTAGATTTGTATGACAGCAGAAAAATAACAGAAACAGAATGGCAAAAGTTTGAAATGAATCGGACCAATAGTAGGGAAGTTATGAATGTTTGAAATATGAGATCACTAGGTCTATGCGAATCTCAAATTGGTAGTTTGGTTAGTGGATTGTGACGTGGGATGTGGATAACTCACCTATTAGCTGTGTACAAAAATAACATTAATTTCTGTTTTTCTTGTAAGTTCCTTCTCCCTTGGGGCACTACTCAAAATATATTATAGATAGCATATTACCATAGGTCCTCTAAAAAGAATAGACCCTCCTGAGCCATGAATTTTGGAAAAATTTAGAATCTACTAGCAGTCATTTTATATGTAGGAACAAATGGGGAAAGTAGCCCGGCTCTACATCACATTGACATTTCCGCTTCAGCCAATTTGAAATGCCCAAAGGTATAGTGATTACAACTTTCAAAAATTAATAACTTTCTTATATTTAGTCAGATTTAAAGGAAACTTTCTTCAGTTTGCCCTTCTGATTTGTATGGTTTCGTTTTATAGAGTAGTCGTTTATTTGGGTAGGATTTCCCTTTAAAGATGCAAGCAATTCATGGGGGTTGTAAGTAGAAAATGAAATTCTTAGTAAAATAAATAGGAGAATTTATGATATTTGGTGTAGGTCTCGGTAGTGTTAAAGATTTATGTCTTTGTAACTCAAGTCCTCAGGTTATAAACAACCCTATTAACCTATGTATAGTACCGTAATTTGATCTATGTTTAATAATATTAAGCTGTTATAAATATCATTGATTGTTTATGTATTTTCTGTACAATTGTGGAGTGCCAGGAGTGTCAAGTTTGACAGACATGAGCACTATACAAGAATCCACTATCATTTTTATTATTATTATTTTTAGTACAAGTTTCTAGTATTGTTGTCATTATTGTACAGCCTTTCGTCAACAGCATTTTACAAATAATATTGGATATTTATATAGCGCACATATCTACCATGCATGGTGCTCAAGGCGCTCCAACTATTACCCCGGCTCTGCTAGGCAGCCGATTTCGGCGCTTACAGCATTCAAGGAATTCCTTCCTACCGGTACCCATTTAACACCTGGGTGGAGAGTGGCAAATGTAGATTAATATCTTGCCATAGGAAATTAGCTTTAATTTATCCACTAGTCCACAACACCTCCACAAATACCATGAATTATTCGAAGAAGAACACAAACCTCAAATTCTAGTTTTGGCATGCAGTGGATGAGATCGTACAGGTGCTCATAGAGGCCATTCGCAATCTGGCTCACGACCTCTGCCTGTGGCTCTTGGTCGACCCCATACAGACTGTTTTTAACCTGTGACAAGGTCTTCCCAATCTCCTCAGTAGCCTGTCAAGAAATGAAATGATTAAAGAGATCACTGGTACTACAGAATTGAAGAACAGTATACAAATAAGTCATATTTGCAGGTTGATTCACAATCAGATTAAGAACAAGACTCAAGTTCATTGTCCAGCTCATTGTGGCTTGACCGAGTGCATTTAAGTGCATTATTGACACGAGCTTCAAAACATGAATAATTTTTTTTTTACAGGTCTGTGATATGAATATAAAGTTGAGAAATAAGTGACAAACCTGATACAAATGTCAAGAGTTGAACATTCACGGAGGCCGCCCTTTTGCTTTATAATTAATGACATCATAAGTGGGCTAACAAACAGTTTAATGCGCTCATCGATGTCCTTGACATATATGAAACTATGTGTATTTCATGCTCAAGGTGACTACAAAGTACGACTAATACCATGGCTTCCTAACAAGTAACCCTTTACTTCGCCTGGGTTGAGTGGTAAATGCAGATGATAACCAAACAGAATGAGAACAAAAGTTTTCTTTGACCCTACCCTGCCATTAAATTTACAAATAATAATCATAAATGAAATTTTAACAGATTCAGATTCAATCAGATTATGTACTTTGTTTTCTTGTAAAAGCCAGAAATCATTACAAATAACAGTAGAGAGAGAAAATAATGAGAGTGTGAGAGAGACAAAGTAGGGAGAGTCAAAGAGTGAAAGAGGGAGAGAGAAAGAGGGAGAGAGAAAGAGGGAGAGAGAAAGAGGAAGAGTGAAAGAGGGAGAGTGAAAGAGGGAGAATGAAAGAAGGAGAGAGAAAGAGAGGGGAAGGATTATGGAGAGAGGTTGTGCATGTGTGACTGAATAAGAGAGGAATGGGAAGGAGGGAATAATAATAATTATCCTTGCTTATATATAGCGCTTAACACTTACTTTTTCAGAAGTCTCTAAGCGTTCTAAAATAGTGCAGCATAATTACCCTGGCTTTAGCAGTGCAGCTGTTACGCGCGCTGCGTTTCAAGGAATAAATTCCTACCAGGTACCCATTTACTTCACCTGGGTGGAGTGTGGCAAATGTAGATCAAAGAGGGAGAAAAGGAGATGAAGTATTGGTGAGAAAGAGTTAGAGAGAGAGAATACTAGAAAGAGAGAGAGAGAGAGATAGAGATAGAAGACTAGAGAGAGGGATAAGAGAGAGAGAGAGGGATAAGAGAGATAGAGTGAGAAAGAGAGAGAGAGAGAGAGAGAGAGAGTAAAGGGGGGGGGGGGGGCAGTTAGGAGGAGAAGTAGTACATACCTTTTCACTTTTCTTCTCTGATGTCTTGGGATCCTTTAGGAGGGCGACGTTGGTCTTAATAGAAGAAATCAATTCCGTCGGACTCTTGGCAGACCTTCCAAACAGCGGCATGATTACTCCTGTATGAACGAAGAACTAGGAAATTCTACAATAAAACAGCAAAAGAAACAAAACAATGTTTGTTTGTTTAATACCTGACTGCTCTGAAAATATTTGTATGCTTGTCGTTGTAAGTAAGCAAACAGGGGACTGACTGTACTTTCAAGTCCTCTCCAAGGAACTTGGTAATGAGGATTAAAGTTTCTCAGTAACATTGTGATGGTTGATTTCACAAATTTGTTGAATCAGGATGCAAATCACGTAAAATTATGTTTGTATGTATGGATTATCCAACTACGATGCCCCAAATCCGAAATTAATTCACGCAATATGAAGATTTTTAACAAAGTTCAACAGGTTTTCGAACGGGCGTCGATGTGCCGCGCTTCTGAATCTACATTCTCCCAACCGTTTTTCCATGAAAAAAAGACATAAAAACAGGCTATAAAAAATCTGTCAACACTTAAATGTCTGGAATTTAATGTAGAGCCATTTTATTGCTTTGTGAGATTTCCATTCACGTAAAATGTAATTAAATTGTAATAATATAGTTGGGAGAATTAAGGAATCGATCGGATCAGTTTTGCCCAATTTGTACCATGAATAATGGTCCGTTTTCGCTCAAATTTTCAGATTATTTATAATTGTACATTTGGATTGAAGTAACTACCTTAGCATCACTATCTCTCATCTGAACAATGTTACAAAGTCCCTTTAATGCCTTTATACGGGCAGGTCCAAGCTATTTGCTTTGTGACGTACGGGACATTCAGAGACTTTAAACAAGAAATAACAATGGATGACATTATTTATATGGCTATCTTTTGGTATGAGTCTGTGGCTATTACGGGCTAGTTCATTTGTGGAAAGTTTTAGTTCTGACCAATTCATAAATTAATTTTTAATGTAATTAATGTGCTGCGTGACGTACGGGACCAGAGAATTTCTGACTTTTTCAAAAATAAGTTCATCATAAAAGTTCTCTGAATTTATTAAGTTATGAGATTTATGGTAATGATATCTTAATTCATTATGGAATCAAGCATTAATCACAACTATTACCATATTTTTCTGACCTTTCGTTGTTATGTAATATACCAAAACATAAATGTGTGTATGTGACGTACGGGACACGTGACGTACGGGACAACTTTTCCCTATGGGAAAATGCATTGAAATGAAGAATTTTCGTCAAAATTTGTTAAATGCGAACAATTTTAACTTAAATCAGTGACAATTAGAGTGTTTTAGAACCCAATTAGATCCTCTGACCATCACTTAATATCCTCTGTGTTAATTTATGGGGTAAATCAATACAAATATTACTTTAACAAAGAAAAAAAATTGAATTAATATATTCATACACACTACATGTATATTACCATTTTTATTCCATCACATCTATCATGTGCAGTCATGCTTCTTCTCTCATTTCTTTTATCCATTCCATTTAACATTGCAAAATGTTTTTAAATAATAATTAATGAAGAAGATGAACTTGAACTTGAAAACTTTTATTTATCGGTAAACTTGTTTGAAACACAGGGGCACACTCGGCACATCATATTTTGTCAAAGAACATTTCTTATGCTCTAAGTGTTTGTGAACAAAGATACATTAAAAATATGAAGTCTTTTTTCCATAGCTTGTTTGAATTACTTGATAGTAATATCATAGAATTTTGAAGGAATTCAAAGATAATGCTGAACGTATTGTCTTTTTTTTAATCCTTTTATCACAGATTAGAACATGTACATGTTTATGTTGCTGTCATATATTCAAGAATTTTGATGTACATCAATGTAGCCTACATGTTTGTGAAAGATGGATACAAAAATATAAATCTTGAATGTATTTTGTATTGATTAAAGACATCTTATTAACACCACCAGATATAAGAAATTAAAACCCTAAAGATTTGTGTGACCTTTTCCACAATTCAAAAGATTATTGCAAAATCAACAAAAATGCATGGGTGTAAAATTGTTAAAAATCTTAAGTGGGTGAGAGTGTGAAATACTCAAAAAGGCTATCCTTCCTTAAAAGTTATGATTTAGTTTTAGGAGATCAGAATTCACGAGCTGGCTCCAGCCAGCTTCTGGTGCATCTACTACCATATAATTTCCTTAGACTCATTCCAGGAACTATTACACTATTATGATTTACATATTTATCATCCTGCCAATGTTGGGGACATCAACTGGCAAAATACCAAAGTTGATAATACCAGGGGTCTGGCTTGAAGACTAACTACATCAATAAATATTCATAATTGAATGACACACGCCTTTAAGACTAAAACAACAACAACAACAACAGTACAAGTAAATTCCTAGAAGGGACCCAGTTGGAATGTTCATATATCCCTGTATACAACAAGTTTCCTAACATTCTCCTTTTGGTCATTTCCTTTTTCACATCTTGCATTGGTTTTATATGGGGTTGTCCCGTACGTCACACACTTGTCCCATACGTCACATTTCTTAATTAGATTATGTAATCAACACAGAATTTTTGTAATTTTTGTTTAACCTATTTTTTTTTAGGTATTCATCTAAATTAGAACTTCCTAGAATATCTTTAAAAAAAAAAATTATTTTCATTATTAAAATTAAACAAATTAATGTCAAATTGTGACGTACGGGACATCACACTTTGGAACCTACCTCATTTGCATAATTAATTAATTTTGAAAGTTTTTATATTTTTTTCCTATTTTCTAGCATGATGGTCTACATGTCCTGAGATATTTTATTTAAAAAAAAAAATTCAAATGAGATACAAAAATAAAAATACAATGTCCCGTACGTCACGCTAATTAATAAAAATCAGAGTTCGTGACCTTGGCATTCTTCGTAATTTGATAATTTTTAATATTTTTTATCAGATTCATAAAATTCATAATTTCAGCTTTAAAATGATGTATAGTTTGTTAAATATATTTAAAGATGAAATTTGACCCCCAGAGGGGACAATAGCTTGGACCTGCCCATACCAAAGGGCACTTTGACTTGGTTTTGAACCCGGAACCTTTCGGTTATGAGACATCTGCTCTACCACTGAACCATCCTGCCCCCTGCTCAACAAGAGGTCACATTAAAGAGGGTTCTTAACATGGTATGCATATGTTAATAACATAAAATAATAATAAAGCAATTTTTCATGTAGACAGTAGCCCATAATAACAAATATTCTCTGTGCGTTTTCTGTATGAGAATGCAAATTGTAAACATTAGTTGTTGCTTGGTAGGAAAAACATTATGGCCTGTGCAACCTAGCAGGTAATATATATGCAATTTGCATTCCGAATATTGAAATACATTATTTGCAACAGGTGAATGAGATGATTTGTATCGAGGCACATCAAAAAGAAGGTGCATGCATCAAATTTGATTACTTTTATGAAAATGGCCTATTCCTTACAGTTTTGCATGGAGTAAAATGACAAGCACTTGACATTTCTATGAAACCCAAACAATTTATTTTGATTTCTAAACTTAATAGGTACATTATTACGGGACAGCCAAAATGGTCGATTATATCTCTCTAGTCATGGCATAATCATTGCTATGTTTAACGGTAGTATCTTTGCAAATTGGATTTATTTCTTTATAAAAACGATACCCCATTTCTAATTTTCTATGATTATTCAGTAGATCAAAATAAGGGGCAAGATCAAAGATGAAGAGTTGCAAAAAGCACAGCTCTCGTTTATAGATTGTACATTCAATGTGCCCTACTGCCGAGCAATTTTCAACAGTTGTTGACTTAGCCATAGTATTTCAGAAACATTTGATGACCGAACAGTAGTGAATTTTGCCTGACATGTCACCATAGTGAATGAATTCGGCATTCATGGATGACCAGTTCGAAACAATAGCTGTCATTTACAAAAATCATACTCTCATGTCAAAGAATGAAGAGTGCTCTGCATAACAATAATACCAGGGGGGTGTTTCACAAAGATCCCAAGTCGAACTTAATTCTAAGTTGAACTTAAATATTATGGAGAGCCATTGGTAGCCTTAGAATAAAATTTATTAAAAAGCAAAAATTGAAGTATTTTAGACTTTTCATAAATTCCACACCAAGAACATGAAATCTCCTTGACAATAGAAAATATGAATGATTTGAATCAACATTTCATGCCTTTTAAAATAACTTTTACAAAATATTTTCAATAATGTTAACGGCATTCCATAATTGTTAATTCCAACTTAGGATCTTTGTGAAACATCCCCCAGTGCTTCACTTTCACTTTCAACCCCGCCCCTTCTTCTGATGTACATGTACTGCTCACTACAAACTCATAACAAATATAGTATCATTTTAGAGATGACTTAAATCACTTAACACACTTTCTAATGATAGTAATCAAAGACTTAATTATGCCAAAATGAGAGAACTATAAAAGAATGAAGAGTGCTCTGCATAACAATACCAGGGGGGTGTTTCACAAAGATCCCAAGTCGAACTTAATTCTAAGTTGAACTTAAATATTATGGAGAGCCATTGGTAGCCTTAGAATAAAATTTATTAAAAAGCAAAAATTGAAGTATTTTAGACTTTTCATAAATTCCACACCAAGAACATGAAATCTCCTTGACAATAGAAAATATGAATGATTTGAATCAACATTTCATGCCTTTTAAAATAACTTTTACAAAATATTTTCAATAATGTTAACGGCATTCCATAATTGTTAATTCCAACTTAGAGATAAGTTCAACTTAGGATCTTTGTGAAACATCCCCCAGTGCTTCACTTTCACTTTCAACCCCGCCCCTTCTTCTGATGTACATGTACTGCTCACTACAAACTCATAACAAATATAGTATCATTTTAGAGATGACTTAAATCACTTAACACACTTTCTAATGATAGTAATCAAAGTGGTAATTATGCCAAAATGAGAGAACTATAAACGATTCAACTTGAGTTTCCAACCTTTTTTTTGAGAGGTTTCGTTAAGAGATAATATTATAGTATTAATGACTGCTTTGAGAGAAATAGTTGTTTTTATACGCTCAAGGGGAGGTTACAATTGTGCTATTGCCTGAGGCGTGAAGCAGTTATTAATACTATACTAGTCATGTGGCTCCATCATATTTCTCCCTTTATTTAACTTAGTCTTGTGTATTTTCTCTTCGTTTGTATAAATAACAAAAATAAAAAAGAATGACACATGCCAAATGTAATAATGTATTATTTATAAAACATGTGAAATATGGAAATAAACTGAAACTGAAACTGAAACTGAACTGTCTGGGGTGTAGAATGACACAACTGCTATTAGAATTAGCACTTATATGTACGGTACCTCTTTTAATATCAAGTCCCTGTTGAAATGAAGATGCTGGTGTGGTGGTGTTGGGCTTGTTGGATGCTTTGCTCCAGCCAAACCAGCCCTGCAAATAGGGCACAGCTAACAGACTAGCCTGGATATCTGTAAGAAAGCGTAAAGGTCAAAAATAATTTTGTTAGGTTGGTCTACTCTTGATCCCCTGATTAAGTAGCCATAATAGGGTCAGCCGTATACATTTCAACATGAAAATTGTACGTGAAGGAGAGGTGATGCTCGGGTGATATTTGCTCAAGGCGTTACTTCATAGGATTGAAGTTTGCATGTAGGGGTAGGGCATGTGTATGAAGCTGATATACTCTTCACAGACGATTGCAGCATTTTACCATAATTACAAAAATACAAATTAATGTGCTATTTAAGAAAAGGAGAACCATAGGCTAATGTTGTTTTTTTGTTTTTTGTTTGTTTATATTTTTGCTTGCTTATCAGCAAGTTGTAAGGCCCAAGACAGCAAACCTACACTTTTGACTGTTTGTTTTGTTTGCTATAAAATAGTAGTAGTAGTGGTGGTTATTTTACCTGACTGTTAAGAAAGCATAAATGCTTGTTAGTAGCAACCAGAGGACCGGCAGCTTAAGGTCTTCTCCGAGAGAGCTGGTAATGAAGATTAATGCCTTACCAAAGGGCACAAGTGCACATCCTTGGTTTCGAACCCGGGTCACCGGATTACGAGACCACTGCTCTACAGACTGAGCTTAGTAATACTAATAGCTACATTTATATTGTGCACATATACATTTTATGGATCCCGGGGGTTGCTCAAGGTACCTAGATAAAAGAAGCATTATTGCCCTGTCTTGAGCCAAGTTGTCCTAAGGCGCTAAAATCATTATGAATAAATTCCTACAGGTAACCATCTGCTACACCTGGGTGGAGAGTGGCAAATATTGATTAATGTCTTGCCAAAGGACAGTAGTGCTGTTGCAGGACTCAAAACCTGAACTACATATACAGGGTACATGTACATTACGAGTCAAAATAAACTACCCCCTAACGTTTCTGACGTTTTCAAAACGTTAATTATATGTATCTAACGTTTTGAAGTGTTAGGGAACGTTAGGTAACAAACCCTCTGGACCACAACAACCCTTATCTGCAGTGATTTTACTGCGTTATATGTGAACGAGCCTTAATAAATCTAGTATGAGGTCTATATCTTGGTAACATGTGCTATTTTCCTGCCTAGACAAGAAGTGAAGCAGGTGTTATCGATTGATTTGCAGAGGTCCTTTTAACTTGAACTTGAGTTACAGTTAACCAATACCATCCTACTGTTGCATTATACCAATACAGCTTTGTTCACATACATGTATACCAACCTAAAAGCAAGCAAACAAACAAAAATCACCTCTTCCCCGGGGAAAAATAAAATGAAAACAAATGCTTGTCAAAGCAAAATAAGAACCAATGTTGCTGAAAAGCAGTCTTTTTTTAGGCTGATGTGAGTTTACTGTGTTCGATCATTTCCATGTTTAAATAACTGACAAAAACAGGGGGGGGGGGGATAGCTGAGCACAGCCACAGGAGCCATTTGTGTTTAAATAGTGGACTTTGTGGTATGTTTGTTTACCGGTTCATATTTGTGACAGGCACCATACCCACCTACCAGTACATCATTAAATTTTTGACAAACATGATATAGCATTTGGGGGGGGGGGGGGGGGGGGAGTTTAACATGTGATGAACATGTACAAATGTGCATGTGGCTATCATGAGGGGGATAACAAATAAGAGCCATCAAACAATATCAAATATAAAAAGATACTATAGGCCTACATTTGTGGAAGTGTTGGTTGCCGGAAGGAGCTACCCTCGTTCTTACAGTGAAGAGCTTTTGTACTACGTACAGTACATGTGTGTTGGTTAAACCTCTGGCAAACTTTGCCCTGTTTTTTTTGTTTTGACTGCCATATTTCTGTAACCTCAAAGTTTAAAATCACAACTAAACTTCAGGGAAAAAAATACTTAACAAATTTCGGGGGCTACTTTTTAAGCTTGCTTGCATGAAAATAACACTCTTTAATTTGTTTTGCATTGAACTCTATGCAAACTTTTGGGGGCTCTTTTACATGTATGACTTTCGGGGGCTCTTTTCGGCATTTCGGGAGCTAATTAGCCCCGAGCTCCAGTGTATTAAACTTTTAGTTTACATGCTAGGCCCATTTACAAATCCAGACACCATTTTGAAGAAAAAAAATCATCAATTGTTTGGACTGCCATTTTCATACACTAATGGAAAAAGTGAAAAACCCATAAAAACCTGTCTGTGTTTGCTCATATTGTTTTTTGGTGAGTAGTGCCCAGGCACGACTTGTCGCTACTCTACCTGCGATTGCACAGAAGCGAGTAGAGTCACTTGATGAAAAAACAGGAATGTACCAAAGTTTAAATTTCACTGCAAAAATCAGTGAAATTTCAACAGGCTCTTGAAAAAAAAAACACTCCGAAGGTGGATGTTTCGATTTTGTTTGCCGGTAGATGCTATGCAATGCAACTATCAACGAAACACCGGAATGTGAGAAAAATTGATGATTTTTGCTTGCAGTGTAAACGCAGCTACTGTCGTGTGAACATGGATCTTGTATTAATAGCTCGTTGCAATGTGAAGCATCCATCATCAAGGCCAAGCATTTGTAAAACAGACCGTGTAAGATGATTATTAATTGAAGACAGCTGTAATCTTGACACACGAATCACACTATAGGCCTGTCCTCATCAGCTCGAGATTTAATATCCTGCTATTTGAACTATCCCGATCGCAAATTATCCAGTCAATTTGCGTCTTCATCAGCCCGAAGTTGCAATTAGCGTAATATTTGGTTGAGATAACCATCCCAAGATAAGTTTGGCTAGTTTGTAATATCCCGCTATTTGGCAAAATATCCCGCTATTTGTCCAGTGCGTCTTCACCAGCTCGAAGACTCACACTACGCGTGAACGCTGAGCAAAATATCTTGAGCTAATTTCTCGAGCTCCAGTTTCAAGTTTTTGAGCTGATGAAGACGCAAGTTGTAACTTCAGGAATATTTCCCAAATCAGAAATAGTGGGCTATTTGGCAATCTCAAGCTGATGAGGACAGGGCCTTCTGGGTAGGTATGAACCATTCTGTCATGTTGCACAAGATTATGTGTGAGATTTCCATGTGTTTTCAAAATTAACATCCAACTTGCTTTCAAAGGTGGCATGTATATAACATCATAGCATACATGTACATGTTTTTATATGTAATTATCATCTGTTCGGAGCTAGAAGGGCGTTATCCACATCAACTCTGTGTTAAAGTTTATGAGTTAACGTCTTTCTGGCCCTAAACAGACAATATGTTAATCCTTAAAATTTGTTAACTTACTACATTAGTTTTTTATGTTCAACGATACTTACAGGCATGTATGCATAAATATTTGTGTTTGTGATTCAGAAGAAGGACTTGATGCGAGAACTATTACAGCGCAGCTACAGAAGAAATGGATGCCTAGTTGCCTACAAATATAGAGGCCTACATGTACACTCTGGAAACCTACAATGCTCATATGACCAAAAGCAAAACTCTTTAATAATAGCATTTCTAATTACTGTGGTCAGCACTTGTTTCATGCATAAATAGGCCTACATACATCTGTTTGGAGCTAGAAGGGCATTAACTCATTAACAGATGATTTATTCGCGCGGTAACTGCAATCTTATTCTCCTGTTACAAGCACTACATACAAACATTATTTTATGATAGTTCATTGAACTTTCTATAGCAAAATATTCAGAGAGGATGTACATGTACTGTAGCCACATAGTAAATACCGGTATGTAGCAATGGAGGCTGTGCCAAAACCTCTTGTATTACATTATAAAGTAAGCTGCATATAAAATTGGAATCTGCATAAAAATGTGTTCCAGTGGAGATTGAAGCAATGGAATCATACTTTCAAAAGCTCCTAGATAATCTATTTCTAATCCAGGTTTATTCTTTAAAAAGTATTTCAACAGACTGCATATTTATATAATAATGAGGCTGAGTCTCCCAACAGTTCTGTGGTTCAGAAATTAAAGAGAAGTTTACTTGCCAGACACAAACTTAACTGGAATTATATGCAGCAGAATTTTGTGTGTGGGAGCAGGCTGCAGACAGGGTTGGGAGAATTCAGTATTTTGTAGCTACAGTGTACTTTGATTTTAAAAAAGAAAAAGAAAGGAAAAAAAGGACTGGTTATCATGTCCAGAGAACTTTAATTCAGCCTTCATCTCATATTCACTTCCGTTTCCACTTATTTTCATATGGGATCTGTATGCCTGGGCTCTCTATTAACATTTTTAATTTGGGGTCCCAGGGTTAGAGTTTGGGGGCCTACTACATGTACATAGATGCATGTGAACCGGTAGTGCCTGATTGTGTCATGCCCTATATGTACCTACATGTAGGCCCATACTGCAACAGATATAATGTGCAGCACTATGTTAAACCTACCGTATTTGTCCATATTCCACTGTTTCAGTCAAACCCTGACCCTGGGTCTAAAATCACATTAAAAGTGAAAACTTGGACCTCAGACTGAGCACCTTTGTTAAACCCGATTTCGCCCAAAAGCCTAAACCCAGCTCCACGTTTGAAATGAAGAATTCCGTCCATTTAATTTTATATTAAATAGAATTTCAAGGACAAATTGCCCTTAGCAAATTCCCCTAATTTTTTTCCGACGAACTATAGGCATCAAGGGCGATGTGCACCCCATCCAATCTGATCCATATTGGAATTCTATTAGCGTCTGATCACATCACATTGTGATGAGAGGAAGTCCTGAGTTATGCGTTGTTTTGTCAGACAGATACCCGGGTGTTAATTGCCTCATGAAGGAAACAGAGCAGAGGTGAGAAGGAGTTCACATATAATATAACTATAGTCTGGAGAAGAATAAAACATGTATGAACTCACTAAATCAGATCCAAGCTCATTCACACTCACAAAAAAAGAGACCTGAAGAGCATTTCAGATGCCATTCTTTCCCTGCCAGTTCTCACATGGAATTCTTTTCTCCGTAATCTGCAGAAACGCAATGTCACATTGCTCATGCTGAAACTGTGACTGAAGTCTGATCCTAAATTGCTTTGGCAAATACTAGGGTACAGGTAAAAACATACCAGTAGATTTTACTTCTAATCACATAAAGCAAGCAGCAATAAAATATTAGAAATGAGTATTTGCAAATATCACACTATGAGTGATAGTACATTTATAACTATATACATGTATATGATTCACAAACATACCATGAAATGTATGAATGCATACAATGTAGCTGTATTTCTTCCCAAAACAAATGAAAAATTAAAATTAAAAGTAGTGAGACTAATTTAGATCACGATCTACAAGTAAATCCCATTGAAAAGTGACATTTCATGCTACATCCACCAAAAAGAAAATACCGTTCACAATAAAAAAAAAAAACGAAACTTTGAACCCGACTAATTGCTTGGTGTGAATGTCCCCTCACATGTGGTTTGTGAATCACAGCATCAGAGTTCAATATCAAGGCTTAAATCTAGGCCACTCTAAATCTGTACTGCTAAAATAGTACATGAAAGGGGGATGGGGGAGGAGGGCTTCAAGAATTATGAGGGCCACCATGTACATATGAGTGATTCATATACAAGCTTTGGTAATGTATATGTAGCAAAAAAGAAGTGCATGGTACAACAACACTAGTGAAACTGCTCTCAAGCCTCCCATGAATATACTATTTAAATTATTTAAAATTGAAGGGTTTGACAGGCTTTAACTTCTGATGATGATATGATGATGATATATGTCTCATTTTTTTTAGAACTAAGAAGAACAAACTCCTATAGTTCATTTGGCTATGTCTTTACAAATTCCTGACTCTTTTAGAAACACTGAAACAATAGATGAGTCTGCTCCATGTATTCCAAATGTTAAACAGATACAAGGAACTCAGTCAACTTATTTCCTTATCCCCCCCCCCCCCAAGTGCATAGTGACATACACACATGTACATATGTCCTGTGTTATGCACTGTACAACAAGAATGGTTTATCATATTATTATTATTATCAAATTTACTATGTTGCTGTTGATTCAAATTGATTGCAGCTTCATGTCAGTGCGACTGTATTCATGAGATAGGACTCACATGAGATTGTAAATCCTCGATTGGCTGGAGGCAATTAATCAATAACAACTCTTTCAAAGATAGTGCCCAGCTTATCTTAAAGAAATTCCATACCATTGTTGTTTTCCCGATAACCTTTCCAACTGATTTGTTTACAATTTTTCAAAAAGTATGTCCTGTGTTATGCACTGTACAACAAGAATGGTTTATCATATTATTATTATTATCAAATTTACTATGTTGCTGTTGATTCAAATTGATTGCAGCTTCATGTCAGTGCGACTGTATTCATGAGATAGGACTCACATGAGATTGTAAATCCTCGATTGGCTGGAGGCAATTAATCAATAACAACTCTTTCAAAGATAGTGCCCAGCTTATCTTAAAGAAATTCCATACCATTGTTGTTTTCCCGATAACCTTTCCAACTGATTTGTTTACAATTTTTCAAAAAGTTTAAAAATCAGTCTTAAAGGTAAAGACCAGTATTGGAAACGCCCCAATTTCAAAAAATGAAATGCAAGCTCTTATTACCAATCATGTGAAAGAATATGTTTTTAATAATACATGATGATAAAAATGTTGACAGGAAACCACCTACTAATTGATATATTTGGTAAATTAGTGTATCTCTCGCCTGTTGAGAGATACAAATGCACGTGTCGGGCACGTGTGTGTAGTCCCATATACATCTTTCTGTGTACAGTGATTCTAACTTTATGAAAACTTCGCCAAATTTCTTATCATTTTGATGATTCCAGAACCTTGCAGTACATCTATGCTAGATGATCAACCTTTTCTGATCGATTTCACAATGTTTCTTTCACAATGCAATCGCATGACCATAACTGGTCTTTAGCTTTAATGTTTATGAGAACCATGAGGATGGGGTGAAAAGATCAGTCTACTACTATACATAAAATAGCAGCAATAAAATTATGTGCAGTAACCCATTGCCTACCAAAACGGGTTGATCCAGGTATTAAGCCTATGGAAATTGGAGAATTCAGTAGTCAACATGTTCCTCAACTTTTTATGACTTTTTATACAGCTACTCATAAATGTAGAGAAATTATGTTTTTGTCTTGCTACCATACCAATGTTTTATTTAAATGTAAGTACCTGCACATGTATCACATATTTTCTATTGTAGAGAGTACAGTGTATCAAATTTGTATAGACTTACACTTTATAGTGCCATTAAAATCAATCAAGCTCAAGTCATGGTTCAATAAATGAAGGGCTTGACACAATGACACTTCAAGTGCCTGGTACACATGCCTGCCCCCCCCCCCTCCATTAAACGAACAAATAATCAGAGGGCCACAATTATACGTGTGTAGACCCAAACAATTCAATCTGGACCCCTATGAACATTGGAGCCTTGATAAAGGTTTTGATTTTCTGATTATCTGAGAAGATTTCATGAAGATAAGTCACAACTATAATCAGTTAAATTGTGTAACCTGCTGAAGGATGGCCCCAAATTGTCATCAATGCCACTACAGCCAACAATGCATGCAAGCATTATTTCATAGTTTATTTGGTTCAAGTGAAAGTCGAAGGGGAAAAACAACAAAATTAAACAGCTGATAATCTTTGTCGACTTTTCCCCATAATGCAAGATCACATGAAATTGACTAAACACTGGTGTCGCTAGATGGCGCTGTGGATTGTGAATAAACCGATTGTAGATCTATGCTATTAAAGATGAAGTTGAGTTCTGGTCATGCGATTGCATTGTGAAAGAAACGGTGTGGAACCGACCAGAAAAGGTTGATCATCTAGCATATAAGAATTTGTGTGTATTGCAAGGTTCTGGAATCATCAAAATGATAAGAAATTTGGCCAAGTCTTGGTAAAGTTACAAACACTTGCACAGAAAGATGTATATGGGACTACACGAACACGTGGCGTAAAAAGCCGCCCCCCCCCCCCCCCCCCGATTTTTACGATGTTACATGCATATTTAGAATATGAAGACATTTGAAGAGCCATGCTTTTCAGGGAACATGTCTTAACTGATGTTCTTCCACACTTGCATAATAAGAATGAGTAATGCTCACAAATTATTTGTCACCTCTTCCCAGAACTCAACCTTCTCTTTAAAAGGCATAGAGTATAACATCAAACCTGTATTGTTCCCTACATTGGCAGGAACTGCCTTGTTTGGAGTAAAATCTACCTCTGCGGCACTTAATTGAAATAAGCTTAAACTGTTTCATAGCTGCATGTGTTAGAAACTTAGAATTGGCTTTGCAGCAGCCATATTGGTCCAGGCTTTATGCTGATTGTATGATAATAGCAATTAGTTAAGTGTACTACATGTATGGCACACACACAGAATTTGCTGATTTTAGTGAACTCCCTGCGCATGCTTATTTACAATAATCGCAATGTCGTAAAGTTATTATCAAGTTTGCAACTCCATAAACAAGCATTTTCACATACACACATGTACACCGCATGTATTTGCATCTCAAACTGTTGAAAGAGGTCAGCGTTTTTGTAATGTAAATCGCATGTTAGCTTATTATCAACAGGAAGGTTAGCAAAGCGCTAACTAGCTGATATTCACTAGAATCCGGCAAAAAGTTTACCCTTGTTTAAAAAAAATTATAGTCTTAACAGGTTGATTTAGAAACTAGAAAAAAAAATCAACTCTGAGCAGTCAAAAATATGCCTTTGCCTGCAACATAATCATTTCTTTTTCATTATGGGATTCAAGGTAGAAGCCCTCATTTGCAGGCCCTCTCTAATTTTGATGAAGTTTTGTGGGCAGAAGTTCTTAGGCATAATATTAACGATCCATCAGAGTAGCACAAATGTTACAAACATCTAATTTGCATGAAAACATAATGACATCTCAGAATTTAACTTGATGAAACTCGAGGTTGCTTTTGCGACAAGCGAACCAAAATTTTGTGTAAGAGGATACCATACTCATATCCAATCAAAAAGAAGATCCTGATTTTATTTCTAGTTAAAAAAATATTGAAAATACAAATATTTTATGACTAATAGATTTAACAATCATTTATCATATACATGTAATTATGCGATACCATTTTGTATCAAGGCACTGCTTGAAAATGGGAAAAATCAAGAAAAATAACTACATGAAAATTGTTGTCATTTTCATCAGTCTGTAATTACAGAATGTGCAACCTTCGGTGACCTTTCTATGGTAGACCAATGTACATGTATGTACAAATAATATTTATCTTATTTACTTGTTATAAAGTTAAGGCATTAAATTAAAACCTTAAAAGAACAGTTTGAACAGGGCCAGGAAGCAGGCGCGCGAGCGTGCTAGAGGTCGAATACAGTAAATAACTTCACGCACGCTCGCGCACCCGCATCCCTTCGTCGGTATGGTACGGTATGCAATTGTGTCATTGTGCAGCGGTTTGCCATGAAACCTGTGAGTAAGTGAATAATATAATGTCTTCGTTTTTAGGAAAATACTCCAAAACAGGTAAGAAAATTGACACAAAAGGGGTAAGAAATATGACAACTTTATATCATGACCATTATTTGAACAATTGATGAAGATAACATTGATTTTTGGGTATGTTTTAGTATAGTAGGTTATCTCCATGCCAGAGTCACTGGTCAAAAAAGGATACGAAAGTACACTAGCGACCAGTTTGTATGCTTGTATACTTTTATTAACACCAATCATAACTGATCAGTGGAATGTGACCGAGAGCTTGAAGATAAAAAGATATGTATTTACAATGAGATACAACAGGTTTGGAGTCGCGATGAGTGTCTTGTCTGGGAAGTTGTTGGTCGTTTTGTGATACAATTAGCGGACAAGTTGAGCGACCGCATTGAGATGCATGCCGTTGATCTTGTTATAGGGTGTCTGGACGATTTTTCAATCTTCAATTTGGGATCATTTTTCACCATTTTTTTTAAATATGTGAATAAAAAATAATAATAATAATAATAGTCTGAATGCATATTTATGTGCAGTTGTTACGCGATGTAACCATGGTTTGGACTGAGCGAAGCACACGCCTCCCTAATTACATGTAGCTGATCCAACAAATAGGGGGAAGGGTATTTTTAAACTGTTGGGGCAAGTGATCTCTTGGGGCTAGCGAAAAAATAAGTGCATAGATATTTTCCTTACGTCTGGCCCTACTTAAGCCGCGGGGGTGCGGCTCAGGAAAGTGAGTCGTCTCGGAGCTAGGATGCAAACAACATTTCAATCGCCGTTTTGACCAAGATATTTTTAGAATTCCGGGGGTGGCCCCCTATGGGGGATATGGAGAAAAACCTGCTCTTTATATGACACCACATTTATTGAGTTTTACCTTCAGGATCATGAGTTATAAAGGTTTGAATTTCAATTTTTTTTCATAAAATCATTGACCAATTTTGCATGTTCGCGCAATGCATGTAGACCACATGTATCATAGGGATGCGTGCAATCTCTTTGGGAAGGATTTTAGCACACAACATCGGGTGCCGATCAGACACCCTACTTGTTACTACTAGGGTGTCTGAACGATTTTTCAATTTTCAATTTGGGATCGTTTTTCACCATTTTTGTTTGATATTTGAATAAAAAGTGTAATGAGAATGATACATTTTAAATTTGAAGCTTCACCGATGTTTCAATCAAAAGATACAGCCCCTCCAAAATGCTGGTATATTCATATCATTTTGGTCAAAATCGACGAAAAAGACGTCCACGCAGAGTGATGTTGTTTTGCTAAATTTAGCCAAACAGCTGTATCGCGCGATATGCAAGCGTATGCATATTGTACGCATGCTGCTAAGCCAATGCGCGACTTGCAAGCTTGAGCTACGCTGTCTCCGCGACATGTGCCATTGACTAGTATGGTTAGCGTTCGTCGCACAAAAAACCCGGAAGTGAATGCACGTTATAGTCAATGGCAATATCGCGGAGATGTCTCCGCGATATTGCCATTGACTATAACGTGTATTCACTTCCGGGGTTTATGGTGGGAACGGCCATCCATACTTTCATTCACTATAAGCGCACATGTTACGCGATGTAACCATGGTTTGGACTGAGCGGAGCTCACGCCTCCCTAATTAGCTGATTCCAAAAATGTGGGAAGGGTATTTTTAAACTGTTGGGGCGAGTGATCTCTTGGGGCTAGCGAAAAAATAAGAGCATACATATTTTCCTTACGTCTAGGCGGACATAAGCCCGGGGGGCGCAGCTCAGGAAAGTGGCAAATTTTGGAGCTAGGATGCAAACAACATTTAAATCGCTGTTTTGACCATGATATTTTTAGAATTTCGGGGGTGCGCCCCTTTGGGGAATATGGAGAAAAACCTGCTCTTTCATATGACACCTCATTTATTGAGTTTCACCTTCAGGATCACAAGCCCCAAAGGTTTGAATTTCAATTTTTTTCATAAAATCATTGACCAATTTTCATGGTCGCGCAATGCACGTAGACTGCATAGGGATGCGTGCAATCTCTATGGGAAGTATTTTAGCACACAACATCGGGTGCGCGATCAGACACCCTATTAGTACTACTACGTTACAATGGTTTTAATTTTGAAACTCCCAGATTTCTATGCTGGCACACAGGAAAAGAACATCTGTTAAATTGTTTTTAGAATTAGCCTTGACAGGAGTACAATTAGAGTCTATGGCGCCCTCTTGCACACGGTTTAGCAAATGATCACAAGTCATTCATGAATGAATCACCAGAATCTAAATTGAAATTTTGAAATTAAATCAGCATTTATTCTATTGAAAAGCCTCAATAAGACCTCTGTATAATTCTTTAAATCACTAGGGTCATGTTCGAGAGCATTTTCAGAAATATATTCACATATCAATAATTTGTCCCGATGAATAGGCAAAGGAAAACATTACAACAACACAAATACTGGTCAATCGAAAGAAAGAAAAAAACACCACACACGGAATGTTATGACTGGGACTGGAGTAAAAAATGGCAATTGAGTGTACGTTTTCGAATGAGAGACCACATCACAACAAATGGCCCAACATATTGCAGCAAAATATAATTAAAAACAGTCTTCAATATGTGAAATATACTCACAATAATAAGCAAGCACTTAAGTGACTCCCTTAGTGACAAAATATCAGCATATCTCGCAGAACATGGGAGAGGTCGATAAAGGCAGAAGTTCAACGGCGGCGACACCTTTCCAAAGTACATGTATATCTATCAGTGACGTCATGCAACGAGGAAGTGAAATGAACAAATTTTAACCGGGGTCATTATCATACTCAGTCATTAAATTTGTATATAGCGAGAAAATTTGGAAGTTCCAAAGAGTATATTATGGCTGCAACAAAGAGGAAAGTATTAGACAAATCAACTAGGTATTACGTTGCCAAATGCCAATATTATTTGAGAGCAGTTAATTGACCTGACAGCAGCGGATCTAGGATTTTCCAAAAGGGGATCGTTCTTCATGGGTGTGGTCCAATGGGCGGAGCCCCCGGATGGTCTCGAGTTTTGGCAATTCTTGGGAATCACTTCTATCTTAACGGGTTGTGAAGTTGCAAGAGTAGAACCCCTCCCCGCCTCCGCCCCGGCCTGACGCTCTAGAGATCTTTCCCTTGAAATTTGGTCCTCCTCTATTAATTGCTTCATTTCGTTGAATTCTTACTTTTCATAATTCTTTTTCCTTATTTGTATTTAATTGATACAGGTTTTCTGTTTTTCTCGTTGATCGACCCCTTACTCTTTTTTCTTCTTCTCCATTTCCCGTTTCAGCTATATTTATGAATATACAGCACCTATTTTGTCTTTCTCTTTACAACCTTTAGAGGAGGGCGTTCTTGCCCCTCGAAAATCACCCCCTGTATGCTGACCCCCTTAAAACAAAACTTGTCTCAAAAAGGAAGGGAGAAAGGAAGGAAAGAAGTAAGGATGATACAATTATTTATAAGAAAGAAAGAGAAAGAGTGAAAGAGAGAGAGAGAGAGAGAGAGAGAGAGAGAGAGTAAGAGAGTGCGGGAGGGGGGGGGGATGCGGCATCCTTTCCATTTCTGTCTCTCATACCGACCATGAGGTTCTTCTAACTCTCATTTATTTTTAAAATATTTTTTCAAATTGCAGTGGCCTGCTTAGCTCATATAATCAATGCATATTTACATTTCTGTAAAGTGCTTAGAGAAATTTCTTTATCTTCTTCTTCTTCTCCTTAACTCTGCTCCTTCTTCTTTTGCTCCTCTTTCTCCTTATTCTCCTTCTTTTTTCTTTTTCCTTTTCTTCTCCTCCTCCTTCCTCCTTCTTCTTCTTCTTCTTCTCCTCCTCCTTCTTTTTTCTTCTTCTTCTTCTCCTTCTTATTCTTCTTCTCCCACTTCTTCTGCTTAATTCTTCTCCTCCGCTTCTTCTTGGCAACTTCGACGACCCTCGTATATCGACAAACGGCAGGAGGGAACTAGGGGCTATATCTTAATATTCACTTAAACATCCGCGGATATATAGGGGAGGGGGGGTTAATGTTTGTAACACTAAAACAAATCACATTAATTTTCGCGAAGATTTAATTTATTTGCTTCAATTTGGGATTTCCACATTTACCGATCCACTAATTAGATTTGCGTTGTATATAAATTCGATTTCTTTTTTGGCTATAACAAATTGGCAACGCGTAAGATGAATGATCGAAATTTAGCTAACTTACTTAAACCATCTCAGAGCGCGTTATAAATGTCTGCTAACTTCTACCATTCTATTGACTTTGTGCTCAGCTGCTGATCGGACAGAATATCCGTTTATTTGAGCATATTCTACCAAACTTTTGGAAAATTCAAGATCTTATCATATCAATTTCCATAATTCTGCAAAATGAATGACACTGGAGGTCGGAGACTGTGGATTGGGAACCTAGATGAAAGGATAACTGAGTAAGATTTTTTTTATGGTGTCCCACATGTATAAAAATGTGTTTGTAAATTTGTGTTGTGTGTCTACGTCTACGTCTAAGCTGGTACTCGTCAAAAGCCTTTTCAGCAACTAAACGAGGATATTGTGGTGTGGTGTCT
Source organism: Strongylocentrotus droebachiensis (assembly GCA_035222895.1). NCBI lineage: Eukaryota > Metazoa > Echinodermata > Echinoidea > Camarodonta > Strongylocentrotidae > Strongylocentrotus > Strongylocentrotus droebachiensis. The sequence continues at coordinate 1,526,669 of JAVYIG010000008.1, read as the reverse complement.
CTCATAGTGGTCATGATTGATTAGTGCATAGTGCATAAATATAAGTTGTGCGAGTAAAAACAGTGTGTTGCAATGCCCTGAGAATTTGCCATCGAGAACATAGATCTAGGCCTAAGCCCTAATGAATTATCAAACGTTATAAATATTTCTTTGTTTGATATTATTTCAAAAGATTTTACTGCGATGAAATATAGAGTTACCTGGACTTTTGGGGGGCAATATGATATAGACCCTAGATCTAGTCTAGAGTCCATATTTTTGGGCAAGTTTTGACAAATTGCAATTAGAAAAAAGATTCTCATAATTGTAAATGAGTCATAATCATATCTAGAAGACTAGATTATGAATTGGTGTAACTTGCAAAACGCCAAACCAAATTGCAAAAACATGTACGAATGTATAGATTTAAAAAATTGTCATTTCCGTTGAATTACAAACTTCTTTCTCCCGCATTAGTGTACATTAAACATATTGTTGAACTTACAGAATTATCAAATTATGACTCTATGCAACAAGTCAACAACAAATAATTAAAAGCCTTATTGTAAATTTTTTCTGATAATTTTCATTCTAACTAGACTACATTGAATTGACCTTTGCTTTACCTTGATGATGGACATTGCATAAATGGACTTATATGCCCCTCTTCATCTCCTTATGGGAGGTTCCTGTTGTGTTTCTAATTTTCTATTGTTGCTAGTGCATTTATGGTCACAACATCTTTGTGAGATAACTCTATAATAATAGCCTCTCCTTTTATTTTATTTTTTTTTCATATTTATTTTTGCAGATTCACCCTGCTGAAACTGTTGCAGAGGTATGGAAAGATTGAGCAGTTTGACTTTCTATTTCACAAATCAGGACCGAACCAAGGGAAACCAAGAGGCTACTGTTTTGCAAGCTTTGAAAATAGAACGGTAATTCTAATCTTTCTGTGACAGCATGATCATAGTAGTTTCACTATATCTACATTGTATAAAAGCAATAACTTTAGCACAATTCATCACGTTAGATGTGCTTTATATGTTCAGGAACATTTTACTTGTACAGCTGAGCTGTTGTTTTAATCATTTATGTGTATAATTGCTATGATATTACGAGTCAAAATTAAGTCACTGAGTAATGCACAGCTTTGTTACAAAACAGTTTGAAAAACACATTTGTATGTCTTTGGTTAAAAGGTTAATTTTAGCTTCACAGTACCTCAATGTATTTGATAAATGCTCTTTTGAGTGAAATGCTGGAATTAAATTGTTGATTTAAAAAAAAAAGTGTATACCTACTTTTATTGTTAATGCTTACCGGTACATTGTATGGGAGAATGTGTAACTGCCTCTAAAATGTCATATACCGGTATTGCTTTTAAACTTCCCTATGTTCATACAGATTTTGCATTTTATATTATGTCCTTCATTTTCAATCATTACTGATTAATGTTGACCATGATATAATTTTGTTTTCTTTTCAGGATGCAGTGCATGCCCTTCATGCCTTGGATGGTAAACTAGCTCTCGGAAAGAAACTTGCTGTAAAATGGGCTCATTCACATATAAAGGTAATACAGTCAAAACTGCTTTAGTGACCACCTGTCTACAAAAACCACATTTCTTGTTCCCCTTGAAAATGGTTTCTCATTAAAACATGTACTAAAGGAACCTGTCTACAAAGACCACCTGCCTACAAAAAGCACTTTTTGTGTTTCCCTTGGGCGGTCGCTATAGACAGGTTTGACTGTACTTCACTTGCATCATACAACTTCCCGAGGAATAACATGCCAAAAGGATACACACAAAATGAAAACAACATGAGTTACTTGGCTGTGCAGGTATCTTGATAGGCCCAAGTATTTTTAGTGAAAGTAGCAAGCGGGAGAATTGTTACAAATGCTAGCAAGTATGATCTTTGTCAATTTTCCACATTTGTAGGGATTTTTCCCCAATATCCTGTACAAGTTGCAGTGCAGTGATATCAGATCTCTGCATACAAACCAACGATGTAACATAAACTTATGTTAATGGCAAATTAAAGAAAATTTCTATCATATTAAAAAAAATACTCTGAAAGAAAGCAGAAAAATCAGAAAAGCAGACTGGTGACAGTTTAAATAAAATCAGACGACAAAATATAAGAATGTTATGAATTTTTAAAAGTTGTAATTACTAAACGTACATGTATGGAACTTCCAATTGGCTGAATCACTAATCTCACTTTGCCATAGTTCTGGACAACTTTCTCATTTGTTCCCACACTAAATGAATACAATACGTGATTCAGGAGGGTCATTTTTCTTTACAGGACCAATTTTAATATGATAACATATTATTAGTGCCCCAATGGAGAGGAGAAGGCAATTAAGAGAAAAACAGAAATTACTTATATTTTTGTACATGGCAGTGGGAGAGTTGTCCATGTCTTTGTCACAATCCACTGACCAAATTGCCAAATTGCGATTTGCCTTGATTTAGTGATCTCAGATTTAAAAAAGCTTTAACTTATTATTGGTCTGATTTACTTTTATCTTTCACAATTTTTTTGCTGTCATACAAATGAACTTATTGTAAAGGTTGGATTGCCGTTTAAATGGTCAGAAGAGGTCAACTATGTATTGCTGATTTTATTTCCTCTTCTATGTAGGCTCCAAATGAACCTGTTCCCCTTGAGAAACCAGAGATCAACTTACATCCCGATAAAATCCCAAGTAGCTTTGGGGGTCAATCTACAAAGGTACCAGAGGAACCAACTGCAAAAAAGAAGCCTGTCAATTCAAGGTATTATGAGGTTCATTTTGGTTCTACATAATCAAAGAATATCATACCGACATACTAAAGCTTTTCATCTTGCACTAATCAAATTTTGGCACAAGAATGAAGAGAAAGCCCAAAAAGGACTTGCCTATCATGCCTAGTTTGTTGTTATTTAAAGCCCCACTGCACTACTTATAGCTACTTGCACCCTCTTATATCAAACAATGCCTAAGCGGTGACCATTGGTCCCCCATGATCCCCTTTGTCTTATGTTAATTGAGAGCTGATTCCAGGAGATAACCACCTTTCAGTGACCATGCAGGGAGGTCTAATCCCTCCTGGCCAAACTAGTGCAGAGGGGCTTTAAGGTCTACAAAGAGAGCCTATTATTTTTGCTTTCTTTCTTTAGCTTCATATTATTTTTATTATCTTATTTTACTGTGCAAATGCAAATCCCTACTTATTATTCAGTGATTTTTTAAGTTGTCCTCATTTTGAATGTGTCCATAAATCTGTACAGTCATTTATTATAAGCATGTTTGTCTACTAAAATAAGCCATGATATTCTAATATTTGCTGTATCAAATCAACCAATATTTATGTTTAAAACCAGGGTTTTGTACCAACATTGCTACCACTGCTGTAATTTATTTCAAATTCGCCATCTTTTAAGGCGAGCATAGACCAACTTCCCGTTCCTGTACCCAACTATCATACACACCATGTGCAGTTGGTGATGCATTATGGGACAAGGCTGTCGACAAAACAAGACATTGTGAGCAAAAGATAGCAATATACGTAAACCTGAGGTAGTGTAAGTCGAATACCTCGCCTTTAAAAGCATGATGCACAAGAAACTTCATATTTGTCTATTTCTGACAAAATGAAGTAATATCTGAATTTCCTCCCTACTCTTTGTACAGTGTTGAGTCACAGATCAGAGCGATCGAGGGTAAACTGAGAGAGATGGACAGATCAACTTCCAAAGCCACTTTCAAGCCAGTCCCGGTCTATGCTACAAAGAAACCTGAACAACCCAAGGAGATCATCCAGAAGTGTTTACCAGCCCTGATGTCACTTCCTTTGGAACCCCCTCCATCTACCTCTAGCGGTTCAACACCAGTGACGAGTTCGGAGACACTGTCATCAACACTAGACTCAAACTCATCAAAAACAGAACAGGTAGAGACTAAATCATCACCATCGCAATCATTGTCATCACCGTCGTCAGAGCCGTCATCGACCACATCATCAAAAACGACGTCAAACATTTCATCGGCTGTGGTTAAATCACTTACGACAAATACTAGTAAGAGTAAAGCTTCCGGAAGACCAAAGCCTTATGATAAGAGGTGACGGACCAAAGTTTGAGTCACTTGTAATCTTTTACCATTGCTACCTGAGAGTTATCGACTCTGCTGCTGGGAGGTAAAGCCTCTCTATCAAATCGTTCGATACAAGGCAATGTTAAATACACTCGTCTGACAAATACTGGTAAGAGTAAAGCTTCTGGAAGACCAAAGCCTCATGATAAGAGGTGACAGACCAAAGTTTGAGTTAAACCTTTGAAACCATTGCTACCTGAGAGTTATCCACTCTGTTGCTGGGAAGTGTAGCGCCCTCTCTATCAAACCGCACAACCTTGAGAGTACAGGAAGGAACTTCCATTCAAACAAATTCTGCAGGACCACTCAAAATTATTTTTATTTCAAATATTTTGTTTGGTAATGTAGCATAAACCAATTAAATTATGAAGGTAGAACCAAATATTTATTTTTTAAGTAACTTTCTAATTTTTATTGTCTCCTTGTATTTGTGGGGTTTTTTTCCTTCCATGTTGGTAATGACTTTGGTTGAGAGAGTGGCACTTCATTTGATAATATCCAATTAAAATTGACAAAAATAGCTACTTTATGTCATTGTATTGATGTGCATTGATATGTTTAAATTGTTTCTTTTGGAGAAAAAAAACCCCAGATCTGATAGTCAAATTTAATACAAATTATGGCGATATATTATATATTGTTAAAAATTTAATACTGAAAATAAACCCTGAAAGAGAATGAGAAGAATGCAGATGTTATTCTCTTTTGCTACAGAGGAAAGATGAACCCTAAGAAGAAACCCCAAACTTTTTATTTTCAATAACATGAATAAATAGATTTATAGTTATCAAAACAAAGAGTGTGTTGATAGACTGGTGCCATATGAAAAATAAATCATGTTGTATTTTTAGTTCATACTTACATGAATTAGATAGTTATCATTATACAGTCAAACCCGTCTATAGCGACCGCCCAAGGGAAACATAAAAAGTGTTCCTTGTTCCAGGTTCTTTTAATACATGTTTCAATGAGAAGCCATTTTCAAGGGAAACTAAAAAATGTGGCCTTTGTAGACAGGTGGTCACTAAAGCAGGTTTGACTGTAGCTCCATCATGTGCAGTCCATATTGTTGTACGATGTTATTAAAAATGTTTCAAAAGGTGCTTTGAGCTTTAAATATTTATTGTAGTGCATTCCAACACCTAATATTCCCCCTCCATGACAGAGGACAGCAAGACGGTTCAACCTAGTGTACAAGAAAAGAGAAAAAATATGCCTTATAGGCAAAAATGCATGACAGTGTCAATCATTTTGTGCTATACTTTTTACAAGAAAACATTATAACCTTTTTATCAGGTATTTTGTATTCATTGCCAATTTTGCCATATCTATTTATTGAAGTGTAAGAAGCCTATTAAACAGTGCATTACATTCTAAAGAAATGTTTTGAAAATTATAGGCTTGAAAATACCATATTGTGAAACTTGTAAGCTAGATTTTGTGCGATTTATTAACTCATAATAGCATACTGATGGAACTTAAACAAAATAGACAGGATTTAAGAAAGGAACTCACAAATTTCACTGTTCTGGAAACTCTTCAAGTTAATGTGATCATAAGTGGTTATTATAATTCATACATTATTTTGACTTTGTGATTTGTATAGCCTATTGTATTTGTATCAAGTGACAATAATGCATTAAAACATTTCTTGTGAAAAAGTAGTTTGCTGGTCCTGTCATGTTAATGTTTACAAGTTCTGTGCTACTCAAAGCTAAGTTTGGTCCATGCTTGGATTTGGGCAGGTTTCTTATTATTGACATTGTCTTTCTATTGGAATCATTTTTTTTGTCGGCCGAGGAATTTCATTTAGGTACCTTAACAAAATGTAGTGGCAAGGAAAGTTCTGTCCGGAATGCAAAAGACGTAATAGTTGATGATGTTTGTGAATTATGAGCTCTTTTTTTACATATCTGAATGAAAGTTTAGGTAGACATTAAGCCTAATATCAATGTGCTTCTACCTCTATTTGATCAATTCTGATTTCCCAAAATTATACATTTTGCATTCCGGACTTGTCTTCTTGGGCAACTACATTTTGCTATTTAAAGATACCTTATTACAGCCTCCATTTACTCATGCAAGTAGTCAGTGATTGAACGAATGATTGATTGGTTGCTGTTATTTGATACATGTAGCTCTAAAAAGTTGATAGGGTAATTAATTAGTGTGTAACTTAAAAAGTCTAGTAATTTACAACTTTAGTTATAAAATGAGGGATTGGTTGATTTGTAAATGGATTGATTGTTTTTGTCTCGCCTGCGTAGCAAAAAGCGAGACATAGGCGCCGCTTTTCCGGTGACGGCGACGGCGGCGACGGCGGCGACGGCGGCGGCGTCAACATCAAAAACTTAACCTCGGGTTAAGTTTTTGAATTTTTAATATAATTTTGAAAGTATAAGTTCTTATTCAATGAAACTTGGACTATAGGGTTATCAAGTATCCCCAATTATTTAATGAGAATTTCAGGTCGCAAAGTCAAGGTCAAAGGTCATTTCAGGTCAACAAACTTAGACTATGTTGTGGCATCATTATCAAAAACTTAACCTGAGGTTAAGTTTTTGAATTTTTAATATAATTTTGAAAGTGTAAGTTCTTATACAATGAAACTTGGACTATAGAGTAATCAAGTATCCCCAATCATATGAGTAGAATTTCAGGTCACTAAGTCAAGGTCAAAGGTCAATTCCGGTCAACAAACTTAGACTTTATTGTGGCATCGGGTTAAGATTTTGAATTTTTATCAAAATGTTAAAAGTATACATTCCTATTCCATGAAACTTGAACATAAGGGTTATTGAGTGTCACCAATCATGTGATCAGTCTTTTAGGTGACAAAGTCAAGGTCAAGTGTCATTTCAGGTCTGCAAACCTGGACTTTGATGTGGCATCAACATCAAGATTTTGAGATTTTCGCATAATTTCAAAAGTGTTTGTTCAAATTCCATGAAACTTGTACCCAAGGGTTATCAAGTATCACAAATCACATGACACCAATTCTAGATCACAAAGTCAAAGTCTAGGGTCACTTTAGGTCAGTAGACTTGGATTTAAATCAATTTTTGTTATTTGTTCATACTGTACATGTATTTCATGAAAGTTATTAATCTTGGTAGAAATAATAGTAAATAATTTTTCTGTTGATTCTTCGTAAATATTCACTTAAAAAAGATGATTATGTAGAGGATTTCAATTTTGGGGGCCTGCTGATGGGCCACCCTGTCTATAAATAATGTCCCAACCTCAATTTTTCATCATATCGAATTGCGTAATGCAGGCGAGACCGTCGAGAGCGTTTCCCTTGTTTGTTATAAAAGTTGAATGGATGACTGATTAATATGCAAGTTCATCATCATAATCATCACTTTCATAGTTTGGCGTCAATTTTTCCTATGCTGTGGGGTTGGATGTTCATTTCCCTAGGCCCTTCTCCAAGACTTACTGCCTTCAGCATCCACCTGGGTGAGACCAGGGGCCCGTTTCACAAAGCCTTTTTTCAATGACAAATGACAGAAATCAGTGACGAATCTGCTGATAACCAATCAGAAGCAAGGATTTCAGTATCTTAAAACAAAAACTGTCATTTGTCCCTAATGACAAGTTTCTTGAAACGCCCCCCCTGAGGCTCTCGAATCTTCTAGAATCTTATTCCAGGTTTTGATAGGCAGGCTGCCGTAGGGTTTAGGGAGAGCATCCTGGAAATGTATTTTTCTCTGAAAATCTGTAGTCAATGGCTTTTCTCTCTCCTTATTACAAGCCCATACCATCTCAATCTACCCTTCCTTATCTTTTGTAAGATTTTTGTCAGTCCCAAGGCTAAGGAAGGAGGGAGATTGGAGGTTCAAAAGGATATTCATTAATTTGATATAATGATTCACAAACTGACTTGATTCAAAATGATTTTCTTTTTCATGCAAAACATAATACAATGAATAAGTATATTACAAAAATATATACAATGAAACGACAAAAATATAATAGTACCAGCACAAGAAAAGAGGAACAAACTAAAAGCAGAGCTTGTTGAAGTACCGGTATTCCTCAGAGGTTGATTGGCAATATATCTTGAAAACAAAGTTTACTTAGAAATCAATAAATTAAAAAATATGTAGCAAAGGAGTTTGGGGGAAAAATTACAAATAAAAGAGAGGAAAAATGGAGGTAAATAGTAGAAGGCGAAAAAGAAAGAAATATATAAAAGGAAAATAAATGACTAATTGACTAATCGAATCAGTGATTGGTTCATTTGGTTACCTTGGGTTTAAAGAACTTGATGTGACCGACTGATGTATACAGCTTAAAAAGCATGTTCATTCTTTCAAAGGTTACTCATTTACTGCTAGCTATGATGATTGACATATTGATAGGTTGAATTAATTGATTTGTTTATCACTTGTCTTCACTAATTGATATTTGATTGGTGGCCAATTGATTTGTGATTAATTGATTGATTGCTTAATATAAGTTGTCCGGTTGCTTGGATGTTGGTTGATTGATCGCTCAATAATATGGATTTATTTCTTGCTCAGTTATCAAATTAAATTGATTGATTGATTACTTTACTTACTTACTTTGATTTACTTTGATGTTGAAGCGTAAAGATAAACTTATTTGCCCCTCCAGGTAATGCTATCTCTCTGGTATGGACTGTACTTAAGGGGGTGGCTACTGTACTTAAGGGGGTGGCTTGATTAGTTAACTCAAACTCACATATCCCTGGGTAACTGATCGATTTTAATGGTTGATCAGTGGTTAAGCTGGTTAATTGATTGTTTCCAGTCCCGTGATGAATTTTGAAAAATTAGGTCGGCTCATCTACTACTTGTCTACTGCTGACCCCTCGACCTACATCTAAGCGGCGATTTGAACGCGTACATTCCATTGATTGAAAGTTTCCGATTGTTGCTATGTAAACGGTTTACTGGTGAATATTCATACGCGTCACATGTAGCAATGTCTGAACTTTCATGAAATGTTTGATTATTTCTTTATATGTATTTTTTGTAAAATGGGTGTGTTATCTTGTTTCAAGATTAACATTTGAAATAAAAATGAAAGAGAAAATATACCCAAAAGTGACAAATTGGGCGAAAATACTGGACTAACTCATCACCAAGCGGAGGGATATTAATCCTGAGCTTCACGAACCAAAAAGCTCAAACTTTTAAAAGATTTATTTACTTTGTTGAACGATGGAGATAGTGAAAAAGAATGAAGAAAAATAAAAGCAGAGCACCGGTTCATCAGGGAAAGATATATATGAACCTTGCATTATCAAATCAGACGAAAGATGATTATGGAACTCGTCCCTATGGAGGTCGAAAAGGTAAGCATAAATAAGAGAGTGAAAGGGAGTCTAGTCCCGTGTGCTCTTTCCTGTGTAGTCATGTCGGTGTCTTTCCTAATTACTGTCGCACCTCGGCCTCGGGATCGCGAGGCCTCGCGCTCGCCCTCGGGCCCGCCTCTGACACCGTACGCGCCCCGAGCTAGCTGAGTACACGTAGATCTACTGCAAGTCTACTGTTATGAATATCTACGATGATTCTAAGAATATGCATTAGCATTGACCACTATTTCTGTGTTGCTGGCGCGGCGTGCGTTAACAACAGTCAACAGTAGGCCTAACTCCGGGAAGCTCCAACACCGGCGCGTTACAGTAGGCCTAACTGTTAGATCTATTCAGTAACACAGGCACAGCTCAGCTCAGTCAGGTAGAAATAGATCTAGAATCCTAATTAAAATATTATTTACTTGACGGGACCCTCACCAATCACCAATCTTACCTGGTAGATAAATTAGAAATGGTACAAAGAAGGGTAACACGATTCGTCTACAATATGACTATTGTCGTCGATCTACACAAGTGTCTCTGACTTTTCTGTGTCTAGAATACTCAAATCCCTGAAATGGTCTGTAGATCTAGACCTATCTGTATCTGTATCATATCTGTCCGTGACGTACAATCACCAGCATCTGGTTGTCGCGTACGTTGGGTTAGGGTCAAAACGCTAAACACGCCTAAATATTGAAGTGTGCTTCGGCTAGGTTTATAATGTCTAGATCTAGTGAGTCCAATTTCATTTAAAAAGATTTCACATCGGGTGAGTTTCATCACCTATACTATACGCACCTCTAGTTAAAACTCAGACCAGTATTTTAGAGGACTAACCAACCAAGTACCAAGTATAACAACAATAGCGGCTAGACTGTAGAAAGGTGCAAGTTGGAGAGTGTTGCTTAATTAAGTGAGCTCACTGTGCGCTCTAATTTAGAATCTACTCCTGCCTTATTTGGAAATCAGGATTTTGAGTTTGACATCTGTCGATCTGTGAAGTTTGGTCTTGCCTTGAATATTGACACACCAGACTAGACTTAGACCATGATAATGATGTTTTTTTTCAATCAAAAAATCTTTTACAATTCTTGCAGGCATAACGAACCTTTACCCTCCATCAAAGGCAGCGTTTATATCAGAAAGGCCGACAGACTTCTTGAACGATGTCAAGAACATGGTGTTTCGACAGACGGAGGAGGAGGAGAGGAATGGCTCTCCAAATTGGATTAGTAAATACAACAAGGAATTGAACCATACTGGGGAGCAACCATTGATGGTTCAACAATTCCTTAGTACTAATAAGGTAGGTCTTCAGAGTACCCTAAATTTGACTGTCCTTGCTATTGATAGATTTGTACTTTGTAGGAAAGGATTGATGTTTCAGAAGAACTAAAAAGAATGTCAAAGGGAATCAATGATGAAAATATTTAAATCTGCATAAGTTTGGTTTCATGCGAATGTATTATATTTCAAACATCAGCTTCAAATATAACTTTTGTCAAGAGATCTCCCAAGTTTGAAATTATATACTCGATGATAGTAAATGTACGTGACCTGTATTCCTGTTCAAGTTGACAGAAGCGAATCTATCTGAGATAACATAACTTCTGGTGATTCCTAACCATAGTATGTTTCTTTCTTCTTTTTTTTTTGTTGGGGGGGGGGGGGGGGGGAGGGCAACGTGTAAACTCATTATACTCAAACTTATCTGTTGGGGTGACTGCTCTCTTTAAATATTGGTGACATTTCTTTTCATATCTATCTATGTTTTTTTCAGCAAGAGCAGCAGAATGGAGTGCTTCCTGCACCTTCCAAACCTCAGTCAAGGTTCAGCGTTGAACGGGTCGTTGATAAAGAGTTCCAACAGGGTCTTAGCCTTCATCAATATCTGACTGCAACCGAGATGCCTGGCCAGTCTGAGAAACTAGTGGATGTACGACACGGCAGGCCTACAAGAACAAGGTAGTCAAAAACATAATTTGATATAAAGATCAATCTATAGTTACCAAGTACCTGTCTCATGTGTTGTCTCTCTCGAGTATGGTTTCTAAATGAAAACATTATTATAAAGACCATGATCTGTGGTGACATGCATCATTTCTGGCAAATAGGTCATGCAAAGTAATAAGAATGTTTGAAATGAATTTGTTTACTTTTCTTACCCATCTGTAAATAATAGATTTGTTGTCTCTTTAACAAAAAGAGGGATTATTATCAAGGAGGAATATACAATACCAAGGTGGATGATTACATTTTATTACCTTACTTTAGAAAAATGCAATTTAGATTTGATAGCATAATTTCATTTGGTGCTCGCTAATGGGAGAGAAGAAAAATTACATTATGATTTTAGATTATAGAAAAGAAGAAAAAAAAATGAATGATTTAATTCAGCATTAGATTTGGTTGCCAACCCTGTAGAGAACTGTATTGTACAATATTTGAATGTCTTATTTACAGCTTGCTGAGGGCTAGACAACGGATCAAAAATATTCCTGTGCCGGAGAGAGCTAAGCTAGATTTACGAGATGATATCCATTACCTTCAAGAACAGGCATTGAGTAAGTTTATCACAATTGCATAAAGTAAGAGGGAAGAAGTGGGGTCACAAGTTCTACCATATACATTTATGTACTTGTATTGCATACTGTACGTAGTGTGATTAAAAAGCATTTTAAAGATAAAGTTGAGTTCTGGTCATGCGATTGCATTTTGAGAGAAACGGTGTGGAATCTATCAGAAAAGATTGATCATCTAGCATATAAGTATTGGTGTGTACTGCAAGGTTCTGGAATCATCAAAATGATAAGAAATTTGGCTTAGTCTTGGTAAAGTTACAAGCACTGTACACAGAAAGATGTATATGGGACTACATGAACATGTGGCTTCTTGTGGAATAAAAATCTGTCCCGATTTTCACGAAGTTACATGTACATGCCATATTTAGAATATTAAGGCATTTGAAGAGCCATGCTTTTCAAGGAACATTTTTTACCTGATGTTCTTCCACGTACACTTGCATTATGCAATGATAATTAACGCTCACAAATTATTTTTCACCTCTTCCCAGAACTCAACCTTCTCTTTATTTAAATTACTACATGTAGATGTGACAATTATTAACACAATCTTGACAGAAAGGTAATCTATCTTGAAGCTGACAAGCACAAAGGCCAATTAAACCAATTGAACCAATTAAATCATTTGATTGTAAAGTTGAGATGTGTTTACAATTTGAGTATGGCTCTTCTCTTTGTTGAGAATTTTGATCTGTATCTTATCAGGACAAGTGTCTGCCAGGCATGAACCCTTTTGCAACAATCATTCCTGTTTTTGTGGTTTGGCTCCATAACTTTTGATGCAGAGCCCTTAAAAAATATGCCAGATCCATGAGTAGAAAGGGCAAAAACTTCTGCACACACCGCATTCATATTTTTTTAATGACTATATTGTGTTAGATGCCAGGAATTTTAAAAAGAAAATAACTTTTTAAATCCTTAGATTACATTACAGTTTATTTGTAACAACAGAAGAAACAATAGTATTGTTGCCAATTTGAAGAACAATATGTTATAATAAACAATTTTAGCCCTAAAAAATGAATCCTTTACTGAAAAGATTAATGTATATTGTGTGTTTACATGTATGTAGTGCTTAAAGTACCTGTAATTTACTACTTTCTACATGTCATCATTTTCCTGCTCCATATGGTTGACCTGCTGCTTAGAAAAGCGCAACAGATTTAGATTCACATACTCACCACGTCTTCTTTCAAATTCTCAATTAACTTTTATACCTCATTGATCTTTGAAATAATTTTCATGTCTGTATTTCAACAGAGAGGGAAGATAAATACAAGACTGTTGATGTTCCTGAAGAGTAAGTAATTGTGAATGCTTTTATATTTGGATAAATTCGAGAGTGAGAGAAGAAATACTAGAGATGTATTTGGTTTCCTTTGCACATTAACAAGATTGTGAAATGTTTTGTTAAATTACGAATTAGGAAAAGACATTGTACAAGTGGATTTAATGTGATTTAAAGCTCACTTTCTCACAGCGTGCACTAAATTTTCATCTGTTTATATCTTCAATAGATCTGCAGTTTTAGAGTGTCATATTCAGAAGTGGTGATTGATATTATCATGAGTAGATCTAAAGAGAGGGTGGGGGGGGGGGGGAGTGATATCAGGAAAAGTCTGTAGTTTCTACTTAGTTTCAAGCATGTTTGCCCCTTCCCCTTTGTAGGAAGGACAGATTCTGGATTCTCACAGTAGAGATCATATGAGATTATTTAGCATGGGGGAATTTGCTACCAAGTCTGTTGTCATCTGTTATATTGCACAAATTGAAAACACTTGTAATATTCATACAGCTTCTCCCCTACCCTTTTCCCCTCATCCAATTTTAGTTTGCAGCCTTTGACGGAGGGAGCAGAAACTGTGCATCAGTTCCTCGTAGGAGCAAGATATAACAGGTTAGCAATTTTAGTTCCATTTCTTAAAGAATTTAGCATAAAATGTGAACTATGAAATATAATATGAGCAGGGATGTAGCTGATATCTAAGATTCAGGTAGAATTAATGTGAAAACTACGTAGCAACTGGATAGTACTCTTTTCTGCTGTTGTGTCCTCTATTTTATAATAGTGATGTTTCATTGTTGTATGAGTATATATTGACTATGAACCCATCGGCATTGGTAATCGAGATCAATCTCTAAAGTACCTTCATAAAAATGTAATTTGTAATTAATTGTTACTACAATAAGCAAAAGGTCTGAATCCTGTGAAAGTTGTAAAAGGAGCTACTGTTGTATGTTGATATTTGCGTTCTTTGGTAAAGTCGTTCTTTATGTTTATGCTTTCTTTGTCTCTTCCAGAGCGCACTATCGGGATGCCAAGTGTTTTAACAAGATTGGACTCTACGTCTCCAGGGAGAATCCTCAGCACTGCTTTCTGAATAACGGCACCACACGGGAGTCACTGCTTGCCAACAAACCAGAGAAAGGTGGGCCTCTTTCACACTTACAATAGACCTGGGACCTGTTTCACAAAGCCTTTTTTCAATGACAAATGACTAAAAATCAGTGACAAATCTGCTGATAACCAATCAGAAGCAAGGATTTTACTAGCTTAAACAAAAAACTGTCATTTGTCACTGATGACAAGTTTTGTGAAACGGGGCATACTTGCTTACCAACAAAACAGCGAAAGGTGGACCTCTTTCTCAATAGACCTGAAACCTGTTTCACAAAGCCTTTTTTCAATGACAAATGACAAAAATCAGTGACAAATCTGCTGGTTACCGATCAGAAGCAAGGATTTAACTAGCTTAAAGCCCCTCTGCACTAGTTTGGCATGGAGGGATAAGACCTCCCTGCAAGGTCACTGACAGGTGGTTATCTCACCAAATTACCTCTCGATTAACATAAGAAAAAGGGGGTCATGGGGGATCAACGGGTACCCCTTACGCATTGTTGGCTGTATAGGGTGCGCAAGTAGCTATATGTAGTGCAGTCTGGCTTTAAAACAAAAACTGTCATTTGTCACGGATGACAAGTTTTTGTGAAATGGGGCCCAGTTCCAATGGGATGTTGGCAAACTTGTACTTACAACAGTTTTGAGAAACGATTCTCTGTTTACTGTATTTCACTAACCTTTGGTTACCATTGATTTGATTCACGTCACATGCATAATGGCATCTATATGGATAGAATTCACTTTGCATAAAATTAGTAATCAGTTTCATTGTCAGTATTTGAACGTGTGGTTAGAGGACCAAGGGGTCAAGGTTTAGTGGGCTGCATGATGTAGACCAAAGTTTTGCAATTTTTCTTTTTCTTTTTCTTTTTCTTTTTGTGATTATTGGGCATGTGAAATCTTGAAGAGAATACAGCATTAGGTTGATAGGGAAACAATGGTTGAAATGTTATATTCAATGGACTTAAATGGATTTTTGTTGTTGTATTTTTCATTCTACATTTTCAGCGAACAACATCGCATTGGGTGCCTTCTCTGAGGTGACTGCATCTGAGCTGAACAGTCTTTGCCAGTCCACATCCAGCTTCCACAAGCTCCTTCAGCCACCCTCTGAAGCTCGTCAGGCATGGGGTACCAGCTCCATTGCGAGTGCCCCTAGTCCCACACCTAACGATAGCCGCGAGTCCTTCGCATCGTCCATGAAGGATGAGTCAGAGTTTGCTCCCAAGTCCAAAGTGACCGAGAGGAGTCAGGCCAAGCGTGTTCAACTGAAGAGTGCTTCTGGACAGCAGAGTAGCAGCAGTCTGGCGCGCTCTACTGTCAGTAGCTGTGACTCCTGCATCCTGTGCCTAGAAGGCTCTGCTGTCAAGCATGGTGTTCCTGTTCATTTTCATGGAAGGAACATCATGTCGGCACCCAGCAGGAGGAAATGGACCCATCATGCACAGAGAGGGCGCAATACAACTAATGACAATCCCTCATACCCTGGAAAGCGCCAGGGTGCAGACCTGATGCTAGTACAGCAGTACCATCTGAGAATCTTAGGTAGGTGATTTAAATATTGTATGATATTTGATATTATATTCCACATACTAAGAATCTTGCTCTACGATTGGTCATAAGTAAATCACGTGATCAAAGATAGATCGCCCATTAATGATGGGAGAAGCAAAAAGTTCGTTGCCCTTTGTAGATAGTACTACTATCTACAAAGGGCAACGCACTTTCACTGAAGATAGAGGTACTATCTACAAAGGGCAACGCACTGTCACTGAAGATTATCCAAAAGCGCACTAAAACAGGCGTAATTAAGCGCGCATTACCAATGAGCGCAATTAAAACAAACACATGCGCGCACCGTACCCTCAAGGGGTTGGGTTAAACTACTGTTTAACTTTTTTGGTGTGAATTTGGGCATGGTGTCTTTTAAGTAGATGCATACACGTCCTTTTCTTTTTGTAGTTAAATTGTTTTAGATGTGGAATATAAAGCAAATAATCACCTTTTGGTTTCAGGCGATGGCAAACTATCACTTCCTCGTCGATCAGAATGTATACGCTATCTTTCCTCAGCTTCGCTTCGGAAAGATAGCTACATCCAGATCGCCTCGGAAGTGATAGTTTGTCCCATCACCTTCACCAACGGTAGTTATTTGCTTATTTAATAAAATGTGAGATTTTGAACTCTTTTCATAACTCTTTTCTTCCTTCTATCGTCAATGGAGTAAGGTTGGTAGTACTGATATATATTCAAACCATGGACAAATTACTTAACTGAGACTTTGTCTCAAAGCTATTGGAATTGTAAATGTATATGTAACGAAAATCACTCCAACCGATTAGGTGACATGTGTTCTTGAAATCAGTTGTAAGGTATGAGCATGATATCAATGCAGTTATATTAACTATGTATTTTTAAGAAAGCCAGGAATATGCATTTTTAATAATCTCAAAGGAAATGGATCTAAAAGAAATTAACTAAATTTATGGATGAAGGTTGGTGTTCGTAAAAATAAATACTAATGATGAGGATACTCCTATTTGCAAAGATTTTTACAGGCCTCATTGGTACAAAATTTAGAGAGCAAGAAAGTTTAAAGCCCCATTGCACTGCTTACTACTTGCGCCCTCTATATAGCAAACAATGCCTAATCGGTGACCGTTGGTCCCCCATGGTCCTCTTTTTCTTATGTTAATTGAAAGCTGATTTGATGAGATAACCACCTGCCAGTGACCTTGCAGGGCAGTCTAATCCCTCCTATAAACTAGTACAGATAAGCTTTCACATCCATCTTGGATCCTTGTTTCTTCAGGTACCCAGTCTCGTATGAGCATGAAGGAGGAGAGAATTAATTCCCCTGACATCAAGATGCACTACACCCCAAGACAAGCAACGGGAGGTGTTTCCCGCCCTCAGACGGCTGCCCCTTCCAGCAGACAGAACCCTAGCAGGAATCGCAATAGCAACAACGAAATGGACGACTTGTTTGAAGAGGGCATTGCCAAAAGGAACGGCTTGGATGCTGTGAGCACCGTTGCGAGTACTGCCAGTAAGATCTCAGTACATATCAGCACAGGGGAGGAGGATGTCCTAGAGGAGGGGTCACCAAGAGCTGGGGCCGTTGATCCTGAGGCGAGCCCTCGCAGTCAGGACGTAACAGTCGGTAGCACTCGGGGTGGTGGAGAAAGTATGGCAGATGTGCCTACACCCCGCACCCAAGACTTGATAGATTTGACACCACGGGAGGAAACGCAAGATTGTCACGCTGATCGTGAGGCAAACCCTGGTCAGCACGAGCCAAATATGTCAAATGAAAATGGGACAAGCCATGGCCAATTTGAAGACATGTTGAGCAAGGTAGAAACAGTTCAGGGTACTTCAGATATCCCAAGTAATGGCATGGTCCATGAGGATGGGGAATATGACCCAGAGTGCCAAGTAACCGATGAAGGAGTAGTGGATCTACATGGACAAATGGCACAGGCGAATCTCGATGATGCAACTGATGATGTCGCCGAGGAAAGTATGCCAGGAGGAAACGTAAGGGGCGACGTCACTGAACATATTGATGATGGGACGGATGTAATAGCGATTGAGAAGTTACACAGTCAAGATTCTGGCATTGTACCTCAGGAGGAAGAACCTGGAAATTCGAATAATAACACAGACCAGGTTCGTAGTGTAAGCTTTGCTGAACCAGACAGATAAAGATAGAATCTGGACAGGCTATATTGTAGCTTTCACCCTCTATTACTTTATGAAAATCAATTTCTTGCGAAAAATAAATTGTAAAATATGTTGTAGATGTGTGTTTTTTAAAATTAATTTCCCTGTAAATCCATTTTCCCCCATTTTTGTTCATGCTGAATGGGATTGTAGTTCAAGGATGACTTGGTTTGTTTCATCGCCATAGTGTAAACCAACAATTTGCCATCGATAGCACGAAGGGATAGCAAGTTAGCAACAATAACAATCACAGTCCAAGTGTGGGCAAAAATGAAAACATTTTTTCCCTCTTTTGGTCACCTGTTTTTATTAAAAAAGAACACAATAATACTTTTATTTGTCTGAATTTTGTTTGCCCCTTTGGCTGACCATAGTAATTTTTTTAAATTTTAATGGTGATCTAAATCAGGTTGTGATGAGTAGAATTAGTTGGTTCCCCTGATAACCCAAAGAGCAAGTACCCCCTCTGTTGTTGCTGCAGATGTGATATCTATTGAAGTAGTGATTCCAATTTGCGGCTAACACAAAATTCTGAATGGTATAGTCTGTTTAGAGCCAGAAGGGCATTAACTCATATACATTAAAGCCCTACTGCACTACTAATAGCTACTTGCGCCCTCTATATAGCAAATAATGCGTAATCTGTGACCATTGGTCCCCCATTATCCCTTTTTCTTATGTTAATTGAGAGCTGATTTGATGAGATAACCACCTGTCAGTGACCATGCAGTGAGGTCTAATCCCTCCTGGCCAAACTAGTGCAGAGGGGCTTTAAGATAGAGTTAACGACCTCCTGGCTCTGAACAGATGATTGTGAATATTTAAGGTAACGTGTGGCATTAATGATGTACTTTAAATTTTGATGTGTTACTTAACTATATAATGCTGTTCTGTGTGTTACTGGAAAGCGAAGTTTTAAGTATTTATGGCATCTTGTATGTTTGAGCCTCCTTTACACACAATGCAGTAGAAAAATCTGCACCATAGTATGACATTTTGTCTAAACATAGAGCTAAATGTTTAGGGGCTGTTGTTGTTCGCAGCTACTGTTTTTTTTTCCTCCTCACTTGCCACGCATATCTGCATTTAAAATAATTATGTATTTTGTCAGGAATGTGGTTTATGTTAAAACCTTAAAGCTTTTTCCTTTGTCATGTGTAATAAGAGTGATTAGTAGTTATTAGAATTTGTGAGTCATTAGAATCAAAACCCAAATTCTTACTTGGCTTTCTTCCAAAAGTGCCAAGACAAACTATGCAGTCAAGAGTGAGTACCTTTAGCATCAAGAGTTATGTATTGCAAAGACAGTATTGATCCATGTTTAAAGGTACTACATGTACATGTATGTCCCATTTGCAGGCCAAAAAAATGAAAAAGTTAAATTCCAACTGCTTTTGAAAGATAATACTAATTAATAGAACTTCCCTAAAAAAGGTGGGGCTTGGAAATGTCTTCAAGTGGAAAAATAACGACTATTAGTTGTCAAATCGACTTTAGGGCTATAGAGCCCAAAAGTACTAGTCTTGATTTTCAGACAATTGTACTGAATGGTCATACGTTTTATGCTGCGCAAAGATTCAATCAGTTTAATCTTGGCCATCACAAGAAGTGGGGTATTGATGTAGACAAATGCTCATGTACCCTTTACAACTCTTTTCATGTACAGTATGTTATTACCAAAGAAGAAAAAAAGCCAGTCAGTCACTCAATAGTGTCTGACAGTGAAGTCTAGCAAGTAAAGGGGTTTCCTTGCATAATTTGAATATTAGGACACTGCTAACGTTTAAATTTCACAGATAGGACATACATGACATATTCATAATTCCTGCAAAGTTCTACAGCATTTGAGGTTGGCTGCAAAAGGGACATAGTACCTTTAAGGTGATTGGACCGTACACTTTCTTCTGAGCTCATTGGTCTACATGGGAGTTGCCCTTCAAGTTAATTACTTAATGTAATCTATTTGATTATTCATTTTTTAATATATTCATTGATTGATGTTTAGTTGAAAGAAGAAAAAAAAGGTAACATCCCGTTTAGAAATTCATAAATCATTAAGTATTCTGCAGATTAAAACTAGAAAAGACTGCACCTGTGGTTGCTAGAAAGCTTCTACATGAAGCTTGAAGATATTGAAGATATTGAAGGAAAGTAGGAAACCTCACCCCAAGAAATAGCCCCATTACTTATTCAGAGAGATTTATGATGTTCTTGCCCATTAATCTCCAAGATTTCCCACCAAAGTGTATAAGAGAGGCATAAAGCAAGAATAATGCCCATGTCATGCTAAAATGCATCACATCATGCCAAGAATATCTTCATTTATATATCTACAGTTGTATTGTACATTTTTGTAAAGAATTTTGTACGTCCAAGGGCAGTAATACACATCAATTTTTAGAACATCTAACCTATTCTTTGGGGTAAGGCTTCCTTTAAATACATAGAGATGACTGTGTGTGTGAGTTGAATACAAAATGATCATGTGATGATTCTCAGTTATGAAACAGACAAATATTAGTTTATTATGCCATCACTTCATATTTTCTTTTATTAATAAGGTCTTTTATCCATGAATGTCATGGGTGCTTTCATTTCATAGAACTGTTTGCGTAAAGCCATTATAAATCTCATTGTTGACTTAGGTTATTGTGAACTGAAATAATTTGTTTGATGTGCCCAGTCAACTAGAAGAGCATGAATATGTTCAGTTTTTTACATGTCATTTCTAAAGTAACCATGTCTGTAGTGCAGGCTATATGTAATCTGAAAAAAACAACAGCATTAGATTCAGATTCAGATTTTATTGTCCACGTTAAAAAACACAGAAATTTGGCCTCCACTGGCAGGAAATAACAATGAATAACATAAGAATACATAAATTTGCACAGAACAAAAACATCAATTAGATTAACCAACATTTGAATACATTCTGACAAAAGTAAGAGTAGATATCAGAGTAAAATGAAAAAAGAAATAAAGGATGCTGAGCAAGAAAGAACAAGATTGTAGGTAAGGGGAAGAGAGAATAAAATACTAATAATATGTCCATTTCTTCAGAGCAGCTTAACTCTACGGCACTCAATACAAAGTATCACAATTTTACCATGGCTGTAGCTGAGCCGCCATCATAAGGTGCTAAAACATTCAAGAAATGTCTTCCTACCAGGTACCCAATTTACTTCACCTGGGTGCAGAGTGGCATATGCATAAGTATTTTTAAGGAGCTACTTAGGCAAAACTGTGATTTCATAGAAGTATTTATTTATTGATCATATTAGATGCCTTTTTTTTTCGTGTACTGTTAATTTCTTCATTGATAGATGGAAGTTTGTTTGTTTGTTTAATTTTTTAAATATAGTAGCAATTGCCAAAAGATAGATTTTGTAATTGTATCATTAAGTTATGAGATTACAAGATACTATTTCCTTTCATTCCAAGATTACATTACGGTAATGTAAATGCAAAACAAGTTTTGCACCAATATAGTTAATATAAACACACAAAAAAGCTAACGAAAAGCAACAACAAACCTAGAAGAATATATTTCATCATAATCTACATGTTTGTATGTCAAAAGGACAAATATATTATGTGTCTGTCACTATAGCTTTGCAAAAATACATTAATCTATTTCCAATTTTAATTTATTATATTAATGTTTTTAATGATTAGACATTGTTATTATGACTGTGACTCCATTCCTAGATAGTTGGAATGTTTATGGTAGCGTATAAAGTTCAAGAAAATGTAGGAAAAATTTGCTGTGTGAAATTAGAGGCTGAGAGCAAAGTTAAAGTTGATTTCTTTTTAAATTTCAGTAATCTCTATCTCATGCTGGGTTTCTAGGAATGATTCTAGGAATAATGCCTAGAATATATAGCTGAACATGTTATTATGTCAACTTTGTAGTAATATTATATTGAATGATATTAAATAGTTTTTATCAAGTTGGGAAAAGTGCTTTACAAATGCAATTATCGTCATCATATCATCATCATCATCATACTCTTCATCTCCATCATCACCATCAGTGGTTTACAAATGGATTTATCATCATCATCATCATCATCATCACAGTTATCACATCATTATGACAATCGGCATCATTCATTATTATATTTATTAGTATTATTATCAATTTTTTTTATGTCGGATGAGAGTAATATTGCAAACGTGCGTTCATAGATTCAAGGAAATGCTTCCTTTACATGAATTGCTCCCAAAGACCCAAAAAAGAAAAGAGTCTGTAGAGAAAAGAATATTTTTAATGTAGCATTGAACAATATTTTTACACGAACAAATAAACAGTGTGTATGAGATATGGCGCACATCTCCTATGAGCATTGCGTCTAAGTCAAAAGGTCGTTCTGAAGAAAAGTACAATATTTTACTGTACATCAAAATGTTATAACGATGCTTCTTTTGTTAGGACCAAGGTCGCCGTAACAACTTATCAATTGATTGTACAATTGACTTTTGCAACTGACTGCATTGATCACTATGTGCAATCAGTCGCAAAAATCAATTGTACGATCATTTACTAAGTTTTTTTTTAACGGGCCCCTGGTTATGTTGAGCATTTTTGCGTGGGATAAAGTGGTTGATTTTCTATAAACCTAGACTATACTGGATATGCATTATTTAGAACCCTACATGTGAACTTGCTAAGATAAGTTAACAAAAGATTTACTTTACATTGCAAATTTGATTGGTTTGATTATTATGACAAACCGAAGATGGAGTGTAACATGTACATTTAGCCAGACATACAGATAACAACTAAATTATTCACACCCCTCGTAATTTTGATGTTTTTTTGTGTATTTCGTAACTCAAGGATGAAAGGTGGACTGATTGAAATAGGGTCTCTTTTTGATACTTTTTGATGTAAGCTTTTAATATGACAAACCCTCGAGAAAGAAAACTTGGTAAGGGTATAAATAATTGAGTTAACTGTATATATTGAAGTGTAATGTTAGACATGTTTCAATTGATCTGCAGTAATAGGGATTACTTAAACTCATGTTTGATCAAAGACAAATGTACATGTATTTTCATAGCTATTAGTTTTGGATTATAGTATGAACTAACATCCCACTGTATTGTCACTGTTTTTTTTTACCTTCTCGTAGTATGCCTTTTTGATTCATCAGAATGTAAAGTAAAAGAGGCCATTATCAAGATTATTTTTGTTAATCTCCCTTTAAAAAGGTATAGTCTCATTCGTAGTATGGATAATATCCTTCGATGACAATTGCATAGCATGTTTCTTTCTTTCTGACACTTTGAACCATATGTAATTTAGAGATTGAGATAGTTACATCACCGGATGTTGCTTCTGATTGGTCAGGCATTTCATGAAGCTCCAAAATAGTTCCCTCCCATGGAGATTGTACGTGAGGGGGAACTATGTGGAGCGACATGATTTAACCTATGACCCATCTTGCGAATGCGTAGATGCCCGTGTAAAAACCCCGGTCAAAACTATTTCTCTCGATACTCTATGCTTTGAACAAGCAAAACGATAATACCAGTCACGTGATGTAAATTGTAATGCATTTTTACGTTTGGTTATAGTTTATTGGTATATTTCCTGCCTTGAAAACTCTGTGTGTGTGTGTGTGTATGTTAGTGTATGATAAAATTTATTTTGATTATATTTCAATATCCAATGCATGACAATACGGTATTGAAGAAAACAACCACACAATCACCATTACATGTTTTCCTGGCACCTTATGCCAATACTAATTGTAATTGCCATGAATAATATTTAACGTGTTGCTACTGTATGTAAATATTTGCAATAAAACCAGAGTTTTTATTCTTATTGACAATATACTGGACTGATATGTAATTCAATTTCTGAGGTGCACTACAATTATTGTCTCTGCAAGTAATCTTGCATTTTACTAAGTATAATCTTCCTTTTTGTAAAATTATTTGTTCTTGTGTGTAACATTATACAAATATACACTGACACTCGAGGATCTAGCTAAAATTATATACCTCTCTTTAGAAATTTAGCCATCGGATTGGTCGAAATTGCAGTCGTGGTTTTAGCCATTCCCGTAAAGAGACGAACAATGCCACTAATGGTCAATAGTTTATGAGTGATATTCCCGCAAGATTCTGGGTACCAGGAAAATAGTTAAATTTTGCTGCGATCCCCATTGGTTTACGTGTTAAAACTTAGTTTGTGCGCAGCACGGCAACCATACAGGTTTTGTGCGATTTATTTGGTCGCTACATTTAGGTTTTTTAATTGCACACAGCGCAGATGACCGCCGATCTCGAGTGAAGGCCTAGATCTACATGTAATCTCCGATTTTTTAGTTTCTAAACTTTATTTTATGTCCAAAGAAGGTCCAAAGAAGGTAAAAATGGCTGAAGAGACTCTTCCTAGATTTGAACTTTTTGATGATGATCAATTACAAGACTTGATTAATTCTGCGGACAGCAAGAACACCAAAAATTCCGTGAAATTCTCCGTTAAAAAATTGGCGAAGACTAGATCTAGGCCCTACCTGCAAGTTATCAACACAGACCTCGTTTCAAGCCCCTACATTCAATAAACAGAACTGCGTTGTAAACATCTACAATAAGTAGTCTAGACTCTCGCAGTCTGTGTAAATATTTTGCGAATTTGGAGTTTTATGACAAAAGTTACTGTTTGAGTTAACTATTCATTACTTCTGCTTCTCCTGTTCTACTGGAGCATAATTCTGCTTTCCCTGTTCTACTGCATGGAGCACAGTTTAATATTGACTTTTAAATGTGAGGACCCCATGATTAATAACTATTCATTAATTCTGCTTTACCTGTTCTACTGGAGCATAGTTCTGCATGGGATTGTGAGGACCCCATTATTGGTAAGTCGCACATGTATTCTGTGACCTTTTTTTTTTTTTTTTTTTTACAGTATGGCCTACCGGTATATCAAAGATATATATAGGGAGAATAGTACTATTGATGTTCCTGAGTGCGAAAAGTTTTAGCTTGTTCTGAGAATAAGTCATTGTATATTTGTTTTATATCCCTTCCATATATTATCATTCCTATGACACTTCTGTAATAACGTACATTGCAGGATGTAAATATAATTAGCTGGCGCTAAACAGGTACTGCAGTAGTAGTGCAGTTACTGCATAGCGTAAATTGCATGGCGTGAACGCCGTGACACCGTGGGAGTTGTCCACTGGAGGCAATTGAAATCCCGTACGCTCGCTGAATTTTGCCACCAAGGGGGGGGGGGGGGGGTGAATGGTTCACTTTTTCCCTGGAAAAGGTGAAATATTCGTGACGTCAGCAATAAAAAATGAACTTTTCTAGTAAAATTATTATTTTCTTGTTGTTGTTTACACTCCTAATGCAACAATCTTACAATAAGGGGTATCATATTTACTAGCCGTATCTAACTGTTTATACCATGTTTCCTTCGTTATTGTATTCTTTCTGAAATT
Source organism: Strongylocentrotus droebachiensis (assembly GCA_035222895.1). NCBI lineage: Eukaryota > Metazoa > Echinodermata > Echinoidea > Camarodonta > Strongylocentrotidae > Strongylocentrotus > Strongylocentrotus droebachiensis. The sequence goes on along the minus strand of JAVYIG010000008.1, from coordinate 1,501,033 downwards.
CAGCTTTCCTTTCATCACATTTTCTCTCATTTTTTCTTGTTCTTTCTCTTCTACATCTTTTTCCTGTAGAAGTATACTGTGCATATTGGGTACGTTCCCACTTATTTGTAGTAAACTTTGTCTCAATAAAAATCTCCGAATTTGAATATTTAGTTACCTTTGACCTTTTCCCCATTAAAACTTATATAGCATTCTTCGAATTTATTCCCTTTTCAATTTTTTTGATTGAAAAGACATCTGAAAATTTGTCAGGCTCCCCCCTCCCCCCCTTTCCACGTGCTTGCCACGTTATTATTGTAATTATTATTATCAGCACTATTATTGCTTTTCCCCATTATTATATTATCAGAATTTCTTTTTTTAAAGGCGCCCATGCAACATATTTGATGCGTCCATGATATAAAAGTAATATCAATTTGCAATGCGTATCAACAATGTGGATACAAATTATGGTCTTTTGATGAATAAGATTTAAAAAAGACAAATCGATTTGGTGAGAGATTGTTAATACTTTTGAACTTGTAATTGGCCATTCACGTCAAAACCCTGTTTTTCTGAAGGTTTGTTCGGATATGGCGCGGTGAAAACAAAAAAAGCACGATTTTTGTAAAAGTGTGAAATGAATGACAATTGCGCGCAAGAAAGGACTTGCGCGTATCGACGGTGCTCTGCGTCTGCGTCATCAGAACCGCCGATGATTTACGGCTAAGCATAGGGCCAAAGTCAAATATCATGATCAGTCTTTAAGTAATCTGCCAATAACAAACAAACTACGCAAACCTTTTTGATATCATAATACGAAATATCTGAAGAGGTGTTTGTCAGAGGTGAATATCACGGGGGCGCTTTTATTTCATGAAACTGTTTTCGTAAAGCTATTCAAAATCCCATTGTTGACTTGGGTTATTGTGAACTGAAAAATTATTTTTGATGTGCCCATTCAACTATAAGAACATGGATATGTTCAGTTGTTGTTTCACTTGAATAGCAAAAGCGAGACATATAGACGCCGCTTTTCCATTGACGGCTGCGGTCACGGCGGTGCATGGCGTCAACTAAGTTTTTGCAGTTTTAATATAATTTTGGATTAAGTATCACCAATCATGTGATTAGGTTACAAGGTCAAGGTCAAATGTCATTTCAGGTCTGCAAACTTAGACTTTGTTGCGGCATCAACATCAAGGTTTTGAATTTGTGGCATAATTTCAAAAGTGTTTGTTCAAATTCCATGAAACTTGTACCCAAGGGTTATCAAGTATCACAAATCATATGACACAAAGTCAAGGTCAAAGGTCATTTTAGGTCAGTAGACTTGGATTATGTTTTCACAACTTAATATGAGAATTGATAAATCAATTTGTATTATTTGTTCATATTCCATTAAAGTTATTAATCTTGGTACAAATAATACTATAGTAAATATTTCTTTTGATGATTCTTAGTCAATATTCACTTCAAAATGCTGATCATCATCATCTTCATCAACACATGCATCTAATCATCATCATTACAATTATCATCGCCATCATCATCACAGTCATCATCATCATTATCAGTGCTTTACAAATGCAGTTATCATCATCATCACAGTCACCATCGTCATTATCATTATTGTTATTATCATAATAATTTTTTTAAATGTCAGATGACAGTATATACATGCATTTAAAGACGCGTTCAAATATATATGAAAATCCCTGGGAGAATTACAAATTTAGGGAAATGTTTCCTTTACCTGAATTGCTCCCACAGACCAAAGAAAAAGAGGCTGTAGAAAGAAAAAAAAAATGTATGTAATGTCACATTGAACAATATTTTTACGAGAACAAATATACAGTATGTATGAGATACTGCGCATCTCCTATGAGCATTGTGTCTGAATCATAAGGCCCCCCCAAAAAAAACACGTGTTTCTCGTCCGGACTTTAAAAAGAAAGGAGGAGGCAGGGCATTACTATTTACTATTTTGCATATATTTTGCTTTTTTTCCCAAAGATGGCTGCAATGCTAATTATAGCTGGCCAAGCATATTTATTCACATTTATTGTACTGTGAATATACTGATGCAATGTATGACAAAAACAAATGATTTGTATCACTTTATTTAGAAGCTATTTCAACAAAAGTATATCACAGGCTTTTTTTTGTGGTGCTTTTCTTTCTGATTAGTGAAAAAAGGGGGCGGCGGGGACGTGAAACACTTAATTTTTGTTATTTGGCCTAACGTAAATGTGTATGCATATTTCTAAAGAAAATTTGCTTTCTTTTCTCACTTGTATTAAGTCAATATCTTACTGCCATATAACAATGCTTCTCTTGTTAGGACCAAGGCAGCCTTGATGCAAACTAAATTGATTATACAATTGATTTTTGCAACCGACTGCATTGATCACTATGTGCAATCAGTCGCAAAAATCAATTGTACACTCAATTGCTGAGCTTTGTATGACGGGGTGCGTCATTTTTTTCTGCGGCACAGATTGGGGCTTTTTTTTTGAAGAGGTCTTGATTTAACCCTAACCCTAGCCCTAACCCTAAACTTTCCCATAGGCTCAACACGCACCTAACCCCAATCTGTGCCGCCAAAAAAAATAACGCTGACGGGGCCCTGGTTATATTGAGCAGGGAATGAGGCCGCGTTTAAAAAAAAGTGTTAAATGAATGGCAATTCTCGCTACCCTAAATAGGTACGAAAATCTCGAAATTCGCGAGACGAGGTAATTTTCACTCTCTCGGGTCGTCACTACAACTTCCGGTATAGAGTCCCATCCCGCTGGCGCTAGCGCCTGTGTTCGCTGTGCAGAGTTTTCACGCACGCTAAAATCGATGCCAATCAGTGTAATTGGTACAGATTATAATATGCAATGGAAAGCTTCGGGCAGAATTAGTGACTTTAGCACAAAAGGCCGTTAAACTCTACCGTGAAAGAGAGGGTTGTGATCACGAACGCCTGCACAGGAAGCTGTAATGTCGAAAAGCTATCCCATAATGCAATGCGGATTTCAGGATTTTCCCCGGATCTCGGCAGAATCGCTATTTGGGGTAGCGAGAATTGCGCGCAACAAAGGACTTGACGCAGTGTCTGCGTCATAAGATACAGAACCGCCGATGTTTTACGGCTAAACAGAGGGCCAATGTCATATATCATGATTTTTTTTTTAGTAGTCTGCCACTAACATACAAACTATGCAAACCTTGTTTATTCGAAAGTTTTTATCATAATACGCAGTATCTCAAGAGGTGTTTGTCAGAGGCGAATGTCACGGGTGCTTTCATTTTCATGGAACTGTTTGCGTAAAGCCATTCTATTGTGAACTGAAATAATATTTATGATGTGTCCCAGTCAACAAGAAGAGCATGGATAATTGGATATGTTAAGTTTTTTTTTACATGTACACTATGTCCACTTGTATTTTGGCCTTCGGAAGAAGTCCTCGTTTAGGGGGTGTCTGGAAAACCTGAGGTCACGCATCCTTACAGTATTTCTACATAACCGAGACCCCCGGGACAAAGTATCACAATGATACCCTGGCTGTAGCTGAGCCCAGGGGCTTCAATCCTTTTTGTAAATGTGGGGATGGGACACAATCGAGTAAACAGGGACTTTTAGATTTGCACGAAGACAAAGGTGGATTGCTACGAACGACGTCCTTTTAATGCACTGCCTGGAATGGACGTCACACGTTTCAGTCCACGCAAATCTAAAAGTCCCTAATATGAAGTGGCGCTGACACGCCACGTTCCGCACTTGCACAGACTGCAGGGTGTCTGAGGGGGGATGGACCCCCTCAGAAGTGGAAAGAAATTTTAATTTTCAAACTCATTTGGCGCGATTTGGTACATACTATCTAGTAATATTTGACTGGAAATCATTAAATAGATTCCAATGGATTTTTTTCTTCCTTAAAGGGGAATATCTCATGTTACTATTACAAAGACCCGGAGACATATTTGGTATACAAGCTTTATTATTGTCGTTATGATTCCGTGGAGTATCTTGATAACAACAGTTAGGTTTAAAATTAGTTACTACATGTACCTGTCTTGTTATTCATTATCACTAACATAACGTTTTGGGACACTGTTTTGGTATATTTAAGATATTTGTTGCATCACTTTCGTTGAATATAGTGTCCATCCATTGTGACACTGTGTAAGACAAAATAAAAAAGGCAACTTGTAAGTCATGGCTGTGATTTGAAGAAAAAAATAACTATATAAAATATTATATACAGTATAAATAAAATGGATGTAAGTAAGTGAGTAACAGGTGACCATCTAAATAGGCCTATTGCATATTTTGATAACTCTGAAAATCTCACAATAATATACTATACAAATAATGAATGGTTATGAGTTCAATAGTGCGAATATTTTCATGAGTTGAAAGATTAACATTCTATTCAACGAGGCGTCAGCCTAGTTGAATAGAATTAACGTTAATCTTTCAACGAATGAAAATATTTGCACTATTGAACGAATGAAAAACATTCATTATTTGTTTTATACAACATCGAAGAAGATCTAATAGAACGTTAATCAACAAATTATGCTTTACTCCTTATATTAAAGATAAATTAAAGTTGGAGTCAAGCCTTCTCGATTAAATTGAGATTGCCTTCGCGTCAGATACACGCAGGGATACGCGCGCGCACGACTGAGAGGTACGCAGTCTGCATATAACCAAAAATGCACGGCGCATATAACCAAAAATGCACGACCGTGCAATATACCATCTATTGAATATCATGTGACCAACAATCCTCCAATCAAATGACAAGGATCCACGTAGGTGTTGTATAAAAGGTAATATTCTTGTTTTCATGCCGGCTATATAACATTCCATGTATCATTAATTAAATGTCTAGACATAAAAAACACACCCACATAAATATCAAATAAATCAAGGCTTCTTTAAAAGTGCAACGTACGGCTTTGACCTATCTATGGCAATGGCAATGACAACTCGAGATATCAATGCTAAATTGTAATTCAGATCGTGTATATCGTAATCTACAAATGAAATACAATCGCAAATACTGATTATGCATTTCTAAATGTTTTCTGTGTTATCGTTTTAATTTTTCAAATAAAATATACACTTAAAATGTCTGCACATTACTGTATTGTTGACAGCCCAGGGCAAATAAAGGTCTATAAAAAATGAACTCACAAACATTAAGCAGTATTCATAAAAATAAGTAATTACTAACAAGTAAAAGCTTTAGGTAAAAGCATAAGCTAGATCAGTGAAATGCTTAAAATCACATTCATAACCTTTCACTTTAAATATGATAACACCTGTTCCTTGCCGCGGCTAGCAAGTTCTCAAGTACATACATCAACAGCTCCAAAAATAGCTTGTTTTTGTGAAAATCCCAACAACACAAAGTATATCATTATTATTATCATTATTATCATTATTTTATGTCGTATGAGAGTAATATTAAAAACATGCATTTATAGATACAAGGAAATGCTTCCTTTACCTGAATTTCTAACAAAGACAACAACAAAAGAGGCTGTAGAGAACAGAATATTTTCAATGTTACATTGAACAAGATTTTTTACAGGCAAGAACAAACATACAGTACCTTAATGCAAACGTTTCAATTGATTGTACATTTGATTTTTGCAACTGATTGCATTGACCATTATGTGCAATCAGTCGCAAAAATCAATTGTGCGATTAATTGCTATACAAATAATACATGTTTGCAAGTGCATTAGTGAATATGCACTGCACGCAGGGTAAGTCACAGTAGGATAATGAACGAGACTTGTCGAGTTCATTGCCCTTTTTCATTGTGACTTAGCCAAGTGCAGTGCATAATCACCAATACACAAGCTAAAAACATGTATTATTTGTTTTCTTAGATTGGCCTACAAAGAGTATCAAGTCGAGAAAAGGATGGTTGTTATCACCAAAATATAATCCCCGTGCATATGGTAAAAATTATTGCACGCGCACGTGATCCATTTCGACGCTTCTCATTGGCTGCATTTTTAACCCATTATATAATAAGTTTTGTTTAGCGGGGCCCTGGTTATGTTGAGCATTGTTGTTTGGGATATAAAATGGTTTGCATTATAAATACTGCCCTACATATGTATTTGCTAGGAGAAGTTATTAAAGGATTTACTTTACATTACAAATGTCACATTTTAGTATGAATAAGTCAACTCAAACATCACACTGTATTGTCCACTGTTTTCTTATATTATGCCTTGATTAATCGGAATGTAAAGTAAAAGAGGCCATTATCAAGGTTGTTCTGTCAAAGATTTCCCTTCATTTTTTTGAAATATCCCTTTAAAAAGATCTAGTCTAACTTCTAATATGGATAATATGCTTCCATGGAAATTGCAGAGCATGTTTTTCTTTAGATACTCGAGAGATCGAGATAGTTACATGACCGGAAGTTGCTTCTGATTGGTCAGTCATTTCATGAATCTCCAAAATTGTTCGCTCCCGCAGAGATTGTCCGTGGGAGGGAACTATGTGGAGCGACATGACCTATGACCCATCTTGCGTACGCGTAGACGCGCCCGGAGACGCGCTTGTCACAACATTATACGTTTCAATATGCTATGCCTTGAACAAGCAAAACGAAAATATTCAATTATAAACGCCATTCATTTATTCTTGTTCAGTGATTGGTTAAAAGTGTGTCGCATGATCCAAAATAAACACACTATTTTCCCAAGCCGTAAATAAATCCTCAACTAAAAAAACTATTTACGGCTAGACAATGTCGGTCGTGTGATTTGACCCTAAAGGCAGCCGATAGACTATAATTGATTGATCGATCGATAGTGCAGCTGTCATATCGGGCAGTTCCCACGAGCGAAAATTCTTTGATTTTTACAGCAAAACCTTTAAACCAATCAATGAACAATGAATATATGAGTGAAGTGTATAATGCAAATATATACTGCCTTTATTCGAGTCTCTGGATTAAATTTAAACTATATTGTCCCTCGGTGACTGCAAAGGGCTGCAATCGTGCTATTTTGCTAAGGGGCGCCGTTTTAACCAGCCTCTCATGACAGTATATATAATTGTATACCAGTTACATGAAGTAATACATTTTTACGTTTGGTTTATAGTGTATTATTTAATGGATAGAAGAATCCCTGCAATTTGCCATGCAGCCGGTAAGTCTGTAAAATAACAGATTCCCCCCCCCCCCCCCCCCCCATTTTTAAAAACAGATGATGCACAGGTTTAATTCGTGGGTCGGTGGAATAGACCAGTTCACGATTAGCACATGTCCCAAATGACCCCGAATATCCACAGATCTTCAAAACATGAAGAGGTCCTACTTTGTACATTTCGAAATAATCACTCATACAGCGATGGGGTGCTACATAAATAGCCTTTGTTTCCCCTTTTCAAATACTTCAACCTGTGTATCATGGAATGTGTATGTGTATAATGATTACATAACTTTCATGAGGTCTGCAATGACCTCTATCTGCTGATCATGCTCAGACTGCAACCGTGAACTGGCTTATTGTGTGAACGGTACCTTTATATTTGCGCCTCGTTGGTTCAAACCATTCAAAGGTACATTTCCTACCGAGTACCGACCCACTCAACCTATGCATCATTAAGTATTATGGTATACTTCCTTGAAAACTGTGTGTGCGAGTGTGCGTGTGTGTGTTAGTGTGTGAGAAAATATTGTTCGATAATATTTCAATATCCAATTCACGCATGACGATACGGTATTGAAGAATACAACCACACACTCACAATAACATCTGTTTTCCTGGCACCTTATGCCAATACTAATTACATTGTATATTTAACATAAACAATATTTGACATGTTGCTTCTGTATCGGTGTATCCAAATATTTACACTAAAACCAAAGTTTTTATTCTTATTGCGAATATAGTGGACAAATGCGTAATTCAATTTCTAAGGTGCACTGCAATTATTGTCTCTGCAAGTAATCTTGCATTTTTCAAAGTATAACGTTCCTTTTTGTAAAACATATATGTTTTTGTGTGTAATATTATCACTGGCCGTATCTTACTCTAAATACCATGTTTGCTTCGTTTTTGTATTATTTCTGAAATCATTTTCTTTTATTCTTTCTTGTTCTTTCTCTTCTACAGGTTCTCTTCGACATCTTTTTCCCGTAGAAGTATACTGTGTATATTGTGTATGTTCCCACTTATTTGTATTATACTATGTCTCAATAAACATCTCCATATTTGAAATTGTAATTATCTATTAAAATTCTACAGTACTATGTAAAGCGCATAGAGACTTTTTTAGTATTATGCGCTATATACGAATCTACTTAATATTATTATTATTCCTCTCCCCTCTCTCGTTTCTTTTCTTCTCCACCTTCTCCTATAACTTAAAGAGAAGGTTGAGTTCTGGGAAGACGTGCAAAATAATGTGTGAGTGTTATCATTGTTATTATGCAAGTGTGGAAGAACATCAGACAAGACATGTTCCCTGAAAAGCATTGCTCTTCAAAGGCTTTCATATACTAAATATGGCATGTAACAACATAAAAACCGGGAAGAATTTGTATGTAACATGTTCGTGTAGCCCCATATACATCTTTATGTGCACAGTGCTTGTAACTTTACCAAGACGGGGCCAAATTTCTTATCATTTTGATGATTTCAGAACCTTGCAGTACACACCAATACTTATATGCTATATGATCAAACTTTTCTGATCTATTCCACACCGTTTCTTTCACAATGCAATTGCATGACCAGAACTCAACTTTATCTTTAAATCAGTTCAATCATTTGAACAGTCACCACAGAAACAAGTTATTCACTCTGTGAGGAAAATACTATGCTGTTCTTTTATTGCTAACGCCGCACCGTGAATATATCGTCTCTATGCGCTTCCAAAGGACTTTGGTTATTTTCATGCTGTACATATTTTGATAATGAAAGGAATTTTCATATTCCATGGCACATATTTCCTATTCAGTCCGGCTTTTGATGTTCGAACCCCATATCGGGTAATAAAAGAACGAGCCATGATTTACGAGCAAAGTTCTTACCTCTACATAATAAGTTACGCTCTAAGAACTTAATTTGTATCTTTACTTGAAAAAAAGAGAACGAATACTTCCTTGTTTATTTCAGATTGGATTGCGGCCAAGATTTATGTCCATATGATTCTTTATAATGCTTTCTGAAAGCAATCTTAATTAAGTATTTGGCTTTGTATAGTTAATCATATTGCGTTGATAATGAAATTTTACATTTAAAATGTACATGTATATCTGAAAAGAAAATGGTTGATGAAACATGTACTGTGCAGTATGATAGAAATAAAAATACAGGTGGATTTTGGGGTGGGAGGGAGGCACAATCAACCCTTGCCCCCCCCCCCCCTTTAACACCCAGATAGCATATTTCAAGTTAGAAAAAAATGCCCTTTATCCGATTTTTGACTGAAAAGGCATCTAAAAATGTGGCTGCCTCGCCCTTTCATTTTGATTGTCACATTTTTTGTTCACGTTATCATTCATATTATTATTACTTTTTTAGTTATCATCATAATTTTTTTTATTTTTGTTCATTATTATCTTCTTTTTTTTTTTAATGAGAAGCCCCATGCAAAATCTTTGATTCGTTCATCCCTTAAAAGTAATAACAATTTGCAATGCGTATCGAAAATGTGAATATAGCCTCTTCTTGAATAGGATTTGAAAAATTACAAATCGATTTGGTGAAAAATTTGTAATACTTTTGAACTTGGATTGTCCGCCCACGTGAAGAACGTGCTTTTCTGAAGGCTTGTTCGGGTATGGCGCAGTAAGCCGTCGGAAAACAAGCCGCTGTTTTGTTTAAAGTGTGAAATTAAAGGCAGCTGCGCGCAACAAGTAGACTTATTGATTGAGCTCCTTATTTGAGTCATAAAATACAGAACCACCGCGCCATATTTGAACGAGCCTTTAATGCCCCAGTGTTTTTTTCTTCTTCTATCTTCGGCTGTTAATGATGTCAGTATGTGACTATCATCTACCCTTGCACTGTTGAGTAAGCAACACATGATATATCCCCCTTCTAAATGTCAATGTTGGGTCAGAATACAAACAGCTCTCTTCCTTTTTCTCTCCACTATCACTCTTTTCTCTCTTTCTCCCCTCTCACTTTAAAGGTAAAGACCAGTAATGGTCATGCGATTGCATTGTGACAGAAACGTTGTGGAATCGATCAGAAAAGGTTGATCATCTAGCATCTAGCATCTGCAAGGTTCTGGAATCATCAAAATGATAAGAAATTTGGCCCATTCTTCGTAAAGTTACAAGCACTATACACAGAAAGATGTATATGGGACTACCCTATCTCTCTCACCAGACCATGAGAGAAATAAATTTACCAAATATATGAATTAGTAGGCGGTTTCCCGGCAAATTTTTTATCATCATGTATTAGTCAAAACATATTCTTTCACATGATTGGTAATGAGAGCTTCCATTTCATTTTTTGAAATTGGGGCGTTGCCAATACTGGTCTTTACCTTTAATAATTCTTAGCATGATAAATAATAAATTCTATAAAAAGAACGATATGATTGTTTCTTCTTGTATTGTGACATGGTTTAACAACAAGAAACACTTATCACCCACTCCATCTCTCTCTCTGTCTCTCTCTGTCTCTCTTGCCCTTTGCGTCCTGCTTTACCTCAGTCTTTTGTTAACACTTTCACAAAAATCAAAGCTTTTTATTATTATTGTTAATATTAATATTATACATCTTACAGCGTCATTGAGACGGACATAATGTGGTGGAAAAACAAGTCATTAAGTAGACATGGTCATTAGCAGGACATTTTCGTGTCTTGTTAACGATTGAACAATTTAATCACTGCCCTAGCTCTATGTACGTTTACAGGCAGAGGAAGGTTAAAGGCCTCCGAAGATAAAATAGGTTTAATCATTAGTCATCAGTATAGCGTTTGGGTAAGGGTTAGGGTAATATACCAGTTGTTTTATAATGTCCTGTTTATGTACCACCTAGGGTAATATGTAGATATCCTGTTAATACAACATTTAGGGTTATATATATTATCAACTTATTATTATTATTATCATTATTATCATTATTATTATTGTTATCATCATTTTAATTTTTATTATCATATCCTTCCCTAAACCTAACCTAAAGCCCCAATGCAATCTGAACAGCAACTTTATAACCTTGATGAAATATCGCTATTTTTTTAAGTATATACTTTTTATATATTGATTTCTTGCTGTGCCACCGAATATGAAAGTCTCTCTACTAAGTGATTAATCGAAATAAGATGTAGAATGAACGATCGAGCTACATCACTCATTTCAAATTCGAACATCACTTACTCTTGAAAAACAGCTTATTTTTAGATCTGACCTATAGAGATTAATCATCTGAATGAAGACTTGAGAACCAACCAGCAATAATTCGAGAAATACTTCAACAAAATAACGAAGTATCTCAATAAAATATTTTATTGTACTGAAATACACCAGACGGTGGTGTGTTTTACAATGGAAAAAGCACAAAACAACGAATCCATTTAGATCATCTTTCAATGATGCACGAATCAAAACTGAAATTGAAATGCCTATAACACTCCTGGAAAAAAAGAACTACTGGGATATAAGAGATAAATGAAATTGGAGTCAATAATGATCGTCAGGATTTACGTCATAGCTTTTTGTGGAGTAGAATCTAAAGTATACTCCGCTATTGAATGAAATCTACTTCCAATGAGCTAATGACTGGAATTCTTTCATATAGGGATTCATTCTTCCGTCTGTGCAGACGTTCTATTCATGACTTGTTTGCGGGTTTTTTTCTTCAAATTTGACGTTCGATAAAATTCTGAAACTTCTTTTTTGTGTGATAGATCAAATCGATTACGGTTGACATTTGAAATTCTCCGTATGACAACGCCTAACACACGAATTCAAGAGTAAAAAAGAAAGAAAGTGGTTTTCGTAAGGGAATAATGAATTACACGCAAATCCACAAACCCCACACTTACATTTACGCACTCCACATCTTTTATCACGCCTAATTATACACCTATAACATTCGTTTTAATGTAATAAATTTTAATATTATTCATGATCACTACATTACTCAAGCAAGAAAAATGATCCCTTTGATCGGTGGGCCAATATTTGCGATTTTTTTTTTTTAAAGGACCTTAAACATTTAAATAGAAGGTAAAGGTGCACACAGTGGAAAATATATGATATTTAGGGCAGGCCACTGCCCCATCCCTCCCCGCTGCATTTCCTTTCGTTGTGGAGGTATAGTAAAAATGTTCCTGATATTACACAACATTTCTTCGATTCTTTCAAACTAGATATGGCTACTTGTAAATCTATTTGGCTTCTGGAAAAACCACTCAACTCAACTCTCACTTTTGGAACTTACCAACAAAATAATTGATGCATTCGAAGATAATTCACTCGCTATCGGTGTGTCTATTGATCTGTCCATGGACTTAATACGGATGGACATGCAACGTGATTCTTTCTTTGATCCAATGATAGTCACCGCCTTCTGATTATGTGCATCGTAATGAGAACATTCAGCTGTTTTAACAATAACGACTGCGTAAGCATTTTCGGTCATTGACAAAGGAGCAGTTTCCCTCTCTTGGGTTTTGTTTGGATGGTGTGCTCTGTAAGATTGTGTCTTAAATAAAAGCATCCTCAATGGGGAGCAGCAAAGTTGAAAAGCAGACGATTTTGGTGATATGAAATGTATTATTACTGATTCGCAAACTTTCGCACACACCTATGACCTTATAAAACAATAATTAGAAGGCCATGATCTGTATCAGCCCTGTGCGTTGTAACTCTGGAATATTATGAGGAAATAGGGGGAAACGGGATTTTAAATCACAACCAAAAAATCCAAAAATAACCTCTATCTGGTAATATCAACATGTTTTTCAAAAAAGAATACATATACAGTACACGGAACAACAATTTCCGATTATAAGCCATAACTGCACATCTATTTTCAATGATTAAGGTGAGTAATTATCTTCTGCGCATGTAGATTAACATCTGTAAAATCACTATCTTGATTTTGTCCCGGCTTTTTGCCGGCGACCATGATGAGACCAAAGGGGAGAAACATGTACGGAATGTTATTGAGACGACATTGACGGAGACAATCACAATGAATTCGTTAAGAAAACGATGAATGTCCATCCGTAATAGGTCCATGATCTGTCAAAGGCCTTTGACACAATCAACCATAATAATATTACCTAAACTTAATTACTACGGCATTCGTGGAATTGCACATGATATTTTTTCTAGTACCATTTAAAATTCTAAACTTGAAATAAATAACTTGCGGGGTCTCTCAGGGTCATTGTTAGGCCCCTTACTTTTCATACTGTTTGTAAATGATATTTACCGATCATCTAGCCTACTTCCTTTTATTCTTTACGCTGATGTTACAAACTTATGGGCCCGAATTCACAAAGGAGGTTTGTCGACAAACCTAGGTTTATGTGCGTCATATGACGCGTTTCGGTTTGTAAAAACGCGTCGAAACGCGTCATAATTATGACGCACATAAACCTAGGTTTGTCGACAAACCTCCTTTGTAAATTCGGGCCATTATATTCTCACAAAATCTCGATATACTATGTAAAACCAAGGAGTTTTAAGAGCTGAAGTCCCAACTGGAAACAAATTATTCCAAGCAGCTGCCGTTTTCTAAGGTTTTACAATAGAATCTACAAGTGCTGTTACCTTTGATGTCCGAGGCTCGAAGCCGCCAATATAATTGGAAAGCTTGAGTAGTGATTTTTTTCACAAAGAAATATCGTTAATATTTCCATTTTTATTTGAACTAACAAGGGGAAAATCGAGCAGATGATAAAATATGAAAAAAAAAGCCTTATTGTTTCAAGAAATGTGCATACATTGTATAATAGCAGTATTCATTTCTGAAAAATAGGAAAAAGTTACAATCATAAAACCTGCAATTTGACAATTTTCCGATTACTTCCGGCTCACAAAAATGAAAACGTTTTTTTCTTTTTCTTGTACAGTTCTTTATGATGTTATAATGACAGATTAGTGCCCACACGTGCCCAGTCGAGTAATTTGGATTGATATTTCAGGAAATTTGGCTACATTTCCTTTCCCTTGCCTCCTTTAAAGGTAAGCATTGTGTACTGCTCGTATTATCAGACGAGTGGTAAAGAAACGTAATTAGCATTACAAAAGCATATTTCCCTTTGAAAGTGGCCCGTTAGTTTGCAGCTAGGCAGGAATCTTTTGTCTACGTATCTGCAAAAAAAGAGATCATGCCTGACATATTTTCTCCTGGCGGGCACCGGAGATGGTACAAAGGGAATGAGCTAGATATGACTCCGTCTCTTCAAACTCCTTGGTAAAACTGTTAACACCGAATTGGTTTACTGCTAATAAATTAACAATAAACTCAAGAAATGTAACTACATGATATTTTACATCTCTCCAAAACCTCCTGACTTTAATTGTGTACAAATCAAAGTAAATAATAATATTCTACCCAGAGTGGATTCTACTAAGTTTTGGGGTATTTTCATAGATAGTAAATTAACATGAAACAATCACATACATGCACTTGAAAACAAAATATGTAGCTAAAAACACAGGTGTTAGTTACTGCCTAAGTATGTTATTACCCAAAAGGATATTACGTACTTTGAACTGTTCTTTGATCCTCTCATCCCCATCCAATTGTAATATTATATGGGCAAACATATATCGAACAAGTCTAAAATAAGCTTTGTGCACTGCAAAATAAGATTTACATATAATATTAGTTTCTCACCCACGATCCAGTAGCGATCCTTTATTTAAATCTCTTAAGTTGCGTCGTATTGAAGAAATTAATAAACTTCAACTATGTACATCACTATATAAATGTCTAAACTCAAAAGTACCTTCTCAGTTCTGCGGCCAATTCCTACGTGTTTCAGATGTCCATAAGTAAACATTTAGGTCAGTTAGGAACCCCATGACTTATTCAAGCCGATCGCCTGTCTGATTATCAAGATATTTTAGAATGGAAATCGAAATCAGATTTTGCGTTTTCCTAACGGTTTTCATAACACTACGGTCTACTCGGGAAAACGAGTATGGTAAAACCGGTCACTCATAGATTTTTTACTCATTGAGGCACTTCATGATCATTTTGAAGCACAATTTTGTTAGGGTTTCAATATTACAACATATCAAAGACACTGAGAACACGTAGGGCCATGCTTCTCAGATTTAACATTGTTAAACGACGCCTTTAAGCTTAAAAAATGTATGATTTTTAATTACAGTTAATAAGTATTAGCCCTATACCTGATTAGGGTGAAGATTGTGCGTATATTGTATAATTAGATGTGTATGGTATTTATATATATATATATATATATATATTGTATGCATGTGTACAAGTATGTACAAATATATGTATGTGTATGTATTGTATTAATGTATGAACTTGTAACGAAATATATATAGGCCTACATGGAAATATACAGTATAGGCTATATATATATATAATGTGTATGAAAATATCCTGCTAATTTCAAAGACACTTGTTAAAACATATCCAAAATTCATCTTCATCTACTAAAACTATACAAATCTTACTCTTCAATAATTATGTCTTTTATTACTGTTATATCGATACCTATACAGAAATTGGGGGGATAAATCCAGTATTATCCTATACAAATTCAGTCAAATATCTTCACATTATACCATTTACCTATATTGCCATTATATTGCTAATGCATGCCCTACAATCCATTGCTTCTATGTTGCAGTCCTCTTCCTTTCTCTTTCTCTAAACTCTCTATCCTCTTCTCCTCCTTGCCTATCCCTTTCTTCTTGTCCTATTTATAATGTATATTTTGAATTTGCGAATCGGGCGTACACAATACAAGCTATGCTTACTGGGATTCGCGCCTTCTTACTTGTAATACAAGTTCTCAAATTATATTTATGTTCCTAGATATCAATTGCATTGTTTGAACAGATGTCAGATATGTTCTCAAATTGACTGAAAGAGAATAAATGATAATTTGAATTGGAAAGATAACTGCAAAAGGGCAAATATTGTAAGCGACAGGTGGATCACTATTATCATAATTAAAAAGGGGCACTTATCAAAAGTAACAAAGGATCTTATCATACCTTGTAAGGTCACATGTCAGAGGTGAAAAAGGGAACTTATTGCAAAGGGAAAATGCGCAATTATCAAAATTGGAAAGGGCATTTTTTTTTTTTTTTTTTTTTAAAGGGGGCACATGGCAAAGTAGAGTGGCATTTATTAAACTGAAAAGGTGGATTTTGTCATACCCACAAAGGGGCACTCGTCAGAGTTGAAAAGGGGAAATGTTACTCAAAAAAGTGAGGGGGCACTGTGCTCCCCCCCCCCCCCCCCCCGAGTGACCTCCTCTGCTAAGACAGACAACACACAGAACAAAGGCCAATGATAAGGGGGTTAAGTCGATACCTCGATTTGCCGCCACAGTCGATGCCGCCGCTACGGCCGGTGTGAACAAGATATTACGCTTAGGATTGGAATGAAATATAGTATTCTACGAATGACCTCGCCCTATTTACAGTGCAAAGTCCGATTGATTCATACAGGGCAAGACGGAAAAGCCCAAACCAATGAATGAAAACTAATCATGCTGATCGTAACAATGAAATAGTCTGGATAGGAATTCGTGCTTTAGTAAATAATAACGAATGAGCAACATGGGTGTTGTCTACTAGTTTTATAGTCATCATATATTTATGAAATAAAGGCATGGGCGTCGTCCAGTTTGAGAGAAGAATAAAGGTTGTCGTGTTGTGTTGTCATCACTTTATTTTGGTAAGTTCTCATGAAAAAATATAACTAAATTTGTATGTTTTTAGTCTATTTCTCAACGTTATACGTGATATCAAAAATTACTTCCATAAAAACACAAGAACATCAGTGGAAGTAGTTTCAATGTTTCGTAATTTATTTATGCTTAGGTTTTCCGTTTCAATAAACTCGATTCTATGATGAAATTTTCTCGTTTTAATTGAAATTCTTAATGCTCTTTAAATAGGAAATGAACCCTGGCAAGGAGGAAACCCCAACCCAAAACATACTAAACAACTACAAAAATTGAAACAAACTATTGATATAAATATTTAATCCAATTTTCTCCATTTTGCTGACGACGAAATATATACTTTTTTGCTCCAAAATGTTGTTTTTGGTCCTAGTTCAGACAATTACTTTCGTAAAACACTGCCATGGAGATAACCCCCTGACAATTTTATCACTTGGTTGAATTTGACTCGTTGGTTTGTTTTCCCAGGCTGATAAAAAGGCATGAGTATGTCAGTAGCTGAGCAACTAGGTATCGACTGATGGCTTTAAGTCCTCTCCGAGGGAGTTGGTAATGAGAATGAATGCCTAACCCAAAGGGCACTAGCGAATTTACTCGGTTTCGAATCCGAGACTTCTCGGTTATAAAAAGACCACTGTTCAACTACTGAGCCATCGCAATTTAAATCAGGAATATTCGAAATCACTTTCAGTAATTTGAAAATTACACTTCTCAAGAGCTTTTTTTGTCGTAAGAAAAGGCTTCGTTGATGTAAAAAAAATACGTTTGCCTTTCAATTTGATAGGAACAGATTTTAATTAATGTATTCACTTCCCACCAACATCCAATTGACTATCGATTATTACATCTAGTAACCATGGAAATCACTACGTCATTGCTATTACGTAGAGAATCACTCGAAGCTGTGCCTTAAATACGACTATTGAGGCTAAAGAGATTTGTTGTGAGAAAATGAATTATGAAAGAAAATGACATTTTGCATCTTATATTATGGTAAAATATCATTTTGAATTATATTCATTGTGTTTTGATCTAAAAATAAAAAATTGTACCAAGTGGTACCTGGTATTGACATTTTGAGCTTTGTTACCACTCGACTCGATAGACCGCCTAAAAAAATAAAAAGCGCAGTGCAATTCAAAGCACAGTACACTTCAATTTTTGTTAGTATCTTGTACAAAATTGAAAATGTTAATACATTTAAAACATTATAGGTCAATCGGCTTTAAATCGTAGACAGTCGCACGACTGAATAGACGTACCTAGGACTCTTAGCCGATGTGGCTTTTCCTCCGAAAAAGGAGACATGCAATGTCTAGAAATTTTTATTTTATTGTTCATATGACTTTCAAATCTGAATCGTAAAGCTGTTATATCTGACTTTACATGTCGAATGCAAATTTAAGATTCTATGAAAATTGGGCTTTAATATTTATTTTTTGGTTAATGCACAACGCGCTTGATGTTAGGGAGAGGAAGGCAGTAGTGCAAAGCTTCACATATCGCTTTCCTGCCATATGGCTATTGTAAAGTTCATATTGTAATGCGCTATATGAGTGTAAGATATTATTATTATCATTATCATTATTATTATTACTCTTATCATCATTATTGTTATTATTGTTATCATTGTTATCATTATTGTTATCATTATCATTATTACTACTATTATTGTTATTGAATTATCATTATTACTACAATTATTATTATCATCATTATTATCATTATCATTAGTATTTTTATCATTACTATTATCATTATGATTAATATTTATACTATTATCATTATTATTATTATCATCATTTTTATTGCTATTTTCAGTAATAATATTGGTAATACTATTTATAGTTATCATTATTAAAAATGTGTACTACTATTGTAAGTATTATCATAATTTTTATAATTCTTATTATATTTTTGATTAATGAAATCCTGTTCAGTGATTGGTCAACATAACATAATGTGACCAAACATAACATTGCTATGATGTTACCGATAAGAAAAATGTGCTATACCGTGACGTCATCCATGGTATAGTGCACTATACCATGGATGATGTCATAGATATGCAATCGATCAAGATTATTATTATAATTTGTTTGGGGGGAAGGTTTTTGAAGGTCAAACCACTAGTGGATTTATGGATTCATCATCGACAGAAATGGCACTATATTCTTCCGGACTACGCCCCTTAGAAAAAAGGTGCTATTTCTGCCACCTCGATCCACTATTTCAACTAGAGCCTCTTAATGCATGGTATATTTGTTTATTATTATTATGGCGGAGATATGGCAATATGGTTTGCCCTGCAAAGCATATGTTGCATGAGACGCAAACAGATGGAGCTTCCATTGGTACTGTGAAGTGCTGTTTTATGGCCCTATCCAAAAGAGAAATTTACCTTTTCATTATCCGTAAGGGCTAAGCTTTTGTAGTTTTGTTTTTGTTAATAATGCTAGATCAACATCAGAAAGATTCTCATGGAGTCAACGAAAACTTAATGTTGAGTTTGTATAGAATATGTGAAATTGAGCAAGTAGAGGTGCTAAAATCAGGCTAGTATAGTGACCAGACGCGGTCTTTATTTTGAGAGGCGTATTTGTTTTGTTTAATGCTTGTGTTAGAGTTGTTGAATAATATGGCACTAAAAACCAACCTAGAATCATATTAAAGACAATTTGAATCGAATTGCAAAGGGGTCATTGTGAAATTGTACGAACATTACAATGATATTATCCGAAAAATGATTTCTAAAGGCAGTATAGGCTTTTGAAATAATCTTTAAATCCTCGTTTAGATATGACTCGACAAAACTAAGTCCTTTTATGTTGTTCTTGATTGTTTCAAATGTTATTAATGATGATGTTAAGTGTGATACCCTTCAATTTTATGTACCTTTTAACAAAAAGCTCTGTGAATACGCGCAGGATCATTGTTGCGCGCAGTTACCCTTCATTTACACGAAACAAACAAAAAACCGCGACGGCTTTTTTGCGGCAGGTTACCGCGTTATATCTGAGCGAGCCTTATGTTGATTTATTGACAGTATTTGAGAACCTTAATGGTTCAAACACTATGGCCCGAATTCGCAAAGGAGGTTTGTCGACAAACCTTGGTTTTCGTACGTCATATGACGCGTTTTACGCGTTTTTTACAAACCTGGTTTGTAAAGAACAAAAGGAGGTTTGGCGAAACAAAAGGAGGTTTGAGCTCAAACCTTGGTCTGAGCTCAAACTTTGCTTTGTGAATTCGGGCCTGTGAATATGATATGACGGACAAAGAAAGCGGACAAAATATACAGTTCCTCAGGTAGACAAAGGAACATCCCTTCACTGCTATTATGTAAAAAGTGAATATGCATGTGACACCTGTTCTACACATTTTTACATAATAGCAGTGAAGGAATGTTCCTTTGTCTACCTGAGGAACTGTATATTTTTTCCGCTTTCTTTGTCAGTCATGTTCATAGTGAAATCACCCATCTAGTGCATGACAAACTATTTAGAATCAGTTTCAGTCGGATTTTCTGGAATGCAGTTCCACAATTCTTCAATAGCGCAGATAAATTGACTCCAAACAAATCGATTATTGGCCATAATAGGAAATAGAAATATACGATTGGTCTGTTCATGTCGGTCTCATGTCGGTCTCGTCGTTCTGACTAGGGGAGTACCAGAGCTCCGGGAACGCTTATTATGATATTAAAGGTTTCCAATATTTATTCTGATTTATTTCAAACTAAAAAAAACACAAATAGTAATGAAACCAACATGTTTTGGAGGCAACGATTAATCACTAAACATCAATCATGTTTAATAATTTAATTGTGCATACCTCAGTCATACCGCCAACCGACTCCACACTCACCCCATTCCAATCGAATCTTGGTAATAGTTTACTAACTTTATGCTTTATTTGAAACAAATTTTTCTCCTGACGACATAACGCAACACATGTTTGTAAGGCATTCCACCTATAGAGATACAATTATGCACAATTGAAATACATGGCTTCAGGAGAGAAACGTGCATAACTATTTTAGTAAACAGGTCGTATTCATTGACCAGTTTCAGTTGGTTTCGGAAGCAAAATGTAATGGAAATAAAAATACTTCTAACTTTTTACTTTTTACTTTATACACACCTGACGGTTTTTTGAATGGAAATATAACTCTGAAAAATAATTTGATGTGATGGTATCTTCAAAAAAGTAATTACTAAAGTGAAATTGTATACGTAGCATGTAGAAATATGTAGTTTTTCATTACTTATGAATTGTCATATAATATGTATTTATTATGATGATTTTCATCCCAATCTTACCTATAAAGACATCTTTATTGATATGATTATAAGTGTTAAAACACATTGTAAAGATATAAGATATATAGCGAATCAAAACAAATCAAACCATATCAGATCAAATGACATCAAAACGAATCATATCAAATCGAATCAAATATAGTAAATAATTTAATGACCGTGGGTTACTGTATATTTTACAAGTGATTTATAATGAATCACGTGCCAACTCACGCAAACCTGTATGGCTTGTCTAACCTGCCTGGTATTTACTTACGAGGGAGCACCTCCCTAGTTATTTTATTGAAACGCCCACGTGTTTCTTTTTAAATCTACCTTATATGGAGTCCAGTTGAATCATCACCGCTACCATATTTCTATCCTTTGTTCGACGTACGGTTTTTTATTGACAAGGTGGAATGAATTCTGTGCATAGTAGTGGTATTGCTGGTATCTTGTATTGTTGTTCACCTCGATGCATCTGGATCATAACGCTGGAATTTTTTGTACGTTCTTCATTTGATTGTGGTGTGTGTGTAAATGTGTTGTGGGCGTGTGCCTGGTGCGCGTGTGTTTCTGTGTTAGTGTGTTTACCGACGTTTATCAATCAGATAATTTCGAAAGTTTTGAAACGGGGTCTGTCTACGTCAGTTTGTTGGAGAAGGCAGAGAGAGCTTACCAAGTGAACGTACCGCTAGACCAACTAACACCGTCCCCCCTTCTTCATGTATTTTGCTTCTCTGTTGGGATACCATTTAGCGGTAAATATTGATATTGGTGAATTATTTGACATTTTTACGATCATTGGAATGAAAATGTAATGGTTGTGCGATGTGAAGAGATCATTTTAATAAACTATTGAGCTGTTATGTATACATTAAAACAAAACGACCCAAGCGTATACATAGTAGGCTTGCCTGACGTAGCAGTATACAATTGCCTGCAAAGAGCATTCCTCTACGGAGATGCTTAATTAACAGGGGAATAAACGTATATTAATTTCATTTTATGCATGTTTTTCTCCCGAACCCCCAGCATGGTTACCAGAGATTTGATTCACCTGATATGCAAAATTGCATCTATACCGGTGAAATTCGCTTTGCTTACGTCAGTTGTTGCTAAGTCAGGCAAGCCTTCAACAAGCTTTCCATCCGGTCATCAAGAGAAGCTTATGTTTAACCAAAAAAAAATCACAAAAATAAATGAGTACACAGGTCTATTAGAAATATGTAGTTCTCGGTCAGGGGTTTGGGAAAGAAACATTCCGCGAAATTTTCACGAATTTGAACTGTCATAAAATCTATTTATCGAAGTCATTGTGAAGCGTGCATGAGACTGCATTGTCAATAAATATAAACGTGGTTGGAGTTGGTGGAAGCTGCACGACATTGGAAAAACCTTTAATCAAGAGTTGGTAATCGTTGACGTTTGAAAGGATTGCATGAAATCCCTTTGTATAAGCACAGTCTATATACCAGCAACTCGTTTTTACAGATGTCGCGCGGTTTTGTCTCAATCACCTGAATTGATTGCAGCCTCGCATATTGAAGGTTGAATCATTCATCACTTAAGCCTGTCTGAACTAGTTTGGCCAGGAGGGATTAGACCTCCCTGCGTGGTCACTGACAGGTGGTTATCTCATCTAATCAGCTCTCAATTAACATAAGAAAAAGGGGATAATGGGGCACCAACGGGTACCGCTTAGGCATTGTTTGCTAAATAGTGCAGTCCCTCTTTAAAGCCTTGTTCAGATGTGCCACGGTAAAACGCTTTTTGGGGGCTTGTGTGTGTGTGATGATTTAAAGTGCACTACGCTTCAAATGTATAAATCTCTTTAAACCGGGCGAGGTGAATTCGTGTAGGATCTTTGTTGCGTGCAGTTGCCATTTATTTACACTTAAAAGAACACAGCGGGTGTGATGACTATGCTAGTAGGCCCTAGTATACTCTTTATAAAAGTTTTCTTTAAAGATCATTTCCGCTCCAGAGCCCAGATGGCATTTTTGTCTTTGGCCCTGTTTCATTAAACTTGTTATCAAGTTACGATAATACACACCTTCACGGTTAAGGCCGCAATTTTGATTTGCGAGTAAACATTGCGTCATCAATGTTTTCAGACGCTCGTGTATTGTTGCGTCACTGCCTGCACTGTGCGCTCACGTCATATCGACACATGCGCTTCGTTTGCTGCTTTAAATGAAAGTTACTTGCAATATGTACTCGCAATTTAAAATGGCGCCCTTGTCGGCGCATGCGCACTCTTGTAACCATAAAAGGGTGTAGTGTTATAAGCTAGAGACATTCTTGCATTTGATTGGCTGTGAGCGGATTTGTCATAGATCTGTGGCAGTTGTTGTTATTGATAAGAAGATTAATGAAACTGGAATTAAGTGCCCCGAATTCATGGTAAAATATTTTGAGATGTTCATTTTCAGTTGATGTTTGAAAAGATTGTCAGGAATGTGGTGTAAAGTGACAATTTCATTAGTATTTTATTAAATTGTAAAACAATTGTACTTCTTTTTCTTAAACGTAGCCAAAAAATAACATGCAGGATTATGTACACATTCCATGAAACACCTGCACTTTTGTTGTTATATTCATTGATTTTATTTCTCAAACCCCCAATTCTTTTTCGTACATAACATAGCTTATACAAAACTGCAACATAATTGTAACAAACCTTTTTTTATCATTTGATAAACAAAAATAAATACAACACAATTTATTGTTCAGTATTTCAGAATTTATAGGACGAAAATATATCACAATCACATAATAGAACGATATTCCCGCACTGCACAGTTTTTTCAACGCCAAAACTAGAACAAAACAATGCTTTTTTCAGAAAAAGACTGAATAGTTTGTGTTTTTTTTAATTAGAAAGAAATGAGTTTCACATTTCTCAACATGTTATTATACAGAATTGAAATTTTGAGTTTTATCTGTTTTACAAGATATGCTCGATAGAGGAGCTGGTTAGCTATGTGACTGCCATGTCATGCTATTTGGGTGTCAATCACACAAATAACTTAAATAAACCTGAAGTAGGTCAACGGAAGTGTTATCATAATCTTGTTAATATTTTGTGGCTACTTCTGACAAAAATATGAATTTTACAATTTTACTAACTTATTAATAAAGTTATCATTTGACACAGCTCATCTGCACTTCAAGAAAATTGAAGTGATTTTTTTAATTAAACACCTTTTGAATTATTAAGGTCAGAATGTAAAAAATCCTTTTTCTTTACATCCAGACTACTGCGAGGTCACTGGCACTGGGCTATCTCATCAACTCGGCTCTCAATTAACATAAGAAAAAGAGGATCATGGGGGACCAACGGGCTCCGCTTAGGCATTGTTTTTAATATACAGGGGGCAAGTAGCTACAAGTAGTACAGTGGGGCTTAAGGCAGCAAAGCCCGTTTAAAGAGCACTTTTTAGGGCTGTTTTTAGGAGTGTTACACCTCTTTTCGGAGCACAGTATTGTTTTTTGTTATTTCTATTTCTGTAATCTTCATCCTAAGCTCTTCCTTCTGACATAACCTGTTCCCTTGAGCTTAGGGGAAATTGACACCTGATGTCAATTTAAATTCAATTTCAATTTCATTTATTTCCACAGATTCATAAAAGACAGTATAAATTAAAATCAAATATAAAAGCATTACAACAAAAGATGAACCTGCAGAGGGGTTGATCAAAAACCAAAGAGGTTTATCGGGGATCATCCCCTGCTTAAAATTACAATATCAAAATACAATAGTTTTTTTTTTAATTAAACAATAACACATACAAAAACATATATAGATATTACATGCAAATCTATGTGTGGGGTGAGTAGTAGTGGGTTGGTGATACCAAGAAATACAATATATAGAGGAAATGAATGATATACAGGAAAGAAATATTGAGAACAATAGAAAGAAACACCGTACAAACTTGGATACGAGATCAAATATTGTTTCAACTTTGACTTGAAAGAATAAAGCGATGAACAGCTGACAATATCATTGGGAAGTAAATTCCATAGTGATGTCGAAAGAAATTTTAGCCAGTTTTTGTTGTTGTAATGTCCATTCATAGGCTTCTCCCTACAGACAAAGTCTGGTGTACGGGCTAGATGGGACCACACCAACCCGTCATGAGGACCACTTGTTAAGGGGCGGGAGGCTCGGGGCCACACTAGCAAGCTACAGTCACTCTGTCAACCTTTTGTCCATGACTTATTGATCTATAAAGACATTTTTGGGTCAAATCTTAACAGTGAAAACAATATTCATGCGTGTCATGGAATTTTTTTTCTTATTGTGCCGTCGGAGGTATTTAACCAAAATTCTTTTCATTGGCCACGTCGCGACGTCGCGACGCGTCGCCATCTCATCCCATTATATTATGAGCTTCATATTGTGCAGAAGAATGGGAAATTTTTCATGCGTATCAAAATGGTTTTGTATAAGGGACATCGCTCTGTATGCGAAAAATTCTCTGCCGTGCTTAATAAATCCAGATTTGCATAACGCGGTCCACCCCCCACCCCCCCCCCCCCCCCCCCCCCCCCTCGGTGTTATGAAGGGCACACGTGTCCATGTTGCCTCCCATCAAAAGCACCCCTTATCTCCGGTGTGTATAAGTCAATACGGGCTGGACTTTGTTGCGTGAAAAGTACCCCTTTACCAGAAAGTTGGGGAAGACGAATGCGGTCCCTCCGACCCCGGAGTGGTGGAGGAGGGGGGGGGGGGGGGGGTAGGGGTCCACCCACATCGTTGATATTATAGTTGATACTTGATAGTATCTCTATAACAAAAACCAATAAATACAAAAAGCTGGGCGTACCGTTATCTCGTGTATATCTGGGTTGAAATCGCAAGTCTGGAATGTAAACATATAATATTCGTAAAATAATGCAAAATGTGTACTTTGAGCCGCATTCATTTCTACCATGTTTATAGATCTTTCGTAATTATTATCCTCCTCCGTTTGTATTTGCAGAATTTCGTGACGTCTGAATGTTGGACGAACAGCCAGGCAGAAATAATCTTTTTAGATTGGTCAGCCTTAAAACCCAAGAACAACAACAACAACTGTCTAAGAGAACATGAACATGGACGGGTCACTGGGATATGTGACACAAGGAGCGATCAGGTCTCGCAAGAGGTTGTTGACCATGGATCAGCCCGAACCACTTGATCTGACCACACAACTCAATTCATGGATGACTCAAGAAGCTGGAATTCATCACATTGGAAATGAACAAGCGAGACATGGTCCTTTATATCATTCATCCTTTTCTGATAATCGGCTAGCAAATTCTACGAACGGGACTTCAAAGCATATGTCATCTTCGCCTGTGCTTGATAGGAGGAGAGTTGCCCATGTACAACCCCAAAGGGGGCAGAACATCAATACCCAAGGCTGTGATAGTCACCAGAAGGGTGAAGTTAAAACTGTAAAACCAAGAGCTAGGAAGCAACCCTCCTTTCAAAAATCAACCATACCCATGGGGAATGCCACTGCATCGCAACAAGAAATACCAGAAACTGCTGTTCTGCGGGCAGATACATTACCGGGAGCCCAATCTTTAGATAGCCAAGCAATTCAAAATATGACAGAACAGACATTGCCAATAGCTACCAGTCAAGAGAGTAATTACTTAGATACTGGTATCGTGGTACAGTCGTCCCTTCAGAATATTTCCATTCAAAATGTTAAACAACTTTTAGGTTGCTTAGTATCCTCAGCAGTGCATGCTCCCGACCAGGTTGCAGGAAATGGGCATGCTATACCTATGTCACATCTAAACCAGACCAGCTTCAACTCCATGTCCTGCGATCAGGTCGACCATACTGTCACAAAGAAAATTCAAGTAACAAATCCGCAGCTGCGTGTCAACAGATTACACGAGCTTTCCAACCACGGCAGACTGCCATTGTCGGTTGATCAGCAAATGGGTGGATTCGGGGACCTAAACATGGCTACGGTGAAAGATGCGGTGAAGGCATTGTCCTACAATCAACAAATGCAGGTGACAGGTGTGGTGCATCAGAACTGTTCAGTTAATGAAGTACAAGGGTATGAAGCGTACTTGACTCACCAAAGGCACCACCCGGCTGAAAAGAAGGACGATGCAAATGGACGGAATATGATGCCTCCGAATGAGATACAAAGACAGGCTATGATGCAGATCGACATACAAGAATTGCAATATTCAATGAACCCATTTGCCAGGTCCAACCCGAATGCCCAAATATCAGGAATAACAGTTCATGATAGTCATGGACAGCACATCAATCCGAATGAACTAACATTTTCTGGTATGCACCAACGTCCGACTTTTCACGATCGCTTCTACCCTGTTATGAATATGGTACGCCAACGTGATTCAGGTGTTCCGCTTACCCTTGCTACCAGGCAACCACATGAACAGCCTCCACCGGACAGGCCAACCCCCACAAACATGCATCTTTCTACCTTTCCACACCACCAAATCAATGAACATAAAGACCAAAATGGAAACACACCTTACAACATAGATAGTCCACAAGAAGGTGGAAGACATAGCTCACGCTACAATGGCAGTAAACAAGAAGTCACGAGACGAAAAAACTTACAATATTTCAATTCGTTGGACGGAAACGAAAAGGCAGCATTTCTTCGTGAGAAATATGATAAGTTGCTGAAACGCAGACGTAGACAGCTACAGGTGTTTGGCCCAAAGTATAAGATCGCACTCAGAAAGATGAGTAATGTGTCTCACGAGCTTCGAACTCTATCAAAGATGACAAAGGTCAATTGCCCTCCCCGGCCTACGAGAATGGTCAAGTGTACTCAGCAGGTTTCGAGGCGTAAATCAAGAGCAACAACTTCGTTGAAAGATGATATTGGATATAAGAATAACGAAGACATTGTCATTGATCTGACTGGAAGTAGTTCACCCTGTTCCATAAACGAAGACGACCAACAAATCCCCGAAGAGATACCGTCAGGAAGACGTGACAGCCGATTACCCTCCTACAAAGAAGCAGTTGAGGCGAAAACGAAGGGAGCACCGGACAAGCCTTCTACAGATTCAATTTCTTCAGTTGCTAGACGTCTCTTATCATCCAGCCATGATTTTTTCAACAACTTTCACACACCAGCCGAAACGTGTGGAGAGACATTGCACGGCGAGACTAAACGGACGAAAAAAAACTTAACGGAAAACTCGACAACAGCCTCTTTGGTATCATCTAATGAACATGAGACACAACCCGAACCCAAAGAATCTGCCAAAGGTTCCCAAGCTGTTAAGACCAGCGAAATGCATTCAATTCATCAGGAGCGTCAGTTCGCATCTAAAGCATTGGAACTGTCACAACCTACTGTTCATTCTGCACATGTGTTACCCCAAGTTACTAAAGGACACAGTAGAACTACCGATGCGCCATCACAAACGCATAACCCCCGTAAGCTGGACTGGCCATTGCCATGTTTAAGCGACACTTCGATAAAGAGAGTTTGCAACGAGGCCAAGATTTCTTCTGAGCCGGTGATGAAGAAAAGTGATTTTATTTTCGAGGATGAGGCAGAATCATCAGAACCATCTCGTCTTCGTGACGTATCAAGCAGGAAAGCCAACGAGACAGACAGCTCTTTAACCAAGGCGCATGATGCCAATGCAAAGACGGACATAGAATACCTGTGCAGGGAAAAGCATACTCTAAAGGTGAGTTTCATTCCGAAAACAAAACAAAACGAACAAACAAAACACAACAATATAGAAAACGTTGAGGTGTTCCTATTAACCACCTTATCCATTCAACAGTTACTATCACAAAAGTTTATTTGAGTAGAAAGCTCTGCATAAGATGCGTAGAAGGAAAACATATTATACTCGCACCTAAATTGCGTTGCAAATGAAATTGACTTTTTATCATCTAAAGGCGGATTCATGAGTAGACCGATGAATGACATTAAACATCTAAATAAATGTAGCTCTCCAATAATAACCTGTGACTGTCGACATTACCTCATCATTTGAGCATTCACTAACTGACTGATGGAAAAATGTTTGAAATTATTGAAAATCGCTGTGCTCAGTTCAGATTATTATATGAGAGTATTGTGCTTTTGTGTTTGATCGTATCCGGACACCTACCCCCTGGACATGTACCCCCGGATCACCACCCCAGTCAACTACCCCCGGAAAACTACCCCCAGACAACTAACCCCTAGGACAACTAACCCCTAGGACAACTACCCCCTAGGACAACTGCCCCAGGACAACTACACCCCGGACAACTACACCCCGGACAACTACACCCCGGACAACTACCCCCAGACAACTACCCCCTAGGATAGTTGTCCGGGGGTAGTTGTCCTAGAGGATGGTTGTCATAGGGGGTAGTTATCTGGGGGGGGTTAATTTTCCGGGGGTGAGTTGTCCTAGGGAGTAGCTGTCCTAGGGGGTAGTTGACTGGGGGTGGTTATACGGGGGTGGATGTCCAGGGGGTAGATGTCCAGGGGGTAGGTGTCCTAGAACCGTCTTTGATTGATGTTCTCATTTCCTTATTATAGAACGCTGTAGTCCGCATAGAAGACATAAGGAAGCAATACATTAGGAGGAAAGAGAGGATAGATGACCAGAAAGACTCTTGTTTGGATATCAAGAGCAGACGAAAACAAAAGCGACGAACCAACACCAATAGACGGCAGACAAGGAAAAGACGAAGAAAGTCCCCTTTATCGTCAGGTAGTCCAGATCGATGTAAGGATTGTTTTCATATCTGAGTGCTATACTCTTTGGAATATCTGCTGATGTATACAATTTAGGGCCGTAGACAGCATGCGTAGTTCTTAAATCTATAATAAGGGCCTGGAAGACTATTGCTTATACTCCTAGCTTGGTTTGACGTGTCCGGATGTCTTCATGTACGGATCAGTCTTGATTATCTAACCCCAATGAACGTTCAGTAAGACTAAATAAAATGTAACGCACTTGGTATATTAGACCGTTTTTGAAAAAGCTGAGGGAAGTTTCAGTGATGAACACATCATCATGTTTTTTTAACCACTTCATAGAAAGCACGAGTATCACATGGTATTATAACCGTAATCCTTATTTCTCATTTAAAAAAAAAATTCCTATGATTGGAGTATGACGTTTATCCGCACCCTCGGAATATGAATCTAAATGTGTAAATATTTTATTGATTTTAGGTGACAAACGCTCCCGTTCTTCATCACCATCCAGACACTATGTTTTCCAAGACTTTGTGCCTACCATACTGCCTACCAGAACAAGAACTACCTCATCAGGTAATGCATGTTGCACACAGGCGCCATTTTGACCGTGTGATTACCTTTGCCAAGAGTAGAGTCAGTTAGTAGAGGCAGTTAGTTCATTCGCAAGTAATTTAAATTAAAGAAATGTCTTTATTCTTCAGTTTCCATTACCCAATGTCACTTCGATATCCCTCTCATTATTGCACAATACGACCATGAAGACATTTTATAGTCATTTTGTTCTTGTTTTAAATGCAGGTCAAGACCAGTCAAGTCACGCCTTGGTCATGGAGCTGTTACAACACGACCTAGATGATGCCATCGATGACGAAACAGAAGACGATGTCGACAACGATCGTGATGAGGACTACTCTCCACGAAGCAAACATGTCCATCATCATCAGGCTAGAAGAAAAAAGGCAACATACTCTGACCCAAGCGGCGGGGAATTGGATACGATCTCAGAAGCACAGACTGCCTCAGGGTCACCCGGGTCCAAATCCAAGTCCAGCCTTGCTTCACATCAACCGCTGAGGGTCGAGATAGGAGAGAATTCCCAGAATCATATCAAATTGAAGTTTGTCAACGTTCGGAACATCCACCATCATGGAAACTGCAGCAGCGATGGCATCCTGTCACACCGGAAACGTAACCGAGCTCGAAAGACCAAACATAAGCACAGGGATAGGACGAAGGTCTCTGCTCCATCTGCAGAGCACCAGGCCGATACAAACTATCCACGTGAAGTTGAACTGAAAGCAAGGGAAGCAGTCAGTTGCAATATTGAGGTGAGAACGTAATTCAAGCAGTTATGGGATGATTGACAACGGCACAATAATGTTTAAGAAGTAAACTGAGGACATTAATTCATGCAAACTTTATCAATAACTAACTTCGGTTATCGTATGTTACGATAACCGAAGAAAGTTATTGATAAAGTTTGCCTGACCTTAATTATGAAATTTCATTGATGTGTATGTGTACTATATAGTTTATTCCTCAGCACTATACATCCTGACTTACGGATCCTGCTGAGTATCGTCGTAGAAGTAGAAGTAGAAGTAAGTTTTTTCATTACGACAGTAAATACTTACCATTTTTCGAAAAAAATACAAAAACTGCCAACAGCAGCGGACGTTTAATGATAATAAATCGCAGAAATGTTTTCCTGGAGAATATCTTTTCATTATATTTTGACTAAGTTTCTTTCCTAAATATACACAAAGGACGGCATTCATACATGATTTCGTTCCTTGATTGTAAATTCTTTGTGTGCTCCCTGGGATGGATATGTGGGTAATACAAATATATAGATATTATTAATGAATAGTGTCGCTTTCATTTCCTTTCGTATCCAGGCTGATACCACCAGTGAGATGACCTCAACAGAAGTGGCTAGTGATTCATCCGTTCCGCCATTAGGTAATGTTATCAATACAGATTTATTTTAATCTCGTTCTCATTGGATATTTAATCTCACTTCCCAAATTGGTGAACCAACATTTTGCTCTGGCAAGGTCTTCTCCGTGCTATATACATCATCAACGACGTATGGTTAGGGTTAGAGTATACATTTGATTTTAGGCTAGGGTTAGGGTTAAGATTAGTTATGATGTTTGGTCTAGAGGTGGAATCAGGAATACGTTTCGTGGAGGAAATGGATTGCAAACCAATAGACCCGTTTGTTTCAATTTATGCATGTTCTTTTCCCCAAACCCTTGGTTAACAACTTTTTTATTCACCTGCTAGGCAAAATGACACCTTCATGAATGGAACTCATTGTGCATGTATATTAGTTGCGACCATGTCGGACAGGCCTCTGGCGAGCTTTTCACTAGTCGTCGAGAGTGACTTTTGTTTTAGAAATACATGTATGTATAAACTTTGTGAATATGTCTATTTTTGCTGAGCATGTGTCACTGAACTGCCAAATGCATACGTCTTATCATGCTTGACATATTTCGGGTATTTAAACAAAAATCAAACATGATACAGGTAAAACAAGCTTACTCATTGATTTTTTTTTTAAACATCCGTTCACAGGAATGACTAAAGTCGTCATCAACAGGAAACGCGGTGAAACCTTACTCCATCGAGCAGCTAAACTTGGAAATATGGTAAGAACATACCATTAGTCTCCATGGATATAAATAGATCATTCTACTATGGATTCATGAATTGAAAATCTTGTAATTGTTTACTACTCCCCTTCCCCTTCTTTCTTTTCTCGTTTTCATAGAGAAACTCATGAATGTTTCGACCTCTTAACTTTTTTGACTTCTGATCTGTTTCGAATATACAATTCAGGACAGAGAAATGAATGTTTCCGTAAATGATTTACATTAGGTGAACCTTAGACAAACAAAATATTGTTTAAACATAGATTTAACCTTGTACAATACAGTGTTATATCAATGATCTTTATACAAAAAAAGAATGACGAAAACACATTTTCACCCAGCGAAGAGTAGTCTGCTACGAGTATTTTGCTATTTTAAGGCAATTATCTTTTCACCGACATTTTTTTTTTCTTTCTTCTTCTCAAAGCGCGGTGTTTGAAGAAGAACATAACAGGCTCACTGTTATGCAAATATGATTTTGTGTCTGAAATGTCATTCAACAGGAATTAATGTGGGTGTTATTTGAAAAGAATCGCAAAGACGTCGATAATTCAACTCAAGGGCAATTTTCAATACCCTTTTCTATACCCCATAGAAAGCACGTTCGGCTTAATTACGCAAAACGTCATTCAACTGTTGACACATTGCAAAAAACGTGATAGACAAGGTTATTTATTGGCTTGGTTTTTGGAGAATCTTTTGCGATCGTTATGTAAAGTTCAAAACAGTTTTTTTTTTAAAGATTTTAATTCTTGTCACCGTGCATACACAGGAGATACTACATTACTGCATTGCTAATAGCGTGGAGGACGTGAACGTTCGTGACAAGGCAGGCTACACGTCTCTACATGATAGCTGTGTACCAGGACATCTCAATGTCGCCATGTTTCTACTCAATCATGGCGCTGACGTAAACGCACAAGCTAACGACGGAACAAGGTCAGTAATTTTTTAAACTCGTCTTTCCCCTCTCTTTATTTCTCTCTCTCTCTCCATCCCTCTCTATTTCTCTCTCTCTCTCTCTATCTCTATATCTTTTTTTTTCTCTCTCTCTCTATCTTTTTTTCTCTCTCTCTCTCTCCCTACCTCTCTCTCTCTCCCTACCTCTCCCCCTCTCTCCCTACCTCTCCCTCTCTCTCTCTCTACCTCTCTCTCTCTCTCTCTCTCTCTCTCTCTCTCTCTCCTTTGCTTTCATTCTCTTATTCATTATGTGTCTTTTATTTTCACGGGAATGGTAACGGAAATTTAAGTCATGATAATGTAATGATATATTAATAGATGCATTTTCACTTAAGTTTGGTGTAATATTGAATCTTTGAAAGCCTCAATGTTTTTGACAGAATGCGTGCATTTGTGTGGTCAAATAATGGACATTGTTAATTAATTCCACAGAGACTGCCTTTACTTTTTTATCAGATTATTGGCAGGATTCAGGTTTTATCTTTTCATATGCGTGAACTGTTACTCTGAGTTGCATACGAAAGATTGTAATTAAACGTGCAGCAAGAAGGCGACTTGTTTGAATCGCCAAGTCGCCTATTTTAGACGGAAAATCGAGAATGCGAGTCGTTAAAACTCGTCATGTTTAAGACGAGAAGGCGAAAAGGCGCCAAGTCGCCGTCTCGCCCTCCCGACTTGAACAACTCAACAAGTCGCCTTCTCGCTACACGTTTAAACTTTTCAAGCTGCCCAATACTCATTATATAACGACCAATGCTCTTTCTATCTCATTTAGACCAATCAACGATGCCGTAGAAAATAACCACACTGATCTTGTGCGCCTTCTGTTGTCTCATGGCGCTGATCCATTTCTACCTAAAGCTACAGGGCAAACATGTATTCAACAAGCATTAGACCAGAGCAGCGAAATGAAGAGCCTTATATTTGGTAAGATGGATATCTTGATGGGATATTTTTGATATTTTAGAACTTTCAGCTGAAAACTGTGTATGATCAGAATATAGATAGATAAATAGAGATACAGGGAAATAGGGGAATAAGGCGACTATGAAGAGATAGTGTGAGAAAAAGAAATTGATCAATAGCATCATCTAAAATTCCGCAATTTGTTCGTTAAAAGAAGAAAACAGTCGTGTTGAAAAGTAGACCGATAATGTAAAAAAGAAATATTAATTTTCATGTTTTTAGGTAGTGGCCAATATCAAAGGGGTTCAAGCATTAAACAAATTGCCACAAAATGTTAGTCCTCTATTGTAAATGTTACTAACTTGTCTTCCTGTCTTTGTAGCTGAAGATATCTTTTGATTGGATCGTGGTTTTATCGTAGGTCTCTGCTTTTTTCGCAGGCTATCTTGAAGACATGAAAGTAGAGAGGTGTAATCTAGAAGATGAGTTTATGGATTCCCTCTTCTCTGTGGAGCAACAACGAGCTTGAACCCGCTCAGCCGATGCTTAGGTAAGCAGACACGGAGATTGTGCTATATTTATACCACGCCATTAAATATGAAGTTAACAGAATAATAAGTTATGATTTAGAATGATATTGATTATCAAAGAAAGTAAAAAAATTACAGTTGCAGAAAAGTTGTGGAAGTTGAGAAGACTGCTTCTTCTGTTGACCAGCTCAAGAAACTTCTGAAGTCCCATTTATTTTGTTCGAGGATATTGCATTACACTGACTCACCTGCTTTTTTTTAAGTGACACTTATCGATACTTATGGATTCTTCTGAAGAATGCAGGCTTAAGCCTCTAAAGTTAGTTACAAATCCCTTCTTCTTGTTAAGTTTGCCGGATCATGACCGGGTGGGTCGGCGTCGAATTTGAAGTTGGCAGGTCCACTTCTCCAGTATTTGTCCAGACCCGGCCGTTTTCAAAATTGTAAACACTGGGTGCATTAACTTTATCATTATCTAAACTATTCCATGATTTCCTCATTCTTTTTTTAAAAGAGATTTTATGTATATCAGTGACAGACGTTTAAATAAACAGCCTTTTTACTATGACCTCTGATGTCACTACCTCTTGTTTATACCGATGAAACAATTTGTATTGTGTGCAGTTATTTATAATTTAATTAATTTATTCATTTGCGGTTCTTTGTAACTGCAAGGTAAAAGCGCTATATCAATTACCTTTTGGATTTGATTTCTTTAAACGAAATTGGGCCTGATCCTGCACTTCCAGGACTATGGTACTTTTGGAGAAAACTCCGCAGTAGATTATTGATCCTGAATGAAAAATATCTAAAATCTTAAATCATTTCCTGTTTTTTCTCTTGTAGGTTCTACCACAACTGCACGATGATAGTGATTCACACCCCTGAACGCCCGTGGGAGTGTCGTGGCCGAGTGGTTTAAGGCGCTTGACTGATGCGAAGGTCGAGGGTTCAAATCCCGACACGGCACTGAAATCCTTTGGCAAGATATTAACCTGAACTTGCTACTCTCCACCCAGGGGTTAAATGGGTACCCGGTAGGATGCCATCGTCATTGTTGGTCACACAGTTTCTGTGCGTCAAGTAACGGCTGGCTGGAATGCTCCTCAGGGAGTGGAGATTGTGCACACAGTGTGTGCGGGCAAGCACTGAATCCAATGACCGGTGTAATGGTATATCTGTAGAGCGCTGAGAGATATTGTATTAAGCGCTATTTTTATAACCGGAATATTATTATATTATTGTAATGTCCGTTCTTCACGAAGAGGTATAGATTATGCCAAATGGTTTCATGAAATTGATTCGACACAAGACCGATATGAAAGGAATTGATTCCTCTACATCATTTTTCTTCATATCTTATTTTGTCAAAAAAACATACGCACGATTTGTTTAACACAATAGGAGCAGTAAGAGGCGATATGTCAATTTGGAGTTATCCTAGAGCTAGTGTAACAATTTCCAAAAGCTCTTTGGAAGCGCATAGAGATGTTATTTCATAACGTATTATGCGCCATACAAAAAATGAATATTATTATTATCCTGCGAAGTATTCTCACGGACAAATATTCATTAGAGGCAAAGGAAATTTTAAAATATACTCTTTAAAGACTTTTGAAGACCATTTCCAAACCGGTGTATGAATCACGACACATCAGCTCAAACCAAGAACTTTTTACGTGCAATTTTTCGCTAAATATGCTTCGAACGAAGAAATGTGTGTCGATGTACATATTCCATTTTTTCGGTTCACGCTTTGCACACTTAATTCCAAAAGAAAAGAAAGAAAGAAAAAAAAATCATCTTTTAAATATTATTATATTCAAAGGGCCTAAGACTATCAGTATTCAAATTATTTTACTGATTTGTGTATGAGGGTATATGTTATATATATATGAATCGCAATACCATGTAACACGACGAATTTATGTTGTTAAATGGACAATAAATATGAACCATATGAACTTTATTTCATTTCCATGTTCCTAGATGAAAGAATTTTTGAAATATGGACAATAGTAAATGTTTTCTGGTATTTGGTACCAAACCATGTCTGTATTTTATCGAGAAATACATTATGTTATATGCGTCATTGATATTTTTGTTTTGTATATTCAACTGTTCACCTATCAATATAATAAGTATTATTGTGCAGTAATTTTGATAGGTCTGATCTATATTTTTGCGGGATATCGTATTGCAATTATTTCTGTATAAATATGACTCTGTATATTGTCAATATTCATACTTTTATTTGAGAAAATAAAAATTGAGTTTTAACCAGATATTGTGTATCATTTTTGAGAACTACGAGAGGCACACAGATATAAAAAGCGGGAAGACAGAGAAAGATTTTTTTTTTTAAGTAAGAGGGAGAAAGAGAGAGAGAGAGAGGAGGGAGAGAGAGAGAGGAGAGAGAGAGAGGTCCAAGGGGAATGCAGCATTTCAAGGTTGCAGTCTAAGAAAGAGAGAGAGAGAGGGAGGGAAGAGAGAGAAGAGAGAGTGAGAGAGTGAGAGAGAGCGAGAGAGAGAGAGAGCGAGAGAGGAAGGGAGGGAGACATACAAGTCTTGAGCCTTGATCGTTGAAATACAAGGAAAAAACATCGATCTCTGTTACATAATATCCCCAACATGATGAAGAGTAGAAAGAAACATGAGGGAGAGAGGGAGGGAGAGAGAGAGAGAGAGAGAGAAAAGGAGACATAGTATCTATAGCTTTAATCGTTGAGTACATGTTACTTTAATCCTTTATTTAGTAGCCATTGTGAAATACGAAGAAAGAACATCAATCTCTGTAACATTATATCCCCAACATGATGAACAGTAGGGAGAAACATGAGAGGGAGCTAGAGAGAGAGAGACAGAGAGAGAGAGAGAAAAAAAGGGAGAGTGAGATATACAGTCTACCGTGTGAGTCAAAAAAAAGTTTACACCTAGAAAATTGCTAATTATTTTTAAAATCATCTATGAACAGTAAATTATTATACATCTTATGAAAGAGTGTTTTATCCCAAATCATTTGGTACCATTTTTGTGTGGTATGTGTTCACGCTTGGATGAATAGGTGGCATTGTTTGCAAGAGTGCAAAAATCGACTTGCGCCAAAGTGATGCCTTCAGTATGTATTATGTTGGGATTAGTGGAGTGAGAGAATGGCTTGAATGTATCAAATGAAATGCATTGCATATGTTTTTTTGCAAAGGGCAAAGTCACACACACTCACACACACACGCACAAATGTTCCTTGATATTTGATATTAGATATTTGATATGTGTGGCATGATTAATTTTTTTAGGGGTGTTATTTGGATCTGCAAAGACCGAATTAATACCCAAATCCCAATTGTTTTATTCAAACATCACATAGGCAACTTTGGCGCAAGTCGATTTTTGCACACTCGCAAACAATGCCTCCTGTTTACCCAAGCGTGAACACATACCACACAAAAATGATACTGAATGATTCGGGATAAAACACTCTTTCATAAGATGTATAATAATTTACTGTTCATAGATGATTTATAAAATAATTAGCAATTTTCTAGGTGTAAACTTTTTTTGACTCACTCTGTATAGCTTTATTCGTTGAGTGCATGTTACTTTAATCCTTTATTTAGTAGCCATTGGGAAATAAAAAATGTACAAGGAAAGAACACCGATCTCTGTAACATAATAAGCCCATAATAATAAAGGGTAATATAGGAAGAAACATGAAACGAAAATCAATAAAAGTGGAACATGGACAAAATGAAAACGTATATGTACTTCAAATCTTGCTGGTAGATTTGTGAAATTTAAGTGGAGAAGTAATGACTAGAAAGAAGCGAGTGTGACCATTTTCTATTTAAGAGTATTAAACAATATCCTTGGAAAAACAGGGGGAAAAGGTCCAAGGACGATCTTGTATCTATCGCGTGTTTGCGATATCGGGTTTATGTCAAGCGAATTCCATGGTTGTAAGCATGGGTGTTATAAGTATCACTCGGAAAGAGAAAAAAATCTTTGGCATATAAGTCGTGAATGGTAAAATCATTTACATAAATTCCTGCTATGCGAATATATATTTTTGTTCAATTACCCATTACTCATCTAGGTAATCTGTATAATCTTGTTAATTTCCATTCCAAAAATTGGGGTAAAAATAATTATTCCACCATTATGACCAACAGTGTAAATGAATAACTAAAATGATATGACTAAAGTTAGGTTATCATCGTAGTAGCGCGTCCATTATAGAAGTAGTGCGAGCATTAGATCCTATCACCCATTAATACCAATTGTCTTTACAATGGTAACTCCTGTTATTTTTAGATTTAAATTTAGATATGTTTTTGCCCGCACAGCGATTGTTATCTGCATTCTAATTA
The DNA here is from genome assembly GCA_035222895.1 of Strongylocentrotus droebachiensis. Taxonomy (NCBI): domain Eukaryota; kingdom Metazoa; phylum Echinodermata; class Echinoidea; order Camarodonta; family Strongylocentrotidae; genus Strongylocentrotus; species Strongylocentrotus droebachiensis. Next base: position 1,461,692 of record JAVYIG010000008.1, on the reverse strand, counting down.
CCAACGTACACATATCAGTATATAGGCAATTGCTTGATTGTAATACTTCATCGTTATGACAATGTGCACCGGGAAGAAACATCCATGAATTTCAATACGTTTGAAAACTGGGCTATAGGTGAGACCATTGCAGGGAGCCTCTTGTATGTCCACGTCTCATTACATTTTCATAGAAATGTCAGCACTTAGGAACTGCTGAGAGGCAAAACGCTATTGATTCATACCGATATTGATGTATTTTGCCTATCATATGCTTTTGATGTGGAGTCTTGCAAACCAAAATATAGAAATGAATGAAGTCTTTGAAATATTACCTCATTCATATTTTATAGTTGATTCGTGGTTAATGTTGCGCCCCCGCTGCTATGACCAGGTACAGGTAGGGACATGTTCTATTCAAAGCCGTCATTAAACACGGGAACTACATGTATATGCAATGAACGAGCTCAGTAGCACGAGAAACCCACATCAAGCGGTCGGCAGAGCGAGACTCGCTTCATTATTGTTCCCTAATGAGCTGTTGATGTAGAGATATTAAATGACCTGCTCACATGTAAGAAGAAATATCCGTGGTTGGCCCTATAGCTACACGGGGGGGGGGGGGGGCATGGGTGCGCGTGTCCCCCTTTCGAACGGCGGAAATTCATTTATTTAAAAGAAAAGGAAGGGAGAGAGCGAGAGAGAGAGAGAGAGAGAGAGAGAAAGAAAGAGAAAGAGGGAGGGAGGAAGAGAGAGAGAGAGAGAGAAATAAAAAGAGGGAGGGAGGGATAGAGAAAGAGAGAGATAGAGAGAGGGAGAGAGAACGGGAAGAAAGAAAGAAATAGTGAGAGAAAGAGGGTGAGGGAGCGAGAGAGGAATAGAAGATAATGAATAGGACAGTGTTTTATCGTGCAATGCACGGCCTCACACCAAGGCATTGAAAAAGCGAAACAATAATGGCAGTTACAAATATAACCTATTCAACAGTTTATGATGCATTTTTTCTTCCGTTCATTACATGATCTATCTACTATGCTATTGTTGTTGCTGTTTATTGTCCTCGGTTTGACGGCTTTGTACGATAGATGTATTCAGCCTCATCTTAAGTGCGGATAGATCGTGCAAGGAACTCATTCGCATGCATCATTTTGTATATTATTGTTATCAAGTTCATATCCCCCCCTTTAATGTAATTTGCCCACGTTTCCCCGATACTCCCACGCCATCTTATTCAGTTGATAATCGCCAGACCGATTCCTTCAAAAGAAAATAGACTAGGTTGAAAAGGAAGAAGAAAAAAAAAAGACTGAATAGAGGGAGAGACGGACAGAAAGAAATAAAATATTTGTTTAATCACTTGTTATGAGAAGCATAACGACATTGTCCATGTTCGCATTTTATGATCTCTCTCCGACCTAAAGATATGCATTCACAACGAGTCTTAATCAAAATGTAAAGGCGTTGACATAAGGATAAGGGTCGATCCTTTACAGCTAACGTGACAGATCCATTCCTATATTCTTTCTTTCTCCCTTCTGACCCAACCCCCCTCTCTCTCTTTCTCTCTCTCCTCTCTCTCTCTCTCTCTCTCTCTCTCTCTCTCTCTCTCTCTCTCTCTCTCTCTCTCTCTCACGGCTTATTTGCTTACTTTGTGTCTCGTTGCAACCGTTACCCCACGTATCCTGGCGTTCTATTAATTTGAGTTGTACAATACAGAGAGAGAGAGAGAGAGAGAGATGGAGAGTGACATAGAGAGAGAGGGAGAGAGAGAGAGAGAGAGAGAGAGAGAGAATGAGAGGCAGAATGGTACAAAAGTACCCCCCCCCCCCCACTCTCTCTCTCTCTCTCTCGCAATTGATGTAAATGAATGTCATGCACTTCCAGAGTGGGGATTATAACAAACAAAACTAATTTATCCAGGGCAGCCTCATCAGTATTATTTTTGCTCGTCTTCCGGGACCAGCAATTTGTATTACCCTAGCATTACCAGGAATCCATTTCATACATGATTAATAACCGTTATTACACACATAACTCACTCGGAATCAGAAGTATGGCCATTTTGACGCTAATAAAACGCTCACATACTGACACAAAGTAGGTATTGGAAACAGTCAACCATTTATTGACATAAACGGATTGTATAAGGAAGACGCAAATAAATAAGACTTAACAACTACGACCATTAAGATTATTTACATCCGACTAGAAAACAAAAACAACAACGATGTGTCAACTAGAAAACAAAAATAACAACAACGTACGTGTCAACATATTTAATATTTATGTCGTATCCATGTGAGTGGAACACGGCGGGGTACACCCCCTCCCGTTTGGAGGCCAATATGTAATTGTAATGGGTTTAAACAAATTCCATCTCTAAGGGGCTGCCCAGATACATTCCGCATCCCGTCTGGGAGGAGGGAGATGAAGGGGGAAGGGGGGGGGGGGAGGGTACGCTTTCCCCTGTTTAGCCGTGTTGGATACGTCATTGTCAGAACAATGTATTATCATCTACAAAATAATATAACTTTTAAAACGTTCCAATGTGGAAAACAGCATATAAACTAACAAACTATAAATATTTTACAAGGAACAAAAATAACAGAATGAAAGATACGCAACGTTGCATTCTTTCAAATGTAATATAGATTTCACCTCATTGATGAATACTCGGTTATCAAAACTAAACATCCTATGTTGAATGAACTCAATGGTTTCCTACAAGAAAAAAATACATCAAAGACAAACTAATATTGCTCTGTAATAAAAACGAACGAACAAACAAGGAAAACATATTGGCAAACAGATAACTTTTACGCAAAGTTGAAACTAGTAATTGTTTTATACAGTACTTATCACGTAATTCACGTTATATGCACATGCAAAGTCAATCAATGTATGTTCAGTATATAACAACCTTAGATTTATGTAGTACACATACATTTCAAGTGGTTATGACAGAGTTGTACAATATAATCATATTAAAACCTGACTTATTGCATTTGTAAAAGAACAAACTGTGAACCCCAAACTGAGCTAATAAAAGTACTTTTATCGAAAATATATAACAATACATGTACATGTACAAATAACACGTCTAAACATCGTTTGGTCTAATGAAATACAAATGAAAAGGAGAAACGACTGCTGTGCCATTTACATGTTTGTCTTTAGAGAAAGATAGATGAAGAAGAAAAATATTTGTTCTCATCGGACACTATACTATTTATACAGGCAGCTAAGATACGTTTAGGAAGCAACAATCTTGCCTTACATGAAAGACGAACTTCTTCGGGGAATGAAAGAGTGCAAACGCGGTATACATTATAATGACGAAATGAAATTCATCGCTTTCAATATACCGAGAACAATAGGGTTGAATGAAATACTCAATTTGGTCTTGGTGTGAACTGTGATGTGAGTTTGTTTCTACTTTTGAGAGAAAAACGATTCTCCCATGACTGATATCACATGTATAACACATGAACAGGGCAGGTTTTGTAGCCATGTGTAGTCTCTGTCTCGTTATTGCCTAACGGCTACGCCAATAGATTCACCATACATGATTATTTACATGGTCTAACAGCAGGTATCAAGATTAAATCGCATGGTATGACCGTGTAAAAGACATAAACGAATATTAGCAACAGGCTACCGCACAGGAATAATTCAAATAATTAGCACCGATCTCGCATCCGTATATGAGTAGTTTGGCAATGTACATTAGTTTACTTTCCAGTTCCATAAAAGGGGATATGGAGCCAATCAGAGCGATTACAGGTAGCCCAAATTGTACACACATTCATTGCGTCAGAACAATGATGTGTCTCCCTGGCATGTCGCTTCAATTGAACTTATTTCACTTTATGTGTTTTCATCTTTCAAAGTCCCCCTCGGACAAAGTCTCTTTAAGGATTCCGAGTCGGGTTATGTTTATTGTCCGCCTCCCTGGCATGTTGCTATGGTTGTACAAACATGTCTTTCACGTCATGAATCTGCATCCTCGTTAACACCGTTCTCCTTGGACAAAGTCTCTTGTATGATGCTCAATGAGATTTTGTCTCTATCACCTGACGTACTTCACTTCGCTACCCAGAACGCTCCTGAGGTTATCATTCAGCTCGAGCAAATTCACCTCTTCACCTTTCACTTCCGGGTTAACATTGACGTCATCCTCTCCACGCCCCACCCGGGTTGAGTTCGTGATTTGGGATTCTTGAGCGGCCTGGTGAAACTGACACGCCGGAAGTGAGACAGGCTCGAGATCGGGATTGGAATCCAGAAGTTCTTCTTTTGTTAGGGACAGTCGTTCTGTGACGTCAGAAAGCAAGAGCCAGTTTCGGAATCTGTCAACAAAATAAGAGATGGCATAATTAGATAATGATATACATCGACCTCCTGACAAATCTGAAACCTATCACTGGGCCATAGGATTCAACTAAGTGCCTTCAAGTTGGCTCATCGAGTAAGAGAAGCATTTAAGCTTATATCTAATCGCATTACATTATTGCAAGGATTCGGATCATTCCCTTAAAAAAGATCAACAGTTCTAGAGATTCCTAAAAAGGATGATCTTTTTTGACAAAAGAAACTGATAATTCCTTCTAAAAATCCCCACATGCACTGAGATTTGTTTGAGGGTGATTATTTTCATTTCTCTTTGCGACATGAGCTTTGATGATTATATAGCTCAGCACCTAACGCATATTTTGATACCAAAGTTAGGTAGGGCCTACTCTCACCCAACAGATACCGTGTATAGCGTCAGAATTGCGCGCAGCGGAAAAGTAAATGTCCCCATATTCTGCATATTGTGTCAATGCGTGTCAATGCGTGAATAAATGGATTATTCATAAATTAGGGATAATTGAAAAAAATGGATAATAATCGTAGGCCTCTTCATTTTAGGATGCTCTATCACTGTGCCAAGTTTCAGATTGTTTGGTTACCCATTGGCCGAAAGTGGGAAGGTGGAATCCACCCCACCGGCTGACTAAGCCCAGAATAACTGGAGGCAACAAATTCCGCGGACGTAACAGCTGGTGCTTGGGCAGGTATCAGCCAGCTTTGCACAAACATTAAAGGGGCCAATCGGGTATAATACGACTACGGACGACGACGCGACCTCAGTCTTCACGTACTTGCAACATACGCGAAACCAAAGCGTGAGGAGAACTTCAGTCTGTTTCGCGAACGCTAACGCGCTGACCGTTAATCAAGTCTATCCGTTTATGTGCAGTTGTCCAAAAGAAGTAGTAGATGGCGTTAACCAGTATTGCCATGCTACACTCCCTTTAACATATGACTTTGCCTAGTTATGACTTGTTGTGAAGTTTCACATCGTTTTAATAACATAATACAAAATAACATCGTTCTCAGAACACCACCCAGGCACTTTTAAATAGGATCAAACTTACTTATCATCATTCTCCATGCGAATATTGTAGGATGGTAGAATGGGTTTATCACTGATCTCGAAGTAGACTCCTTCATCTTCTTCACCACTCGCTGTCTTCTTGTTCTCATCAGGGCCGGGGACATCAGCGAAGATGTAGGTCTCGGAACTGGTATTCGTATCTAGATGAGCAAGAAATATAATCATTATTAAAAAATCGTCACATTTGTATCTAGATGAGCAAGAAATATAATCATTATTTATAAACGATCGTCACATTTGTAAAGCTTTTACTACGTTTCCAAGCGCTTTACATTAATGAAAAGAGAAAAATACAACCCCGGTTTGTCATCCGGAATATTTATATAAATACAGTAGTGATATTGAATTTTGGGGGTTTCGTGAGCCTTGTGATCGTGATCGTGATCGGAGGAAATGTCCGATCGGCTTTGAGTCACAATCGTGGTGACATCAGACTAGTCTGGCGATGGTCTTTTAACTGATAGCCGATTGTCTTTAAAAGCCGGTGATTATTTTTTTGGAAACTGTTTAGATTTTAAGCACTTCGACAAGAAAATAGGGGCGGTTTTGAGAGACTCAACTGTCTTTCTATACACGTTAACGTTAAATCAGGTCTTCCTATCGCATGGCCACTCAACACCTCAATCTTGATGAATTTAAATTTTCAACAAATTCACGTCTATTCTTTTTTTTTAAAGGAAAGGTGGAAAGGTTTGTTGTGGTCTTGACACATTCGTGCCTGCCGTAAATTTTTGCACTCCCAAAGCCCGTTCCACACATCATGCACAATGCGTCAATTGTTATTCTCACATGCATTTATCAAGTCTGCCAAGTCAACTTAAACATGCGCCGGTAATTAAATGCAATGTGAATACGCCAGTAATCAATCGCCATATAAAACTGTGTTTTTGCACAAACGTTGAGTGCGATGTCACTCCATCATGGCACGTCAGAGACCGCCCCAGCCGATGGCGCAGTTCTAAGTCAGTTAATGTCGCAACGTGTGCAATGAGCAACGCAGTAAAATCAACTCTTTAATCCATGTAACAAATGATTTTTGTTCCTCACCAAATGCACTGCACGATCCATTGAAACTCCACTGGTAATCAAGAGCGTGTAGAGGGGCATCTTGAAATTTCGACCTGTCTCCATTTACGTCTTGCAGATACCCTGCAGATGGAAAGAAAAAGTTATTTATCTTAATCATAATCAAATATAGAGATAGCGCATGATACAGCAGCGTCGAATCATCTCCAGAATTATGGTGCCATCAATCGCGAGCATGGGTCGATTAGGAAAGATTATATTATGAAATAGTTGTGATTGATTCAAACGGATCATATCTCTGTACTAAAAAGTTGGGGATTATAAGTTTTCGATTGATTGGACGACTTACGATCAGTCTGGATTAATCGAAGTTATGTATAAAATGGGGACCATATTCTCCCTGCTTTTCATGTTAGGTTTGCGCTGTATGTATATGCGTGTATGCGTGTGTGTGTGTACGTGTGGGTGTGTTTGAGCGACCGCTATCCTTTCAAATTGCGACACCTCATGTAAATATCGCTCACCGCAAATCATCCTAACGAAATAAAATGTTTTAAAAAACGGGTAAGTATAAGCGTACAGAATTATTTTGTGCACTTAGTGAGTTACGCAGACGAGCATGTAGGTAAAGGCTTCTTAAACATACGCCAGGCACATCGCTAAACCAACTCTTCACCGACTAAGAATCGACACAGTTTAGGCCATTCAGAGTAATTCAGAGTAATTTCGATCTCGCCGTTGTAACTGGAGTACTAAACCAACGGTTCTCCGAGTCCATAACGACTCCGGACCGCCCGAATTGTGGCCTATTCGGAGGCAAGTGATATTTTATTTGGTCTATCTGGAGTCGGGCTATTGACTAGTTGGGGAGAACTTACCAAACAGCAGGGTTTTCATTTCGCTGCTCTTCATCAGAGCTAACTTGGTGACCCTACGTCCTGTGTTTGTAGCCAGAAAGGGATCAGCGCCATATGCAAGCAGGAGTCTGACTAGCTGTACCCGATCGTTATCAACTGCATCATGGATGGGTCTGCAATGGAAATTAACATGACCAAAATCTCATGATAGATTATAATCAAAACATGCTTAGAAGGAATAGCATCAACAACTCTGACTGATGCGACAAAAACAACATTTCCGAATATATATATATTTTTTTTGGACATTCTTTTCTGAAAGGGAAACAAGAGATAATCACGGATCACTGCACTTTCTGCAGCACTAAATATTGGGAGTGACTATTCTAAAATGTATAGAGTGGGGTATCTCGATGTTAATACACCAGTCATACCAACGAAACACAAGGAAAACAGACACTAAACTCGACAACAGATCGATCACATTACCTCAAATAGAAAATAATTTGACATTTAATGGTCGGCGTTGTGTCGGCTTGAAAGTGTGACTGGCGTTAAAAACAAGATATACGAGTATTTGGGATCCTTTGTGACATTTCTATCAAAATATAACGTGGTCGATTAGAGCAAGAATTTTGATAACCACCCTTTCGCAAAAAATGTCATCCATCATGTAAATGCTTCATGATAAATTCAATTTCTTCCTTAACACAATAATACTACAGCATTTATTATGCGCCATCGATCTAGTGAACTATTCTGAGATTATTACACTGGCTTTAGCAAGGCGCTCTAGCATTTTAATGAATTAATTCCTGCCAGGTACCCATTGACATCGCCTGGATTAAGTGTGGCAAATGTAGATCAATGTCTTGCCAAAGACATTAGTGCCGCGGCGGGGTTGAACCGCGGACCTTGTGATCGACAGTCCGATGACGTATCCACTCGCCCACGACACATCTATGTTATTTACATGACTATAGCTTTTCAACATGTCTATGCCATCCAAGAGGTCAATTCGATAACAGTAGAAGTAAAAATCATTTTTGCTTATTCACCTTGTACCATCTGCCGCGCTGGCATTGACGTCGGCGCCATGGCTGAGAAGATGCTGAGCGATGTCGATGTGGCCTTCGACACAGCTATCATGCAGAGCCGTATAACCCGCGTTATCGCGGGCGTTTACGTCAATGACACGGTAGTCGATGCAATACGAAATGATCTCCTGTGAAAAATTGAACATTAGAAATTGTTGGTAAAAACAGCAACAAAAACAAAACATTAACAAAAGAAACTAAAAAATAATATTTTGTTTTATTCAGTCGAGACCACTCTGTTAATATTTTTAAGATTTCGAATATTATACATCCTCTTTAATAAAAATAAAGACAGGCTTCCGTAGTATGCACGCACAAGGCGTGACATGGGGAAATTATGCGTACGGAACTGTACGTTTCGAAACAGAAAGACAATAATCTGTACATTCTTCTAATTAAGTTTAATCCGATCCGTGGTCTTAGAACACATTTAACAGAGGAAATCTTCGATGTGTTAGACTAAAAAATGTCCTCTGTTTATCCCGATTTTGGACAAAAGCCGAAACCTAACGTCGGGTTTAAATCTTAGTAGAATGTCGGTCATTTGTGTTCAATGCCTACGTAATGTTTATGGGAAACCATTTTAGTTTGTCATTATGAATGAATTCTAGAAATTAATTTTGTGTAATTATCGGTAATTATCGGTAATTAATGTTCTACTTTCGTTATGGCTAAAACAAACTGTTGAACTTTTGAGAATTTAGTACTTATGACCTTTCATTGTGAGGAAATAAATATCTTATGAAACCGATCATATATCAAAGATTTAAAATGACATGTCATGGACACATATATAAACACCAGAAAGTATGTGTGGAAGGGGGGGGGGGGGGGGGTAGGTAGGCGGTAATTGTTTACCTGGAAACATGATTTCAAGAATCCCGCCGCTTATATCTTCATTTATTATTGGAGTGGGAGCGGATAAGAAAGGGAGAGAGAGAAATTATTCCCGATTCAAATTTCCCAATTCTCCTTCTATTTATCCGTTTATCTCAAGAGGAAGAGGCGCTTGGTTCATATTCGTAGGGGAGGGGTCTCGGATCAGTAATGGCAATATCCGTGGGGCTGGATGATTGGGGGCGGGCGGGGGGGGGGGGGGTATAGGCGCTCTAAGCATTAATGACTATGTCCGTCTACTTACCATATTTCCTTGGGATGCTGCTCTATGTAAATAAGTTTCACCCAGTTTCTTGTTGAGAGGAAACCGCTTCATCTCTGCCAAAAAAAGGAAGATAAAAGTCACTGGAATATTAACCTCTCCGCGAGATAAAGTTTCGCTTACGAAAACAATCTGTTATAACCTCATTAAATTTTGTGCTTCCGCATGCAAACAGAGGATACTGAAGTATTCTTTTCTTGGCACTAACTTTAACTTATGTTGAAAATGTCATCTTCAAAGAAAAGGCAAGACAAAATAATAAAAAACCTATTCGTTTGCTAAAGACCCATTCAACAAACAAAATTACCTTTCTTATATACCTCTTCAAATTTGTAAAGGTTAGTAAATGTAATTTGTTTCGCGTTTAATATAATTATAAAGCTTTCGTAAATTTCGTATAATACATGTATTTGGCAATCTTTCTGTCATCATTGTAGATAAATCAATTCACTTTGCATTCTCCACTTGAACACAAAGGTAATTTAGTGATAGATTGCGATAATATATAATCAATCGATCGTACGATCAATTGCTGAACTTTTTGTTGCACGACTCGGGTACATGAAATATTTATGTGTCGCTACGTGTGTGAGGGTGGCTGTTCGGGACTAATGAGTTTGCGCCAGGATTGTTTCCCCCTAAGTTGCGAATAAACCTTGGTGACACCGATCATGATGGAGATTAAAGTATTTTGGAAAATTAATGTCTTTCTTTTACATAACTGCGACATAAAAGCTTTCTTGACACGGAACAACATACGTTGTATACCACTTCCGTAATTTATATCGACCTTTGAAGATCAATCTTTCCATATCCTGTCTTAACATATTTAAAATGAAAAAATATCCTTGTTTGCGGGTACTGAGAGGAAAAAATAGTAGGGATGTGCCAAATTACTAACATACAATGTGTACTTCCTTACGGATACTGGCGTTAACATGAATCAAGTTTTCATTACACAAAATATATTCCTTGCCAGCATCCCCGTTTCGTTTCAGGGGGTAAATGGGACAGTTACCTCCCTAATTCGTATGAAATGTTAGCGTTCTATAATGTATAGCATATTATATTTATTTATGATTATGATTTGCCAGCCCTTTCCCAACATAAGAATCTATTAGAGTTTGTAAATTTTCAGAGGCTATGGTCATCAATGCATGCTACAATACAAGACCTCGGTTATCACCAGGGGCGGATCCAAGATTGTCAGAAAGGGAGAGGGGAGCGTTACAGTGCCCATGGTGCATGCTTTGAGGAAGCCACACCCCTCTGCGGGAGTCTGGGAGAGCCGAGGAGTTTCCCAGTCTCGTTCATGTGGGAGAAGTGGAGCAATGGGGTGAAGGGTGTAATGTAGAAGAGAGAGAGAGAGAGAGAGAGAGGGGGGGGGGGAGAAATACCGACGTTGTTGTTTGTCTTTGCTCCTTTTGTTCAAGGGGGTGGAGGTATATAGAGGGGGGGGGTAGAGGAAAGCAGGAGAGATAGGGGGAAGAGCGTGCGTGAGAGCGAGAGGGAGTGACAGGCGGCCGTTTCGGCTCAAACCATTCCATCCCCCAATTTATTTTTGTATATAAATACCTTGTGGAGGGTCTGGTCTGATAACCCGGGCGTACTCTGGCAACGTCAGTTCCGGGTTGATCACATCATAGTCCGGATCCTAACAACAACAAGAAGAAACAACCACAAGAAGTGGAATACGATATTATTGATAAATATGACGGCAATGTTTGAGGAACTGAGTAGATTAAAAGCTCGGGGTCAATATATTTATAAGCATAATAGAAACTAAACCATATTGGCGTTGTTATGTTCGTGGCGGTACATTGTCTTAATGTCTTTACAAGGGCATGTAATTGATCGTGTTTATTGACCAGGGAATGTAAGAACATGCGCTTAACCCTATCTTAACTGGGCTATTTCAGACCAGGTTTTTACTGGGGGGGGGGGGGGGGGGGGGGGGTCAATATGACCCCCCCCCCCCCCCTAAGATCTCGGCCGTTTCACCGCCGATCGCCGCGAACATTTGCATGCATGTCAAGTGAAGTGTATAGAATACTATGGTAATTTCACATTTTTGAAAAATTCACTCATTTGCATATTTATGGTAATTTATGCAAAGAAGGTCATAAAATTCACATTTCTGACAATAAATCATAGATTATTCATATTTAAGTATTCTTTTTCACTACATATATTTATTAGACCATTTGGAATAATAATACAACACAAAAAATTGGAAGAGCCAGGTTATTCCTTATGTTATCTCTTGTTTTTATAATTTCTTATGTATTTCATTGTTTTTTTAACTCATGTATTTTATTGTTTTTGTTTTTTTATTTCATTTATAACTACAATTCAACCCCAAAACAAACATCTAAACTTTAAACAAGACTGAATAACCAATTTTTTATCTATTTTTAGGAAAAATGACTTTTACATATGTTTTGTACACAAATCACGAAAATGAGCGATTTTCGGGCTGACATGCAAAGACAAAAGTTCACGTGACCGTGTAACCGTAGGTCCGATTTTCAAAAAAATGGTTTTAAAAGATGCGTAAGACTCGAAAGTAAAAAGTCATGAAAGGAAAATTTTATATTTGCCGCGGTTTCGGTGTAGTCGCGAAATTTCTACAGGGGGGGGGGGTCAAATTGACCCCCCCCCCCCAGTTAACATAGGGTTAATGTAGTCAACGTTTGGCTTTTTGTTCTTAAAAGTGATACTTTCAAGAGTATTGCTAGATGCGGGGGTGGGGGTGGTGTGCATGAATCCCCCAAATAGTTTTCTGTCTACAAAATTAATATCATTTAGAAAATCACAAATTCACACGTGTCGGCAAATTTTAAAATTAAAGGGCTTTTTGTTTTTCAACCATATGCCCTATAGCACCAGTCCTCCAAAGTCTTAAAAAAAGAACGGCTAGGGACACTCTAGTGTGCATTATAGGCATGCTCCAATCAAAAATTCACCTGTACAAAGTCCTCGTAGTCGCTTTCATTTTCTTTGTCTTCGCACGGTGACATGATCTCAAGTTTGGGTGGTTCCGGTGACTTGGGTGGGCCTAGATTTTTGGTCTTGCTCTTACACTTCCCGACGGATTTGCGCGGTCTTCCCCGGCCCCGCCGACGCGGCTGGGGTGGTGCTCCCTCCTCCGCCTCTTTATGCTCCTCGTTCGTGCTCATGCTATGCAGATTAACAAACTTAATCTTGATGTGATTGGGTGTGTTCTGGTCTAGAACGACTCGTAATGGTTTCGAAGGACTTTCCGCTGATTCCTTCTCAGGGCTCGCTTCAGGTGTTGCGTCTTCCCCTGGTTCGGTGCTTTGCTTTGGAGTCTTCGAAATGTTTTCGTCTCTGGGCTTCGTTCGCGGGCGACCACGCTTTCTCTTCACCTGGGGTGCGTAGTCTTCTCCCTGGGGTCTCTTCACCTGCGGCACGTGGTCTTCGTCATGGGGTCGCTTCACCAGGGGTACGTAGTCTTCACCCTGGGGTCTATTCACCTGTGGTGCGTAGTCTTCGTCATGGGGTCTATTCACCTGTGGTGCGTAGTCCACGCCCTGTGGTCTATTCAACTGGGGTGCCCAGTCTTCGTCATGGGGTCTATTCGCCTGGGGTGCATAGTCTTCGTCCTGGATGGTATCGTCCGTTTCCGTCGCACTGGCATTATCCACGCTGTTGAACTCTCGAAGTCGACGTCGTCTCTCCATCACCTTGGCACGCTCCTTCTCGATCTCCAGTTCGTAGCGAATATTCCGGGCATCGTACATCGAGCGATAGTTCCTTACACGACCTGCATGGACATGAAGTGAGAGGTGAATTAGGACTACCAGTGTCGTAATATTGTAATAGACTCAACAATAGAAAATCCGCACTATCAACCTAAATGATACTAGGCCAATTAGTGCGATTTGGATCGCGATGCAAAGATCGATTTTTTGTTCTCCAGACCGTTCACAGATGTCAATTTAGTGCGAAATGGATCGTAATGCAAAGATTGATTTTTTTGGGCGACCATTCATACACAGGGAGAATTTAGATTCTTAATACCATTTACACACACCGCGCCCGGCAAACTATCGCGATTATTATGAAAAATCGCAAGACTTACTGCGAATTGGATCGCGAAGATTTGTGAAATTATTCTGTCCACACACGCAACAAATAATATTTTTGGATCGCGATGCAATTTTTAAATCTATTTTTTTTTCTTTAGGTGTGAACGCCCCTACTGAATAATAGGGAATGTAAGATACGAGGGGAAGTACTTACATAATGAAGAAGAAGAAATAGAAAAAGTAGAAATAGAAAAAGAAAAAAGAGAAATTGAAGGGCAAAGGAAGAAAAAGAAGGAGAAAGAGAGAGAGAGAGAGAGAAAGAGAAGAAAAGAGAAAAGAGGAAGAGGAAGAGGGAGAAGAATAAGACAAAGAAAGGTAAAACAATATGGAAAATGAGGAAGTCGAACAAAGTTTAAATCTTTGTGTTTGCGAGTATTGTTGTTTTTCCTTTGGTCATTGTTTTTTTTTAACCTTTTGGCTACCAAGTTGAACCATCTTTAACTACCTACGATTTAGAAGATTTAGAACAGTCGAACTTTCAATTCATTTCATTTCATTTATTTTCATATTTCTCATGTTACATATACATTTCAAATAAAGTACAAATTGTTTTTTCAATAATACATAATAAATAACAAAGATAAGTGGTCAATATGGAGTACTGATTTAACTAAGAGAAATATTGTGGGACCTACATGAAAGCAAGCTTGTAAAGCTTTACTAATTTGTTAAAAGATTAGCAAATCAAAATCAACAAGCCCTTTCGTAAATTCAAATGGTGATGATTTTTTTTTTTACCTGATCCAGAATTCCTCGTTCGTCTTTCTAAGACTTGTGGAATGAAATCCTGGAATTTTGTTCTCATCAGAGCTGCCATGTCTGCCGTTGGTGGCAAGGACGATCGCCGTGGTCGCCCTCGCTTCTTTCCCGTTTGAGGAACGGGAACATCTGAAAAATACAAGAAATCAATCCGTTCAAAATTAATATAAAATATGAGTAATTCATGTTTACTTTTTTTTTGGGGGGGGGGGGGGGGTCACTTGAGTTTTTTTCTAGTGTCTCGTTGTTTGTACCGATTTCTCTGTAACAATTATTGTGGATTTTCTTGCGGCGTACAATTCGGGTATTTGTGGCGCATACCATTCTTTGACGAAAAAATGATATCTTTGAAAGAAGACAATGAAATTGTACAAACATCAGCACAATCGCAGAGAATTCCCACGCAGTAATATCAGTGAAAAAACAAACATTTAATTTGATTCTCTGATGAAGCGAATAATTTTGTTCCATTAAAGCAAAGTTCGAGTAATGATTACATATATAATACCTCATTCACACCGCTAATCCAAACTCGAACCGACTGATAAAACGTAAGTCACACCACAAAATCGACTACAGACCGATTCCAAAGCGACCGATAATTGGCCGTTTCGGATAAAGTCATTTTTTGTTCGGTATCGTATCGGTCTCGGACCGATCAGCAGGTCAAAAACACGGACCGACAAGCCCGCAAAACATTGGTCATTCGGGGGTGTAGTCATTTTCGTTCGGTCCGTTGTCGGTATGGTGTCGGTTTCGTTCCTGTGACTGGAGTGAGGACCGCCAAACCGACTGCAGTCTACAGACCGACTCCAAACCGACTGATTCCTGGCCGTTGGAAGTAATGTTATTGTCACATCGGTTTGTTGTCGGTCCTCTGTCAGCCTGTTGTCGGTCTGCTGTCGGCTTGGTATCGGTCTTGTTTGTATGTGGCTAGGGCATAACCCACATAACCTTGGTAATTTTAGGGTGATGTAGTTCCACAAGGACACTGTCGAATGGAACAATGTAAAAGAATGTAGCCTTGGATTCTCAACACAATAACATGACACGAGGTTTAACCTTGTACTTTAAACTTCTATTATGGTTTGGTGTAATTATAGAAAAATAAAAACCCTTTATAAGGAGCACATTCTGACTTTGGCATTATCGTTTTTTCTTTCTTTCGGAATAAGCAGGTTTACGTCACTGCACACGAAATCAATATGTCTGCATATCAGAGATTGTTTTGGTACAGTATCTCAACTGAAGCCTTCAGGTGTAGAGTGTATGGAGGGTAAAGATGAGAAAGTGTTAGGTGTTTGGTGTTTATAGTTAGGTTTGAAATGGTTGTATTTACTCGCGTGCATGTAATTTGTCGTGTGAGGAATGAAGATGCAGGATCAACGCTGAGTGTCTTTTTCTTCATCTTCTTCTTTCTCAGCTACTCCTATATCTTCTTGTATACCTTCTTTATCTTTCTTCTGGTGGTATGTACTGTTTTTTTATTTAAGATGTGTTACTTTGTAATTATCTACGTAATTTATTTTTCCATTTTTACAATAGTGTTCATTCAGATTTTATGTGAAATGATTTGTTATTCAGCCCCTGGCTGCAATCTATCATGAGATAAACAATTGTGAATTGAATTGAATCGACAATGGGAAGCAAATACAGAACATTAGTTATCAAAGGGGCTTATACATCAGGAAATGGATACATCGAAAATAGTAAAAACAAAACAGTTTTACGTGAGACAACCTGGTATTCTTTTTTAAGTAATAATTTTTAAAATCGCTAAAAGGTATGTGCTTCATGACGGGAGATCCCCAATTTAATGCTATTTTTCAAAGAGGAAACAGAAGTGTGGTATATTGTCTTATATTGTAAGGAGGCGCACGATGTGTTAGATTTGGCCATGTTGTGTCCCCTTTCCTTCCTCATACATTCATCCAGCCGTAAAAGAGCTCAATCTACTCGAGTAGAAACTTGAGAATGAAGAATCAGCTCAAAGGACATCCTTCCTGATACAATGACTAATGATAACAATAGAAAGTTGAGACTCCCACATAGGATGTAAATGTGTTGCTTTAAGAACATGGCTTCCTTTAAGAAAAAGTCTTGTCATATCCACATAGGTGTCTTCAGAGTAAAGGTTTTACACCAACATGATTTGAGAGGCGCATTGAAAAGGAATTAATGAAATACCAATAAGTACTGAATGAAATCGAGCACGAAACCCGTGAACACCGTATTGTAAAACCTGATTGAAGGGGGGGGGGGGAGTTTAATTTCCTTTAGAGGAAGTCTCAGGAAAGTCGAATACAACTTTATATTTGCATTCCACATTTGTTGTTGTTATTGTTGTGTGTATGTGTGAGAAGGGTGGGTGGGTCTTTAAGGTATTTTGAAGGAAGCTTTATTTCAACAAAGAAACCGAAAGTGTTGCAACATGTCGAAGGAAAACCACGTCGTAAGGGTATTTGAAGAATGTATGTGTCTTGGATGGCATGGACCATAAACAAAAAGTCCTGCACATACCCCTCGGCATGGCAATACTCACAAAACCGTCATACATGAGGTTCAATATTGCAGATATCATACTGACATACGTCATAAAAGTAGCATGTCTTCCACCAGAACATCGGCGATCTCAGACTTGACAGTTTGGTGAGATGCTGCCTTTGTAAGGAAAATTGAATGGACCCCATACCATTAATTCTTTGAAAAGAAACCCGTAAAAATGAATATCACTCACTTGTTAGAGTTCGCTGACCACGTATACGCTTTCTGAACTTACTCAGCTTCCGTCTCCTCCGTCTCTGCACCAGTTTCAAACGGGACATAGGTTTATTAGTATCCACTGGAACCGGAATCTCCTCTGTCGCTTGGTCGCCTCTTGAGATTTGTCTCTCCGGAACATTGAATCGGATAATGGCTCGCTGCAAAGAAAAATATCCCAAACATAATAATAGTTCATTATAAAAATTATTCAAAGTAGTCATATTGTTGATCCTGTTATAGTGGTAGATGGCCTTCGGGGAGATAAGAATCAGAACTTGTTTACCGAAACCCTGACACTGATTTAGTATGGGTTACAAGAAATTTGTACCTTACCCCTGCCACTATATGGTTATTAAAAAGACTACAAGTGAAATGTATATACCTGATTTAGGCGATAGTGCAAACTAGGGAATTTATTGACTGAGAGGGGATTTGCAAACATAGGTTTGTATCAGAAGTGTTTGGTATAAAATGTAAGCATCAAAACGGGAAGCACATCCTATTTGAATGGGTGATATTTCTATTTTCCTGTAAAAACATGATGTATGGACAATCAAAGTTAATAAGAGAAATACAGAGCTGAAGACTTCATACCTGTAAAGCACGTTCCTTGCTTCCGAGGGACGCTGTATCAGCCTGCATCAGATCATTCACCTCATGGCTTCCTTCACTGCCCTTTGAGGCTTCAGTCGGTGCATCTGAGTTCTTTTGCTGCTCTTTTGCTTCAACCACCTTTATACTTTTCTCAAGGTCCTCGACTGGTTTCTCAGGCGACAAGGTCTTCACCTTGCGGGTCGGCTCGGGTTTTGGGGATATCGGCGTCACCTCCGATTGACCCAATGACTGTGTCAGGTAGAAATCAGAGAAAGGTTTCCCAAAGGACCTCTTGACATCAATGGCAGATTTTACAACCGGGTCCTTCTGGCTATTCTCTCCAGGTGGAATGCGCCCACCTAAGCCGAGGGCATCCAGGATAGGTGGAGTCGGAGGAAGTGTAGGAGACGACTTCCTTACTTCATTGACTGGTAAGCTATTTGTTTCTTTATCATGTTCTGATGATTCTTTCAGGGTCTTCTGTTCCGGCTTTGGTTGCCTTGCCGATTCTATTACAGGCGACGTTGCCACCTGTTTACCTGCGGATTTGTCTTTCGATAATGAATGGCCGTCTCCAGTCATTATGCGATTCTCTGCTTTACCCTGCTGAGGGATGTCATTTCCTTGATGTTCTATTTCTCGAGAAAAATAACTCTTGAACCAATCCTTACTTGACGTGACCAACTGACGAGCAACAGAAGACATCATATCAGGCGTAACTTTCTCGGTCGTTTCTCCCGATGAAAGTGATCTCTGGGCAGCAATGGCATCGTCGTAGGACGGTAGGCGACTGGTTCGTTTCATCGGAGGTTGTCCTGCTGTTTCACTGCGTTGCTTAATGAGATTAGGTTGAGCTAAATAGTCAGCGGTTGATTCTTCGTTTTCCCTTGGCCCTGGCGAAATAACACTCTTAGGCAAGCTATTTTGCGACGAACCTTGAACGTTATGATTTGAAGTAGGCTTTTCCATGGATTTGGTCCGGTTCTGATGAGCTGTTCTTGCAGCATGGATTTTTTCATCTTCTGTTGATGAAGCGATATTGCTCAACACACTCTTATTTCCCGTCCTAGAGTTAGACTTCAGTGATCTCATTGCCTGTTCCTCCATCATCTGCGCAACCATGAGATCATGGCGATCACGATCTGACATCCGGGCTATGAGGAGACGTTCCCTAACAGGTACACTGGACAGTTTCTTATTAGTCATACCTTTATAGGTATTGTAAAGCATCTGTTGAGCAACGACATTGCGCTGGACTTCAGCAATAGCGTTGACGAACATATTCTTGGATCGGGTATCAGAAGATGCTGATCTGATTTTCCTCGGAACAACTTCTTCATGTGGGCTAGAAGAAGGGCGCTTGATCGGTGGGTACACCTTTGATGCGGCGATGACTTCTGCATGTGGAGAACTGCTATGGACTGCACTGCGAACTTCAGGAGGAACAGATGGTGAAGGTTTCTTGATACACTGTGGTGAAGACAAACCATGCGTTGGTGGCGGAGACATCGTGTGCGACACACTTCTGATGGTACGTTTTTGACTTTGACCGGTCCTTGCCGCGTTATAAGCAGCCATAGCTTCTAAATAGTCTGTACTTGGTAGGGCAGGAATGGCCGCCTGACCGACGTGCTTCCTTGCCAAAGCTTCTTCTTCGAGCATCTTTCCTCGGCTGGTTAAATGTTTATTGTTAAACTCAGCCACCATTGCTTTACGATCACGTTCGTTCTTCGCGAATTCCTGGAGTCGACGATTGTTATTTACTTCCTTTATAAGCTGACGTTGCTGACGCGTGATCAACTCTTGCTGTTGCTTGACCATCGCCTGCTCCCTTGCTCGTACCTGCGCTGCAAACCCATTTTGTTTACTTGCAGCGATGTGAGAGTCAATGATCCTTTGCTGCTGAGGACTATAGTGTGTATGCTTGGCTTCATAACCTCTCCCGGTGCGTTCGTCCGTTGCTCCTGGAAGTGGTTTCTGCAAAGATGGTTTCTGCAATGATGGTTTATGAGTCGCTGAAGTCTTTGATGAGTTGTCAGTCTGTGGCCGAATGTGGGTTTGTTTGGCAAAAACAGCAGGACTTGCTTTTGGCGATGACATCATTTGACGATAGGCGCGAAGAAGATCTTGCTCAGAATGCATTGCTGATAACTGAGCGAGTTGCCTCTCCATGGCAAGTTCCCGAATATCAGAAGGGGTCAATTTTCGTTGTACAGGTTTCACAGAGGCCATGCGACCTGTGTTCAGTCTCTTCCTATGAGCGTCAAACATTGAGTTCGGGTTATGAGACCGCTGGATGACAACACCAGGAGGCATCCCTGCTGTAGGCATCTCCTTCTTAGCCTTGGCCGCCGAGGAAGCGGCAGCATGTCGGACCATAGCTTGCTTTACGGCTTCCTGTGCTGCGTTTGTAGCCTGAGCTTGCAAGGCTGCAATGTTTCCTGCCTCTGTACGAACTCGTTGCTGCATTGCGGCATAGTTCATCATGAGTTGCTGGCCAGCGCCAACGACTTTATGCTGCGAGCTCTTGTTGGCTGGCGGATCAGGTAACCGTGCCTCTGATGGGATTCCTCCATTTCTAGAGAGTGATCCTTTCCGAGGTTGAACATAGGCCAGACCCCTCTGTAGAGGATACTTTGTCGATCGCAGTGGAGGCACGTTGGCTCCGTTGACTCCACTTATGTTGTTGTGAAGGTTAATCGGTTGTACCCCAGGTTGGAAATGACGAGGTGTTCCGTTAGACACGAAATGCTGTGGTGCTGCAGGTGGAAAAGGCTTACTGCTCTTCTTGGACAAATCCAGCGGTCTGCTGAGGTCCAACGGTTCTTCGGATCCGACGGACCTGGAGTCAACCACCACACGGTGTCTATGTGGCTCATGGAGCAGTTTGTCCGATGACCCGTTCATTGTGGTTCGTTCGACCGGATGAGTGGTGGGAACATTGGTTTGGTTGCGGTGTATCATGTGTACGTTGGCTTCACGTCTGGTCAGTCATGCACACAAACCTGAGGAAAGAGAGGAAAAAAATAAAATATAAAGATTAGAGAAGACGGGTCTAAGCAATATTTAGTGAATATGAATGGGATATTGAAATATTGAAAGAAAGAGAGAGAGAGAGAGAGAGAAAGAAGTGGTTTGATTATTGTGAACATTGTGAAGAGAATCTAAGTTCGGAATATATATTAGCTCGGTAATTTCGGCCTCTTAATTCTTTTGGAATGAATAATAGAATTTGATCCATTATTCTTACCACTTCATACATCAAACATGGCAAACTAATCATATGTTTTTAGATTTCTTTCCTTCCTCTTCTTACGATGTTAATTACACATTCATAGATTGCATCAAGCCATGGCTGCCTGCAAATTGCCAGATGATGGTGTTAGCCGAAGTTATGCCATTTCTGTACAACCACAACAAATGTATTGCAGTGATTTTATCTTGATATGTACGGGTGGTCAGAAGCAAACAGATTTGAAAAAAAACATGGAAATATGGTATGGAGAGCATAATCATTATCCAACCCATTATTAGTTGCGCATCTATATTTATACTACCATGAGCTATGTATTGAATTCGGCGAATTCTAGAAGAAAAAAAATTCGCAGGCATAATGCTTAGTTTGACGCTATTTATCAAATGTTTATACATTTTAAATGTTCAAGTATTTTCTGAACTCTGAAGCTTCAGCTTCATCATAATTATACAGTCCGAGTAAGAGCGGCGGAGTAGTAGTATTTTGATAACAATAATGATATTGTGTGTTCTTGTATAGAGCTCAGGTCTATCACATGTGATACTCCTCGCGCTCCAGAATATTACCCGGCTTTAGCATGCCTGCTATTAAGGTGCTCTAGTATTCCAAATTAATTCCTGTCAGGTACCCGTTTACCTCACCTGGGTCTACGTAGTGTGGTAAATGTATGTATTGCCAGAGGGCAATAGTGTTTTGGCAGGGATTCGAACCCAGAACCTTACGATTCACAGTCCGGATACCTATCCGCTAGACTACAATACCTCTGTTGTACTAGCCATATCACGCCCTTCTCGCTCTCAACACACGATATCATTATTTTGATGTCTACGGTTGCAAAACGCCAACGGATTTCAAAATTGTTGTAGGCCTATTACGCAATATAATATAATTTTTAATCTTGAATCCGTACGTGATTTTGCATAACGCCATTGTTTCTTTAGAGTCTTACCTACTACTCTTATCATGTCAATTACTTGTAGCCTACTTTTCTGCTTTATTGCGCGGTACAACATAAAAATAAGAAATACATGTTCGTCTCGGATAGGTTTCTATGCAAAATCAAGTTTACATGACATCTACCGTATGCATTATTTAAATACATGTTTTGGGGAGAGTTTATTATTCTGTTGTTGTTGGAATGTTTGAATAAGTTAAATCGGAGAGAGCGAATCAAGCTTGCAAGTCGCCTTTTGTATTTTTCGATGGATTGGAGTCGAGCCGGAGAATGGAATTCTCCTCCCACGCAGTTGACGGTCGAATGATCACGTGGTACTTGTTTTGTTAAAAGCTCTTTTGTGACAATAGCAGCGATGTGTCTACCACAGAATTCTTATAATTCTGTGGTGTCTACACGCACAAGTTCAAAAAGAAAGCAGTGTGTGTGATGTAAATCAAGCAATTTGAACACCCCGAAGCTCTCTATAGTATTATCGTGTTTTTTCTTCAACACGTTGTGTAGAAGATGGTGGCTACATAGATGTTGCGAATATAACTTGATAAGAGACACGTTGGTATTGTATTACGGATTGAAACAAGATAGTATACCCCCTTACCGTTTGATAGCGATGTAATTACATGAATGCCCGCCATGAAAAACAATTGAGTTTACAAATGACGTAATAATGAGATTTAATAATTGAGATTATGTCACTGATGATGGCAGTACAACATTCTCCTCGCAATACATTACGATTATTCAAGGCTTTAAATAACTGCGTTCTTAAAAAAAAAAGGATTAAGAAAGAGGAACTTGGGGGGGGGGGGCGGTGTAAAATTCACTCCAAAAAAAGAAGCGATTTATCGTAAGAGATACATGACTCTGAACACGTAAAGGAACGATAATATACAATTTAACTGGTGATTAACATTATAAAGAAATTCCGGACCAGGGAAAAGAAATTTTGAAATTTGCAAACCAAAAAATGAAAAAAGAAAGGAAAACTAACACGAACAAAAATCAAGTCACAAATTCATGACTAGACGCGCTAGCTATTTTGGAGAGAGAATGTAGACTAACGCGAAGGAAAGTTCAAATTCGTTACATTTCAGTTCATATGGTATTTAAGAATTATAGGGCAATGTCAGATTATACACTGATTCACAGGTTCTGTGTGTTTTATGTCCAGATCAGCGGCTGAGATGATTAATAGTATTATGAAAGGTTCGGACTCGTTACAAAGTTCAATATAATTATGTATATAAAGACGATTGTGTCACGCATTGAAGTAAACTTTATTGTCCGAATTATCGAATCTGAACTCGATCGGTCTTTAACTGATATCTATGTACATATGATATATACACCGCCGCATATTTTTAGATAATGCTTTCTTGACATTTAAGCCATTACTAATAGTACAAAATAGATTATATCTTAATTGTCGAAACTATTTGCAAATGGATATCATGCTCAATAGACTTTTTCTGCTAGTATAACAAATCGAATGTTTCTACGAAAGGTCCCCTATATTCGTTTGGCCTTGTTACCAATTCAGAATACCGAAACGTGAAGGGAGGACTCGTTAATTCCACAGCGACACCTACCCCCCCCCCCCGCTCCCTGTGAGCCGATGAAGTGCATGGAGAGTGATAATCATGATTATGACAAAACCGAACACATTAATTAATAATGGTACTATTTTCACAAGGTCCTCGTTTTGACGGCATCGGCATACGCATGCAAATTAAACCCTTCTACCAGTTATGCAGCGCGGAACCGTGCGCAGTAAGTGGAACATTATTTCATACGCTCGCAGAACTGAGAGCGGTACTGACACGACGGCCATATTGAATAGTTTGAATACCTATAAGATGCCAGCGGCAGACGGGCCGATTTTAATTTGCATATGGAAATAAAGCGGTTTAGGGGGTTAACAAAGGAATGAGCCCGTCGGTATGGACTCCGACCTTTCAATCATATTCCTATGACGACATCGGAAGTAAATAACAGGCAATCGGAATGTCACGTGCGGAACACTTTGTACCAGGTACTCACAGAACGATGAGAATACTAACAAACAAATTAAATAATATATTTCAAACTATCCGAGTAATATTGGTAATGCAGAAACGCCTGCTGGATCCGACTATGACAATTTAAATCACAACAAAATAGCAGGCAATCGGAATGTCAAGTGCGGAACACTTTGTACCAGGTACTCACAGAACGATGAGAATACTAACAAACAAATTAAATAATATATTTCAAACTATCCGAGTAATATTGGTAATGCAGACACGCCTGCTCCATCCGGCTATAACAACAGTAATCGCAATAATTGCAAGCAGAATAAAAAAAATACACCAGTCGCGGATACATATATTTCAAAGATGGCGATTAAATTTACTATAACCACGATCATCGTCTAAAATATTCACCACAACCATCTACATGGCCTTTTTGTCTGGTCTCTTTCTCTCTGTTCAGAAACGGTCATCACTCTCTCTCTCTCTCTCTCTCTCCTCGAAGTTTTCCTCTCCTCCCCCTCTCACTCTGCCTGCTATATCTCTCGCTAAAACTCAATGACCATTTATCACTCTCGAATCCGATACCAAGAATTACAACCATCATAATACCAGTTTCTTTGAGGAACCTTCGGCCATTTCTAATAAAAACAAATGCATGTTTCGTGCACTTCCTGGTTGTGAACTAAAGTCTAAACAAGGAACTCTTCAGTTTTATAACTCAATGGTATAAATAACGACACGGATTTATAAGCATTCCTCTTAAATTCCGATCCGCGTGTTTTCATCTCTGGAATATTTCCCCGCGGTAAATACTTTTGTACGGTAGAAATCATTGACATAACAGCACGCGAGCATATAAAATTTCGAACGAAAAATAATATTACAAAACTGTAGTAATAATAAAAAAAGAAGAAGGTTATAACTGTACTATATTTTATACGAGAGAGAGAGAGAGAGAGAGAGAGAGAGCGTGTTTGAGTGTCAAGTGAACACAGATCATCTAGACAGAATTGAGAAATTAAACGTCTTTACTATCTTTCTTTTATCCGCGTAATGATGAAAACCCTTTGCCTAATCTCCCGCAAATATTATTTTCTAAAAGACTCGAAAATACTATAACATTATAATAAACTAAAAATAGTGCCACCGCAGTGATATGGCTATATGTACATTGTGTAGTGTATATGAAAAATGAAACGAATGACTATTCTAGACCACAATTCCTCTTTGTTCTTTCAGCGATTAATCTTTTAAGTGAAATGAAAATCACGGCGTTATAAACACTTGGAAAAATGAACACTAGAATATTTAATGCAACATCGATCTAAAAGAATAATACGGGAAATTTGACTATAATCACGTAATACCGAAGCATTTATTAAATACGCTCGCGGCGTTGATATTACATCGCAACGCGAAAATATGAAACCGCAAGTGCAAGCAAAAACTGTACCATTTATAATACGAACACGACAAAAAAATAGAGGCGTCGAAAATGCTTACCGCCCGTAGAAAGAAGCCGCAACTGTGTTAGTAACTCTTCACAAAGAGATATCGCCGAAATATAGGATCTACTCCGAATTACAAGCTACCCTTGTACGGCATATCAAGGCATTATTGTAATTGCGTACCATTTTAGCTATGCTTGCCCATGTATTAATTCTGTCCAATCAATAAACTGTGTGCGATGGCTAGGGAAAAAAGATAGATCAAGCAGACCGATTTCTAACGCACACACTTGTACACACCCACACACAATGTGTTTGGCATTGCCCATGCAGCTTAATCAGCAGAACGAATCCGGGAAGAAAAGAAAAGGTTCTTTCTTTCAATAAAGACACTAATTACCACTGAAACTCTGGGTATGTTAAACGAGGCTTTCAATACCTTCAAGCCCCCCTCTCTCGGACTCTTTTTCTTTCATTTTCGCAAGAATGTACTGTATATATAGTTCAGTGTTACGAAACAGCTTCAATGAATTTCATTTCTCTCACAGTTAATGTTCCATAAGTAAAGAGCGCTTTAAATGCAGTAAACACACCAACGACCACGACATTATTTATGTGCCTGTAATTTGCGTAAACTATCTACGAATGTGTTCAGAGGATAGATATCATTTCATATCGTTTTCCATGAAAAAGTAGCTTGCGGTAAAACGAATACATGCATGGAAAAATACACTTGCTTTTCTTGTCTTGGGCTTTTGGGCTTGCATTTTCTGATATCCATTATGCATTTGAAGTCGAAAGAAAAAGCTCCAAAGGCGTTTGCTTTTTCGTATAATATTTTACATTTTCGGCCCAAGCACATTGGGCTCAGTATATTTCATCATTTCGTTTTCCCGATTATTACGATCTCCGTCGTTAACTAATTTGCGTATTATCAATAAAAAGGGAAATGAAAGAAAGATTTTAAAAACTCGTGTTAATATTTCACATATTCGGTTTATGCCAAAAACCCAGAAAATAAAAAGACTAGATTTCTGCTTATAGCCTTTATATCACATCGTAAGGCAATAATACCGCGGCTTTCTTCAAGATCACTAGTAATAGTCCGAGGAAGTAATACATTATCTTTGAGAAAAATCTTTAATTCTAGAACAGCCACGAGTGTTTAAAACAACAATATATGAGTATTCTTAATTTCGTTCCCCCCCCCCCCCCCCCGAGGTATACTTACTTGGTAAAGTATATATAGCCCACAATTACTATGCGAATTATTCCTATGGTTAATGGATGGATTTATAGCTGTACAAATAAGAGATTGACGTAAATGAATGATACACCAGACTGCTCAACCAAAATGGCTTGAATCGCATCTACCTAAAAATATCTTTTGTTGAACTCGATTTCGCGATGGCACTAAACGAGAACAAAAATGTTCCGCCGCCACCCACACGACCCTAAAGGCTATAGGCGAACGCAGCACAAAACTGGGACATTACCGATATTTAAATTGATCGCGGGCAACTCGACAAAGCATCGCCCCACTAGCATTTCTTTTCCGGATTTCTTTTCAAAACGTTTTTTCCTCCCTTGAAAGGCAGCAAAGCGATTTGCACGTACTATCTGTGCATGCAATATTACTGCTATATTACACCCGGCCACGAATAATATAAACAAAGCAAATCTTGGCTTCACGTCCAATGTTATTAAAGCCGATAGCGCACATCTTCAACCAAAACAAGACATTTTCTCACACTTCCTCATAAGGGTTTTCCCTTTCGCCCGAGCCTCGCATAATACCCGTACATAATAACGAACTTGAAACCTATTTTTGCCCGAATGATTTTTTTCTTCAGATGATTGGATTTTATCATTTTTATAATAAGTCTTAATGAATCATTGATAGTCAAATATAGAGTCTATACAAAACTGTGAAATTAGTAACACGAAAAGGATACTTGTAAACGTAATCGGTAGAAAATACCGCATTATTAATTGCATCGTACAATCTCGTTTAGAGAAGTAGAACAAGAGGAGTTGGATTTTGAGCGTAGACAGAGCACGGACATGGCACCGTGCAAGGAGACATTTGAGTACGTGTACGACTAAAACCGTCTATTATTATATCCGCAAGGTAAAACGCAGTATAGCGGAACAATTAAAGCGATCTTGTTACAATTCGTTTATCGCTTTACGTATCGCGTTGGTTGCTGTAATAAAGCTACGATGATAGGGTGCGTAGCCTGGCAATCACAAATACGCAAATAACTGAAACATAAATAATGACAACATTAATTCTAAAGACAGGACCTGCATGGTCCGCGAATTGAATATTTTGTTATGATTGATACGATACTATTCCAATAATTATATGTCAGATACGATGATGAGAAAATTCAGATTGGCTTTAAGATAAAAAAAAATACCACCACGCTACATTTCTTTAAGTGTAATACGCCCCTCATTGCTATATATCATTTATTTACATCTGCCTAATAGCTGGAATGCATAATTTAGTGGCCCATATTAAACTAGTTCCTTTACAATGTATCTCCGTCCAATGACGTGCATATAAATATTTCACCTCCATTGCCACGAATAAATGTCATGATGATTAAAATGAGTTACGACCTTCCTCTTAATACCCCAAACCATTATCACGTTATATATTAATTTCCCGTCATCCTTTTTATGTTAAAATTCTCGTTTAATTCATTAAAGCTCAAAATGCTATTAAAATTGATTGATTTTCGCCCCGGCCGGAATGGCACAGGCCAAATTAAAGGTATGTAGGTATGTAATTGTGAGGCTTGCCATAACACAATGCTTAAAATGCATCTCCAAAGAGGACTGCGAAAGTATAACGATCAAAACACTTGCGTAGTTTAATATGAACTTTCTTCGTCATTTGAATATCGTATCTACCGATTCGTTATTGAATTCCGATTCATTTTTTTAAAACAGAAATATGTAGTTTTGATAGTCAGTAGATCAAGCAGATGAATTATTATTTACCAAGTTTGCAAAATGTACTTATACCCTCATCCCCACCCCCGCTATCGAGTAAGCATTATTTTTGAAACCCAGATTTGTGCGATTTATATATTCATGCAGCCCCCATGCACTGACTCTAATTCTAAACTTTAAGGTAAGAAGGCAAGTTACACACCTCTGAACTACGTTATCAACCAAAATCGAAATACACAACCCACTCCCACTCCTTAGTCTTTTCAAATGAAAATACATTTTCTCCATTCTAACGATATCTGCCCTTTTTAATAATGCCAACGGGGAAATGAACAATCACCTCTTCAACGTCAATTATTACTGGCAATGTTCCAATTATGTTATTGATATTCAAATGATAAAGGTTAAATAACGTACTAAGTCAACATGGTGGACTGAATTTAGTCTTTTTGTTGTTTCCCTCAATTTGCATAATTTGTTGTACGATCCACCTCTTCGTCAAGTACATTAAATATGGGGAGCGTGTGAAAAAGTACTCCAAGTAGGTTCAAGGTGATTGTGTTTGTTTAGTATCTGAATAAACGTGACGTTACCATGGTTATCCTAGTAATTCGCAAGGAGAAAACAACACCTTAAAGCAAGATGATTAGCTCACAAAAAGGTGCATACGTGGCGACTTTACAAAAACAAAAGAAAACACGATATAGAGCATTTTATTGACATCAAACTCTGGCCATGAATTGACATGTCAATATATTGTTTTTGTTTAAATATAACGTATTAATCCGCTACAGTAAATTAATCCGAGCAAATGTGTTGTTTTTGTAATGTATTTAAAAGAATTTACGCCTAAAAAACATCGTCGGTTTGCGCAACGGTTGTCAGACCTAGCAACGAATCTTCATGATGGCATTAACGATAGGCGCCGTAGCAAGTGACTGTGATAGATTGTTACTGCATGGGTTGTAATGACCGTATATAAATAACCTGGATGCAATAGATGGTCTATCAATTATTGAAAGCTTTTAAAAGACACTTTCTTCCATTTGAAAATCTCTGCAAATATAGAACAACTGATTTACGCGAATGGTACTACGAAAAATATTCGAACATAACACTCAATATTTCTGCCATACTTAATACATTTAAAAATGATAAATGTTTGATTTCTTTTGGTACTAATTTTTCTTTAGCAAAAGACATATTATGGCGGAACATCCTTTTCCGCACTCCAAATTAATAGGCTGATTTAAGTTAAGAACAAAGTGGGCGCGCCCATTTTTTTTAAGGGGGGGGGGGGGGGTTCAGGTGAACGAATACTTGCTTGTAACATGGACCGGATTGTCGCGGTTTTTAAACCACCCCTCCCTCTCTGACAAATCGGGCATCCGCCTATGATGATAAGAAAGGGCATACTTTAAAGTTACTTTGTATTATTTCTTTGCTCTTCGATGAAATTATGCGTGCTCACAACACATCTATGATAAAAAGAAGTACAAACAAATAACTGGAATCATTCATGGTTTATTTTCTTTCACGAACAACATAAACAACAGGATGCAACAACAACAACGATTAAAATAATTACGTAATGATAAGAAACGCCTTGGCTAGGGATGACTGAGCTGGCTATTCAATACTTAGATCGGTAAACGGATAAGCAAATATCCGTGTAAATAAATTGCGTTAACGGTCACAGGCTGAATAAGGAGGCAATATAATCTAAACATACTAAAAAAGAACAGTGCAACTATACCCACTAAGAAATACTAAGGGTGCAATTGTGGTGCAGATTTGCATTGACCTACGCGTATTTGGCAGAGGGTGCTGCTATTGTAGCAGAATAATTACCTGTATTTCTTGGTATGTAGGGCCCACTACCCCCCCCCCCCCTCATGCTCGAATACACATAAGTCAGTAAATATTCGGGATACCCTAAACCTGGACGAAGTTGTGAAATTATCGTCAATGACATTGGGTTTTTGCAGTTCTCACAATGTTTTAATTCAATCCAATCCTTTCAAAGATTTATGAGAAGTGAAACATCTGCGATTTCAAAGTAAGGCATGTATCATAGCATTCATGACGGTCCCAAAACGAGTTGCCTTCTTTCGATATTAATTAACATGATCAATGAAATAGCAATGAAAAACTATTACAATAATTATCTTCGTACTGGGCATATTTCGATGACTTTCATTTCTAATTTCGACGAGCTTTCTCTATCACTCTCTACCTTTTCCGTTTTTCTTGAAACGTGTCTCATCCGTACTCTGCGAAGGCCAAATTAATAATAATAATAACATTAATGATGATAAAAAATAATTATTATAATAGGCCTAATTATGATGAAGATAATAGTAATAATAACATTAAAAATAATAATAATTTACGAGATTTATAAGGCGTCGAATCCACTTGAAATCAAATCCTTAAGGCGCACTTGTGAAACAAAATTAACTTACAAAAATAACATTTTAAATTAATTTTTCGATCTGTTTTGATGACGTCACAACTATTTGCCGCGACCACGCAAACTATTACATGATATTTCTTACCGGCGATCTCTTGGGGAGCTCTACTAATTTGTTTACGAATTATGTGAAATAGTCAGGGCCAGAGCTCGACTCGCACGCCCGCGATAAGTCACCCACACATACTTATAAAGTACACTCAATGAATGGAGATAGAAAGGGTAATTAATTCCTCTCTCAATTGCCATCTTTAGACATTAATAAATCCTTGAGTGATTGCATTAAGTTCCTGTACGTCGACTTCTAATACTTCTAATAAAAGGGTAAACCGAATATAAAAAATACATATTTAGACAACCAAATATTCAATGCGCATATTTACATTCATGGTTAGCCACGTAATTAGTTTGTCTGCCTCTAAATCAATTATTATTCAAGGCTGAAAAGAAAACCATACTCCACACGTCACCCTTGACTATGTACATAACCAAATATTTGCAAAATATATTCATATTACGTACATGTTATTGAATCATATTCTACATGTGAGGTCGCAACGGCGTATAGTGATTAAGGATGGGGACTATACATTGAAATGAAAGGTTCCGTCACTTCCGTGATTCTAAAATCCCGTAAACGGTCTCGCTTCAAATCCTTTCAATCCCTTCATTTCTAAGAAAGAGTACTTCCCTCGATTTCTTATAAAACATCTGAAAATGTACGTCTCCTATTCCTCATTTGTTTGCATACTTAGGGACCACGCCTCGACTCCTCTGGAAAAGGCGCTACTTAAATCCAATTAATAACCCCGTGACTACGTAATTCTCTCAGTCCCATACACGTATTACAGGAATCAGCTGGTTTACATAGGCAATGCGTTAATATTACTATTCTTAGGACTTCATCATGCTATTAGCACAAAAATACTTTTTTTTTTCAATCAAATCAATAATCATGGTGTGAGTCCGTCCTTTTTTCTTTCTAAAAAAAATTAAGTGATCAGCAGTCCCGCAGAACAATTTCCGCCGCCAATAAGAAAATGCGGGCATTGTTTATCCACGGGGTGAAACAAACTAAATCCTACACAATTTTGTATTCAGTCATCACATCGCTACGATGATCAGAAAATTGTATTTGTTTAAAATAAACTTTACACGATATGATTTGCAATGCGACCAGCATATTTCTGTTAGAGAAAACATATGGCCGTGCGGTTGCCTGTATGATTGCATCTGCGTCTATGAGTATGCCTACGACTGGGTGTGTGTTTATTAAATCCCAGTATGAATTTAACAGTATCCGTTAATCATATTGGGATTAAATAACTTCTGACCCTCAATGGCGATAGTAGAGAGGGAACGAAAAGCCGAAATTCCTCGGAGGTTTTAAATTTTAGGCTACAGATCTTATGATCAATGGTTTCGATAAAGGTCTTTTTCAATCAGCGTTAAAATTGTTTTTCCGTTTGCTAAACGTATAGGGTGCTTGCATTGACAAATCTTGAACCAAACGACTTCCTGCCCATGCATGCACTATCAAAACATCAATTTATTTGCGAGGTGAGATCAATTCAGCACTTCCTATCAACGAGGGTGGGGGTGGGGGAAGGGGGGGGGGGGGGGGTTAGGAAAGTCATAACGGGGACAGAGAACATGGCAATAGCAGGGAGTCGATCGGGCGGAGGGTGTTGAATTAAAAAAAGGATTAGGCCTATGTTATGAGAAAGACAAACACGTGCGCGGCTAAACTTCTCATTAAGAAAATGAAAACGTTGTTCATAATCGTCTTTCAGGATAGTGAAAGGATGCAGTGAGGAAGGGGGGGGGGGGGGTGAGTGAGGTGTCCGGCTCAAACTGGTTCCACTTTGCATAGGGGTTACCAAAATAATGTTTTTTTGTTTGCAAAATTTCATGAGCGATATGGTTGGTATGATTTTTGATTAATATTGTCTCATATTGTATATATATCTTTAAATAAGGCGTGATAGGCCTGCAATGTGTCGAAATACATAGAGGAAAATGAGGGAGAAGGAGATAAATAAAAGAGATCCACTGTGAATTATATATATGTTGGTTCAGGGCTATGCAGATTTTTACATCAATACTTTAAAATACATTAACAAGCATCACAACATGGACGTAGTAGGTCCATGATCACAAGCACATCCCTCCCCCAACGTTAACATAGATACATACCGGTAATCCTTTCCCACGAAGTGATCCATCCAAATCAGGATTATCATTTATGGACCAAATAAGTCTTTGAAGGACGGGCTCATTGCAATAAGCAGTAAAACACCCGAGTGGTATAGAAATAAACAGTCATAACGAAATTACATCAACCTCCTGCACATCATAAATGTCCGTCACACGCATGGGTACGATTCGTGAATGGATTGCAGTCATGAGATAATAACGTTTTGGTGATTTGGCAACGGATGAATTGATATTGAACGAAAAGACAACCACAAAGGATACTAAGGCTACAATCTAAACATGTAAAAAAATAACGCGCAGAAGGGAAAAGGACTGGACAAAAACGGACGAGCAATGAGAATGAAATAACAAAGCTGGACTCGAAAAATAAAATTTATTAATAGGTCTTTATCATTATATCATTTGATAGATATCAGTTAAAGAATGATGTCAAGTGATATTGTGTAGTGAAAGAACATAACAATATTTCACCTTGGAAGAGAGAGAGAGAGCATGTGAGAGGGGGGAGTGGGGCGGGGGGGGGGGGGGGGTAGATAAATTTGAATATCAATAATAGCACAGTTTCGCCTCTTAAACCTCTTCTTACTCTGCTACATCGCACGGCCATTATCCCAGTTTTTTAATCATGCTACTATCAGTATCGATTTGTGATAGAATAGAAACAAAGCAATCATTAATTACCG
This sequence comes from Strongylocentrotus droebachiensis, assembly GCA_035222895.1. NCBI lineage: Eukaryota > Metazoa > Echinodermata > Echinoidea > Camarodonta > Strongylocentrotidae > Strongylocentrotus > Strongylocentrotus droebachiensis. The sequence continues at coordinate 1,427,898 of JAVYIG010000008.1, read as the reverse complement.
GATAATTATTTTTAGTTAATTTAAGTTACTAAAATATGGTTTCGACAATATTATTGTCTCCATTCGTTCATTGCAATTCTTGCGTTAGGCCAAATATAATGTAATTTTAGTTTCTCGTTCTCTCCTCCAACCATTTCTTTTTCGGCCCGCTTCATTTTGTGTTTTTGTCATTTGATATTTCTGTTATTGAATTAAATCTTTAAATCCGAAAACATCTAGAAAAGGAGGTAATACGAATCAAGGATAATAACACAATACAATTTCATATTGTTTTGAGCCTTCGTAGTGCATGTACAAATGAAATTCAGTTTAGAAAATGTGTGTGAAAAGGAAATATATCGTATTCTATATAACGTGGAAGTCCTTCCCCTATTCGACAATAATTCGGATGAGAAATAGGGAGAATCAATTTGACCTTGCCTAACACGTCCATTCTTCCGTACGTAGTAAAAGTGTGTAAGGGGAATGGGCAATTCGCACTGCTAGATCGAGAGGGTTTAACTTGGCCTTATTGCGGCGTTATCAAGGTCCATTGTTTGTGCGAGTGATATAACACCCTCGGAAATCTACTCACCCACATCAATTTGACCCTTGAAATTATATTTCCCAAGAGATTTACTCACGGTCAAGTTCACTGGCCAGCTGGGGCATCACTATTTTTGTATAGATATTTACAAAATGTAAAGGAAGAAGGCTTATGATTGTATTGGATTTGTGAAATCCTGAAATGATAAAAGGGCTTTTAAAAAGGGCATTTTTTTAAAACTTTTGTATTTTGTCATTAAGTTTATTTTTAAAGAGAGGAATAACACGTTTTATACTTTCGCACATCAACGAGCTATCAAATAAGCTGTAGAAAATGCAAGGACAACGAGCAGGGGTAAGGTAAAGAGAGAGAGAGAAAGAGAGAGAGAAGAGAGTCAAATGGAGAGAGGAAGAAAGAAAGAGAGAGAAGGAAGGAGATACACAGAGAAAGACAGAAAGATAGGCATAGACAGAAGAGAGAGAGAGAGAGAGAGAAAAAAAAGAGAGAAAGAGATAAAGAAGAAAAGGGGGGGAGGTCAATTTTTGGGATTCAAATTGCCAGGAATGAGAAAAAAGATACGCACACCTACAGTAATATCAAAATGATATCAAAAAAATAAAACAAACTAACAAAAATCAAAACAAACAAACTCTACCGCCGCCATCCCACGATCATAAATATTCAAATAGTCATTTATAGAGAAACATTCCTTGACATATAAAATATTAGCAGCAGTCAAACAGACCATGCAGGGAGATGGGAAACCATCCTCGATAACTCTTATGATTATAGTCCCATGATTTCCTGACCATACATCTTGTGATGAATTATTATCGCAGTAACCCAAGTTGATGTTTCGGTTTTGAGGCCGTGGCTTATACTTCTGTCTTTCTCTCTCTCTGTATCTCTGTCTTTCTCTCTCTCTCTCCTTCTCTCTCTCTCTCTCTCTCTGTCTTTCTCTCTCTCTGTATCTCTGTCTTTCTCTCTCTCTCTCCTTCTCTCTCTCTCTCTCTCTCTCTGTCTTTCTCTCTCTCTCTCTGTCTCGCTGACTCTCTAACTATGTTTCTCTCTCTCTTCCCTCCTCCTCTGTGTCTCTCTGTGTCTCTCTATCTCATTCTCTGTCTCTCTTTAAATATATAATCACTCTCTCTCTCTCTCTCTCTCTTCCCTCCTCCTCTGTGTCTCTCTGTCTCTCTCTGTCTCATTATCTGTCTTTCTTTCTCTCTCTCTCTCTCTCTCCCTCCCTGTCTCTCACTGTCTCTCTATCTCTTTCTGTCTCCCTATGTCCCTCTTCCTGTCTCTCTCTCTCTCTCTCTCTCTCTCTCTCTCCATATCACTTCATCTATCCCCAGAAGTATTGTGAGAGTAATCGAACACGCGATTGAGTCAATGAAACACACTCCGATCATTTAACCGTGTCAAAACAATGTCTACATTCTAAGCACTTCACATGAAAATTAATTCTACTTGGATATGTTATACTAGATGCCCAAAGAAATAAATTGCATGTTTTGAGAGCCATGATAGCAATCCTCATTAATTTGTAACCCCGAACAGCCGGCAAAGCGGCAATCTACGGAGGGGAGGGGTGGAGTAGGCGAGGGGGTGGGGATTGGAGGAGGAGAGGAAGGTGGGGGGGGGGGGGGGGGCTCGGGAAATGGGACGGGTTGGGAGATGAGGGGAGGGGATGGGAGGGGAAAGGGAAGGGGACAAGAGTGGGGAGGGAAAAGGAAGAAAGAATAGGGGAGGGGATGGGTAAGAATGAGAGGGGACAGGAGGAAAGGGAGAGGAGGGGTGAAAGCATCAACCGAACACTGTTGTAATCATATCGCATTATTAAAAAAATATAATACAATCATATTATGCCAGGATTTTATTTCAATAAATTATCTGAATTTGAAGTCGTAACCTTTCTCATGGCAACTGCTCCCGTGCATACCCCATACCCCCCCCCCCCCCTCCCCCACGCGCCTAGAAACCGCAGAACATTTCTAAAATGAAAATACAGGCTTATCAGTCATTCGCCATCGAAACAAAGATATGAATTCAATGGCTTTCGAGATGTAATTGATCATGATGTCTCTCGAAACTGCGAAGGTTTCAATCGATAAAGGCTGGGCTATAACCCGATGGAGTTTCATTAATCAATTGTAAAGCACATTTATTGCATGATGGTGATGATATGATGATAGAAAATAATGATAGTAATGATTGGGTCTTATTTACTTTACGCAGGGTAGCCACGTCGGCATTAATACTGCGGGTCATGCAATTGTTATTACCCTAACGATTCCCAGGTACCCATTTACACCTGGGTGGAGATTTTAATTGACGGGCTAAATAGTGGATTTTTTTTTTTTATACCCGTTTAAAAGCTTACAAAATTGAACCCATAATTTTAGTAAAATTAAGGCTTTTCGTGAGCAAATATCGTATCTGTCCAGTACGCCATAATAGGCTTTCTGTTTGACCACTTTGCCGATGTTCGTTGCACACGAGGCGTTGTTTGCTGACGCAGGACTGCGTCAAGTGGCTTGCGCTAATTTTGACGCATCATGTGAGAGTTACATAGTTGAAAGGGTAAATGCAAAAAATGCGTCGAATAAGTGGCGCATGTAGCATTTTGTTGCCTTCGTAGATAGCCCCGATACCAAACAAAATGACGTATCGTAGGTTACAGGCATTAAATATGCCATAGACTACTTACGCAATCGTTGAAGACGTGACGTCATAAATGAGGGTTCTTAGGTTCTTGTAAAGCTCAGCGTCATCTGCAATCCGGGAGAGAGACAGAGAAAGATAAAAACAGTTTTTTCATAAGACGAAATAAAATCATCAAAAGTCTCATATAGGCTAATCATAGTAAATGGAGAAAATGATAAATATATCTTAGTTTACAATAAATTATTATAATTCATATTTCTAATTAGCGGTTGACCGAATAAGCGTTGCGTGACGTTGCCATTTTTTATAAATGTATTCGGGAAAACAGATAATAATAGGGGTGAAACGCTATTAAGAGTCACTAATAATAAAGCAGTCATCGCTTTACGTTTCTGGCCAACAACAGCAGATTGATTTTAATTGCACTGTAAGGAAGGACAGCAGCAGGGATATGATAAAACAATATGACGCATTTTGAAAACCTTTGTTTTTATTGTGTTATGTTTCTATGGTTTCATTATCACTTTCAAGTACTGTTTCAGTATTAGCGCTGTCGTTAAACTTTGAAAATACGTGGTGGGATCTCCATTAGTTGCATAACATAAGTGGGTGGTGTGTTTGTGCGTTGAAAAACACATTCATAATGAGCTGAGAAAAAGCTGTGTAAAGTCGCCTGTAGTTACTCTGTTAACGTAGACATGGTTTTTAAAAAAGAGATAAGAGAAAACAAATCGAAAAATGAAATTAAAAGAACAAAAAAAAAAAACATACATCGACAACGAACAAACAACCCCCCTCCCCCCCCCCCCCAAAAAAAAAAAAGAAGAGAAAAGAACAGAACAAAGTTTCCTGCTCTAATGACGGAAGACGGAACCATATATAAAACAACAACAACGACAACGAAATTAACAACAAATAAACAATACAAAATTCTTGTTCAGCCATAAAATACCAACGCGAAGATTTGTTTTATCTGAGAGTTTCTGCCTTTTCTGATACGACGCTGATATGATAAAACTTGCAGTTTAAATTGAATTACTAAGGATCTTACGTAATTATCTTCAAAGTTAAAAAGTAATATGCACTCAAATTCAAAATGTTCTCTTGAAGTTGAATTTGTTTAAACATAATTTTATTTAAATCAGGAACACATTTTTCGGAACAAAACATTCTTATTAGTTGTACTGAAAAAGCTTTATGTCCTCTCCTGTAACTTGTCCTCTTGTTTTAAAATCTCTATTTGGTCAGGAGCCTGTCAATTAATGACAATGGTTCGGTAAACATGTAGAAAATACGATGTGAACCTTTTATCATAATCTAAATTGATTGATATTCGAGATAAATATTTCGGTGTTTGCTTTCCTTTTTTTATCTCGCTGCCCATTAAACTTTGGACTCTATTGAGCTATTGAGAAATATTGAATATAGTTAGTTATAAAAAAAAAAGTTCCCGTCATCAATAATGTTAATTCTTGGACGACGTGTATTTCCGCCAACGTCGCCTCACCCAAATAGGCCCGACTCCCCTTGTTCAAACATTACGTCAAATAGTCTTTATGTTTCATTATTTTTGATATATTAAACAATTAATTTATTATTGAGCCTATTATTCATATTATTATTATTATTATTATTATTTTCATTATTGTTATTATCATCATAATAATTATCATTATTATTATTAGTAGTAGTAGTAGTAGTAGTAGTTTTAGTAGTATTATATCTATCAATATTATCGTCGATCATTATCATCATCGTCATCATCATCAGCGCTATACTAGAAGTAGACAGAAGTTTCTTTTGCAATTGTTTAATTCAATCATTGTTTCCCTGTAACTCTCCAAAGTATACTTCACGCAAGAACTTAGATGCGGACTTAATTGCCGAAAAACAAAAACAGAAAACTAACAATTCATATGAAAATAACATCTTGCTAAATACCTGGAAAGTCTACAGAATATCACACTCAAGGCCGACCTTGACCCTACCTGCCCCACCCTCCACCCACACATCATATAAATTCATTGCCAGTGTTGAGGAGTGGGGGGGGGGGGGGAGGGGGTAAGGTTGATCGAGTCGGAAATACCCTAGGTCGGTCTTCCTCGTAATTTGGTTCCGGATATGCAAGCCTTTACGCTCATTAGGCAACTTCCGATGATATAAAAGTATCTCAAAATACTCTATTTCCTGACTACAAATCCTTAACCCAAAATGTATAAAAAAGAATGATATCCTTTGTTGAATTCACTTCCCCTATGCCAAAAGCCTGTTTCAGATTGACCACAGAAACAGTACGCTATGGAACAATATCCGTCAATGTTATCATTACGCTAGAAATGTCAATAGATTATACAAAAGGCACGCTGCCAACAAACACATAACAATCCAAACATTAAAAATAGATATGGTATCAAAAATGGCGGCAGCGAAAAGCGAATTGTATTCGATAGAACGGTATAATTCACATCAATTTAATTATAGCAAGACCGCGTGGTCCACACAACCAAAATATATGACCCCGAAAACAAGGTAGGGGAAAGATGCGGACACCGTCACACACAAAGCTTTGATGAACCGCAATCCTCCATTTAGATACCAATCTCTAAAACTAAGGACAAATGTTTAAAAAGCTCAAGAAAGACCTTAAGCAGCGATAGAAAATAATGTTCATAACAATGTTTATCACAGAAAAGGAAGTTAACGCGTTAAATACATGTTAACATGTAGCGAGTGGCATTCGATCATCGCATCATTTTATACAAGAGCTTTAAAAACACCTCGAGTCTGAATTAGAAACCCGACTGCGTGCGCAATACACTGCCAAACCATAAAAGGAAAAAATATATATAAAGGGAAAACATAAACACAAGCCGAAAATTGCGATTAAACGATGTCTTTTGGCACTTCTAAAATTCGACCTAGTGCTTCAAAAATAACAAGAAATACATCATGAGTTAGGAAAAAAGATGCACTTTCTGATTTATAAGCTCACGAGAAAAGAAAAAGTGTCATTTTAAAGCTTACCGGTTTCAGAGCAAAATTTCATCGAAGTCTTGCGATCTTTTTTTCTTTCACCGCGTGCTCTGTTGGCGTTGCGGGACGTGGTGTGTGCGATTTTTCAGTGTGCCTTTTATTGAGCTATAGAATACTTTGCGGGCAACGATAAAGTATACCTACTATACCCAGTCTGAGCTCGAGGTGTGACGTCATTCACAAAGGCTAGAGAGTTGTGTGTATTTTCATTTGCTGCCTGGTACAGTTCGTATGTGGGATTTCAACGTGCGGTAGAGATTCTGTGTTGGAGTATCGTGTGTGTGCATGTGTGTATCTGTGTGTCATTACTTTACGAGAATACCTCAATTCGGCCGCCTTACATAAACGTGTTATCACGTAGGGCCCAGGCTCATATCGTAGATCGGATGATATGAAATTGGATAAGTCCGATATTATGTTACTGATTGATTGAGGGATAAAAGAAATAACCAAAAAAGATGCTTCATATACTTCGTACGACGCTTGCTTATTTATTTCGTTTTATTTCGTGTGAGTAATTTCCTCGCGCTATTTCTAGGTGTTAGTTTTACCTAATGCACCTGCTAGAGATTGCAGTATTTAGACTCGTAATGAATAGAATGTCATAACCCACGCATCATAATTAAGATATGAAACAGAAAAGAAAATGCAAGAGCTTTAAGGGGCAGTACTACTGTATAATTTGTTCGTATCTGTCCTCTCTTAATTTTTTCACAACTTAAGTGCATGATCCAAAGTATGTGTGTCCTATTTGACTAACAAAATAACATCGTTTCTATTTTGAGACTTCTCCAAACAAAAACTCAAATATAAAACATCGATCAAATAACACCGGATAATTGTCAATAAAGGGGACGTGTTAATAATATGAGTACATGTAATCATTGTCACAAGGCGTGGCTCACGTCATAGTCTTTGTCTCAAACACCCGATTTGACTTCTAACATATACTATAGATTTACAGTGTTTCGACGTAAATCGCATAATGATAAAATACATCACGCAACACCTATTGAACTGCCGATACTTCTTTAATTGTTTTAAAATCTCAACCAACTGAAATTGCTTATTTTGAGCAACCAACAATTTTGATAGGCCCCAATGTTCTGTCTCCAATTAATGAGAGAGGAGGAAATCGTATGAAATATTAATTTTTAAATGTGTTGATGACGAAAAAGAAAATAAGTGCCATACTTTAGCGACATCAAATTAAAAGTTCAAAAAATACATGTATTTATATTTCATGATATCGCATTTACCAAATCGGGGTGAATTTTATTATACTTTATGATGGCACATATTTTATATGCCCCAATTTTAGTACCTGACTGCAAGAAAGAAACTAATAAAAAACAGTATGACTTGCCTACATACTTAAATTCAACTCCAAACATCTTTTTTCATAGGCAAAACAGCGAGAGAGAAAAAAACAGAATAGAAAACGGTTATATTTTCTAAAATACTGTGTACAACATATCATAGGTGTATATCTCAATGGATGCAAACAGGAAATAAATAAGAACGAATTAAAAAAGATTAATGTAAACAAAATAATGAAACACAATTTTTTATTAATATAGGGCCTACTTAGTGATAAACGCTTTGCTAAAATCTCTTTATTATAAGAGGAGACTTCCTGAATATTAAATCATAAAATATGATACTTTGTACTGAGTTTGTTAATATTGGCTTTAAATGATACAAATAAATACATGTAATTCATAAAGTTTATCTTTCATGAAACGATCCTCATAAAATTCCACATAGCAAAGAGTTCAGATATAAAAAGATTATTTTAATTTACTTCAAAGAAATGTTGCCTTATACTATGAGGAATGTTTCCTGATAAGGGGGGGGGGGGGAGTAAAAGGCCCATGTAAATTGTAATTCCTTTATTCTTTTATTTAGAAGGAGTTTGTGTTTTTTTAAATCATAGTTTAATTCACTGAAACAACCAAAAAGTTCTAGGGCCCTTTACGTCATGTCTCTTAGCTAATTTTTAACAGATATGTAAATAATACTATCGCAGACTTTCAAGATATCAGCTTGAGGGCATTACGGTGCCTATAAAATCATATGCGTGTGTTATATAAATCTTTGTATTGTTTGCACATTCTAAAAGTGACGCACAATGTAAATATACTAATTTGCGCTATGTTGGCTTTTGAAAATCCGCGATCTTTTTCAGGAGCAGCGTCTCATATTGCATGTTCAGAAATACGTGCATGTTACTACGTCAGTGCCGTGAATTATCATTGTCATCATCTATTTTTTTTCTGTACTACATGAAATACATTTTTTTAAATCTATATTTCTTTCTTTAAAAGATGATGGAAGATCAGGTGATATAGGTGGCAAGTCTTATATGGAGTCCTTCCGAAATCATTCCTCTCATTTAATATAATTTTAGGTTCTTGGTACCGCGCTCGAAATTTTATTATTATGAATTCTTATGCTACCGAAAGTTTATTATTCTAATTGATATTATAATGAGTATTTTCTTGCATGCTATCCCAAGTAATAAAACCATTCAACTACTTTTATGATGATTCAAAAACATTTATCTGTATTATAGCAACTTTCGAATGCATAAACGAGCTTTTATGTTTACGATATGGCTCTTCGAAATAATAACCTTTTCTATTTCTATCGAAACTGCAGTTGAATATCTATATTGCGCAAAACAGTTCTTATTCTTGTAATCATTGTATCATACCCTCCAGTGCATATTTTGCAGCAGAACAATGGCGCCTACCGAATATTAAACCCGATAAAATAAGTTTCATGCTCTTATCATCTCAATAAATGTACTTTTTTCACGATCATATTTTTATGTGATCGTAATGGCGTATTACGATGGAGCAAGGCGCTTACCTTTTTTGAATTTATGGTTCACAGACGGTTTAAACGTGCTTTGTCGCACAACATGAAATGTTCTCTTTCGTTAATGTCTTATAACGTGCAAACGTTACCCTTTGCACGACCAGTATTTTTCATCTCCGAATAATATTATACCTCGGTCGGCCGTATTCTCAAATTTGAGAGTCCCTTATTTACAATAGGTTTTATGTAATATAATAAACCTTTTAACTTTCCCTCGGGTCAGACAAAAATACATAATATATAGAAGACATGGTAAAAGAAAAATCTCGTCTCGGTTACTTGGCAAGAGAGAGAGAGAGTGAGAGAGAGAAAGAAAGAAAGAGAGAGAAGGGAGAGAAAGAGACGGAGAGGGAGAGAGAGAGGTTCAAACAATTATTATCCAAGCGCCTTGTAGTTTGTAGAGACCATGTGCCTAAGACGTTGAGACAATTCTTAGGGATATAGGCAGCGCGTGTCAGAGTAAATTGCGCGGGAATTAAATGGCAATAGGTTATCCTGTTACGATTATCGAAGCTTATTATTTCTCCGACGCACCACACGGTCGGTGTACATCGTGACTGAGTTAGCGAAGCATTCTTTCCCGCCTTTACTGATCTTTTTTTTCTTCTCGACTTGACGAAAGAAAGAAAGAAAGAAAGGAGGGAGTTGGTGAGAGGGGGAGGGGGGGGGGGGTAACAAGGAGGAGAGGGGAAATTGAGGGGAGAAAGGGAGAGAAGATTGGGATAGTTTGTGAGCCTGAGCGCGTGGAATGGTGTCGGAGTGCGTGTAAAACGCGTGTGTGTGTATGTGTGTGTGGGTAGCGGTGCGATGATCCGTAGGTGTTTGCCAGGGGCTTGTAGCACTGTGTGTGTTTCGGGGTTTGCTCGCCCCTCACAAAGCTCCAATGCCGTTTGCGTCGGGGTGGGGCTCCCTAGATATGCCCGCGGAATCGTGCGGTCGCGAAGCAATGGCTCTGTGTCGTGTGCAGGCGCTGAATTATTAGGATATAATCGGATTAGTGCTCATAGCAGACAAAAAAGAAACTAAACGAGAAAAAGCTTATTCTTCGTGTTTTCGAAACAACAGTCTTTGCTCAATAAGAGCCGTAATTCTTTGCGAAATATTGTAGACCTGAGTTACTCAATTGAATTAGATTATCCTCCGCATTTTGAAAGACCCATTATTGTCTCTTTCGAACTCGTCCTAACAAAGCAATTAAATTGCGTCAATCCGTTGGCACGGTTGCGTTTACTTAAAAGAGAAATTCCATTTCCACTTATGTAAATTAAACTTTAGAAACTAACCCGATTGATCCTTTCATTGTTAGAGACATAGTAATATCAGTTCGCATTGAACATTCTTGTGAATTCTTGTGATAATTCTGATGGCAATGTTCCACCAACTCAATCGTCAATATATCATCCGTATACAAATTACAGATGTCAATGTGAGTCCTACCAAAGAGATACTAGCTTGGTCCTTCATATTTTCGCAGGCCATTATTAAAACACCCTTCCGGGGGAAAAAGAGCATACACACACAAACACAAATTTACCAGAAATTTCTAACATTTTACTGGAGTGTAATAAATAAATGCAAACGAACGCTTATCAAATTAGGCACATAGGAATTTTTCCCATCCTTTTTTTTAATTGGTGAGACATGTCATAAAACAACAGCGCTGTAGATGTAACATCTATTGCTGACCACTTGAAACCAAAGAAATAACTTTTCGGACATTCATCATGTATTTTTTTAATGTATAAGGATATCATTATAAATGATGATAGATTCTATTTCGAAATTGTGCTCTCTGTTGTGTGTGTTTGCTCCTACAGGACCGGTCTTCTTCCAACCAATTCTGTATTAAATTTGATGGAACCTAGCCTCCTCGCGTTTATGAGCCAAGACCAATGATATAACTAACCACAAACAGACATGGAAATACCGACACAACAAATACAAGGGCATATGGAGAATATATAGATATTGCCTTCTCGTATCAGTGCACGTAGCCTATCGGTGTACACGAACGGTCGTTCAAACTGCCATCACCTTTAAATTCCTAACAATAGAGATTGCCTGGTGATCGTTACGCACCCGAGCAACAATAAAAGGGTGCAGTACCGTCATAATAACAGATGGGAAAGAAATTGCCGAGAAACGAAAACTCAGTGTCCTACTTTGCATATGGTACTCAATGCATGCTTTACGTTACAAGGCAAACACTAGAGCAATAATAGTAGTTATTATATTACTCTGCGAATATGTTATCTGGATACCTCGTGTAGAAATTAATACTCGCTAGCAAACAAGAAATACTCTTTAACGTAGATTTGTCACTAGTTCATGGTAAACAAATAAAATGCTGTATCATGTAGGCCTACTCACAGCCATGATTACGCAGCCTTATAATCGTGATCTTCCAAAATCATACAAATTACAGATTACACCTGGAATTACATCATGTTCCGACGAAGATTGTGATATAATGGAGACATATGGTTTTTCAATTAAAACAATAAAGTGTCTACTCTAAAATAAACCGTTTATACCCCCAACTGAAACTTAAAAAGACATGAAAGAAATCGCGAGGTAACATTAAGCTGGTGCGGCTATTCTTTAAAAAAATTGTAAAAATCGTGAAACGAAGAGAGAATTAACTTTCCCCTCATTTTATTTTTCATTATTTTGTCAGGAATTAATTCCTTGAAATGCTAGAGCGCCGTAATGGCAGCAATAAAGCCAGGGTAATAATCGAGGGCGCCAGGAGTGTCAAGTCTGACAGATATGAGAGCTATACAAGAACCCAATATTATTATTATCATGATGGCCGCACTGGCTTTGTCGAGTGTCTTTTATGCGAGCGTGTTTTACATTAATGCACCTGTTTTTATTTATGAGGCTGTCGCCAAGGTTTTCTAACAATCATGACATCCATATTCATTTATAATTTCATCGAAGAATGTGATGACGATAAGCTAGGCACTTATTCTTTCCGGGGAGCTTAGTCATAATCCTACCTCCATGTTCTTCCCTATACCACGGCCGTTTCAGGCTATAATAGCACTGCGATCAACATACCGAAATCCCCCACTTCGTTTTCCCGCGCAACCCTTTAACGATAAATAATGAGGTAATGGTTTTCACCTTGCGAAGTCAGTCAAGGGGACAACCTGCACCCCTCCCTGAACGTAACACTCCTTCCTTGATACCCGATATTTTTCTTTCGATTATTTTTCCTGAACCGTCGAGGAATGAATGGGCTTGGCCAGGAGGCCTTGACCCCATAAAATTGAAATCGCATTTTTATTTGATCGGGAATTCCGGGGCTGTTTTATATTCCAGAGGTTGGTATTTTATTTTTTCATCTTGCCTCTTTATTATTTGATAAATGAATAGGAAACGCAGGACGAGGAGCGATGTCATTCCAAAAGGCGCTATGTTAGTTGTATAATTTACAACTACGACAGGGAAAAACAGTTGTCGATAGATTTTTCTGAACTGCATGCTTTTAACAATGGAACAACTTACAGCAAAGAATAAAGGCGTAACATGATAATAATGATAATGATGATGGTTATAATAATAAAAATAATAATAATAATAATAATAATGATAATAAATTGATGAAGACTTATCTTGGAATAGCCAAATTCTTGCCATAACTAATAAGACTTCAAAAGGTGTTGGTATCATTAGCAAACTACGTTATCTCTTACCTAAAGAAATTCTTCTTCTACTATATAATACATTAGTCTTGCCTCATCTTAGAAATGGAAATATTGTTTGGGGAATTACATATCCATCAAAGTTAGATAAAATTATAAAAGAGAGTAGTTAGATGCTGTACTTAATCTGATTTCTATGCGCATTCTAAACCTTTATTTCTCAAATTAAAAGTAATTGATATATCAGCTTAATAAGTATTTAGTAGGATTAATGTTCTCGAGAAATAATATACATCACTGCCTGAAAATCTGCAAGTGCTATTAACTTTTAACAACGAAATCCATAACTATAACAATCGTCATAGAGAGAAATTTCATATATTCAAATGTACAAAAAACTTTGTGTCCTTTTCTTTTAAACATACTGCACCTCTTGTCTGGAATGCACTCCCTCAGGAGATATGTCAAACTAGAAATTTTAACGGATTTAAAAGGAAACTCAAATCTTATTTATTAGCAAGTACGTAACCCCTGTTTACTATTTTATGTGATATAAAGAAATTCCATTTTTTTCCTTCTTCACTTATATATATATATATTTGTTTCGTTTTGTATTGTTTTGTTATTGTCCAGCAAATTATCTATGTACATAGTTATCCATTGCAAAAATATTCCTTTTGATTTCTTTCCCTTTAAATGTATTGATCAGTGACCTTCTGACGTTTGTATACCTTGTATTTCTTTCCTTTTTACACTTGTAATATCTTTTATATACATATATGTTTTTTATTGAATGGAATGAATAAATCTAAGTTACTTATTATATAAACAAATTAAATTAATAATAATAACAAAATTAAAAATAACGACACGGATAATAATTATTGATAGCTCAGATTTAAAGCTTATTATTGAAGAAGATTCTCTCAAAGGAAAATGAATATACAATGTCACACTCACAAATAAACAAAACTAAGGTAAAAACGTCGCGATAGCGAAAAACCATTGATTTTCTGAGGAATTCGATATCTTTTCTAAAATCGTAATCTGATTGTTGTCATCTGTTATCACTGTGTTTTTTTAAATCCCATTTCTTGGTCTTTTTCCGGACAAACCAGGAAGCAAAGAAGAGTAATATTTGTTTAAAATGTTTATATTTGTTCTTATCTTCACTTTCCTGTTAACATTAACTGAAAGGCGGACTTCCTTTATAGCTTCAGAGGTCATGGATGAAAATAAGACCGTTTTTCCTGGTTTGTAAGCCTTCATAATGCATTCTGCGTGATAACTACACGTATTAAATCAAAAATCTTTATGCCGTCGTTCAATCTGTGTATAACATGATTACGATTATATAGTTTTATTATTTATTGATTATTTACTGCTTTATCAACTCTTGTTAAAGGTACTATGTCCCATTTGCAGGCCCAAATAATGAAAAGGTTAAATTCGAACGGCATTTGAAAGATAATACTAATTTAGAACTTCCCTAAAAAAAAAGGGGGCTTGAAAATTTCTTTAAGTGGGAAATAACGAATATTAGTTGTCGAATCGACTTAAGAGCTATAGAGCCAGTAAGTAAAAGTATGATTTTCAGACCATTGTACTGAATGGTCGTACGTTTTATGCTGCACAAAGATTCAATCAGTTTAATTTTTGTCATTACAAGAAGTGGGTTATTGATGTAGACAAATGCTCATGTACCCTTTACAGCTCATTTTATGTATGTTATTACCAAAGAAGAAAAAAAAGCCAGTCAGTAACTCAATAGTGTCTGACAGTGAAGTCTAGCAAGTAAACGGGTTTCCTTGCATAATTTGAATACTAGGACACTGCTAACGTTTAAATTTCATAGATAAGACATACATGACATTTTCATAATTCCTGCAAAGTTTATAGAATTTGATGTTGGCTGCAAAATGTATATAACGAGGCAAATGAAATGATTATACTGTAGTCGCCGAGACCCCCAACAAAAGATATGCATTATGTTTTATGTCCAATATTTAAAAAGGCAGTCTTACTGCATTTTAACATGTTTAAAAATAAAAACGGTATACACCTTGTATGGTTAGTACTCAAATGAAGACACATAGAGAAACATCAGAGTTAGGTTGCAATCCAGCATGACTGGTTATATTGTGTATAGAAGAGCCCATACACCACAGTGTACATTAACTGTGTGTATGTGTGTATAGCATGTAGCATTGAGTCAATGCATAAGATCACATATTACATCCCCCCTACAGAATAATAAACTGAGTCCATAATGTCCAAACTTGAAATATCCAAAGATGAAGTCCTATCAATAAGTCAATTTCTCTGGCTTCTTGATTACCCGGCCACTGCGGGTGGTCTGCTGGTGGTTGGGGCTTGGGACAGGGATTGGGGCAGGGGTTGGGGCAGGAGAACCTCCGATGTCGGGCGTTGGATCAAGCGTCATCTCTTCGCGTGTATGAGGATCGGGTGTCTTGGTTACCTCCTCATCATGATGGATACGCCTGGGCTCAATATCAGCGAGGTGTTGCCGGTTTCTGCGTAGCACCCTTCCATTAGGCGTCTCGACGAGGTATGACCTAGGCTCATGGCATTGCTCACGAACAGTAGCTGTTATCCAGTGACGTGATGTCTGGTCTTGGACTCTCACAAGCTGTCCAGGTGAGAGTGGTGCTAGGTCATGGGCTGATTTGTCGTGATGGTACTTCTGGCTCTGCTGTCGAAGCTGCATGCGATGGTTAACATCATCACGACCTGGGGAGTTGTTGCGGATTCGAGTTGGTAAGTTGTCCTTCATCTTCCTCCCGTAAAGAAGCTCAGCTGGGCTTGGTATGCGGCTGTCAATGGGAGTGGCACGGATACATAGTAGAGCCATGTTGGGGTCGATACCACTCGCTTTAGCTTTCTTGAGCGTATTCTTGACAGTTTGAATCATTCGCTCAATGAAGCCATTTGACCTGGGGTAGTGGGGAGAGGATGTAACATGGCTGAATCCCCACTGTGTAGCAAAGTCTCTGTATGTTGAGGAGTCAAAATGTCTTCCGTTGTCGCTAACGATTCTTTCTGGAACTCCTTGTTCTGCGAACACCTGACGGGTCGCATTGACTACTGCAGCACTGGTACACTCTTGAGGCATTTTCCGGATGAAAGGGAACTTTGAGAAGTAATCTGCAATGATGAGATAATTGTTCCCTTCAAAGTGAAATAAGTCTGTACCTAAGACTTGCCAGGAACGTGTAGGTATCTCGTGCTGGAGAAGAGTCTCATGGGGCTGCGAGGGCTTGTACTCTTGGCAGACTGAGCAGCCTTTCACCAGGACCTCGATATCGTCATTGATTGATTCCCAGTACACAGAAGCCTTAGCCCGAAGTCGTGTCTTCTCGATACCTTGATGACCTTCGTGAAGCTTGCTCAGTATGTACTCCCTCATGGAGTGTGGAATAAGGATTCGTTCCCCATTCAGGATCAGTCCATCCTCAACTGCAAGTTGATCTCGAAAGGCCCAGTATCTCTGCAGCTGCCGTGGTACCTCACGTCTCTTCTCTGGCCACCCTTTCACAATCACCTTCTGTAGTGCTGCAAACTCTGCATTCTTGGCTGTTTCCTCCTTCAACTGACTCAAACGGTCTGGAGCAAACTGTACAAAGTTGATTTGCAGGTCAAGGTGGATGTGTTCTGGAGGACCAAGAGGACGTCTGGATAGGCAGTCAGCTACTGGTACATCCTTACCAGGCTTGTAGACAATTGTCAGCTTGTATGGCTGTAGACGAAGGAGCATACGCTGGAGTCTAGGTGGAGCTGCTGCCAGGTGCTTATGCTGGATCATCTCCAGGGGCTTGTGGTCCGTCTCAACTATGAAACTTTTCCCGTACAGGAAGATGTGGAATCGTTCACAGCCGAAGACCACTGCAAGCAGCTCTCGCTCTATGTTGGCGTACCTCGTTTCTGCATCACTGAGGGCCTTTGATGCAAACGCGATACCCTTTCCATCCTGCAGTAGAGTCGCTCCCAAGCCCTGCAGAGAAGCATCTACCTGCAGTACAGTAGGCTTGTTAACATCGAAATACGCCCGAGTTGCATCGTGACATACCTTGTCACGTAAATCATGGAAGGCAGTCTGGTGCGTTGGAGTCCATTGGAATTCAGCGTCCTGCTTCAAAAGACCACGTAGGCTTGCAGTCTGGGCTGAAAGATTTGGTATGAATGGGCTAAGGTAGGTTATCATACCAAGGAACTCACGAAGCTGGCTCTTGTTCTCAGGTGGAGACATTGACTTGATTGCCTCGACCTTGTGAGGATCCGGATGGACGCCATCTGCATCATAGATCATACCGAAGAAGGAAATCTGGTTGACCTTTATGCTGCACTTGCCACTGTTGAACTGCAGACCGTACTTCACAGCTTTGGACATGAGGTGGTTCAGATTCTGATCGTGCTCTGCTTCACTCTTGCCAAACACAACAATATCGTCAGCGATCCCTATTGTGCTGGGGCAACCTTCAAGGATTTCGTCCATTCGCTGCTGGAACACATCCTGAGACATTGCTAGACCGAAAGGCATCCTGAGATATCTGTACCGTCCAAAGGGACTGTTGAAGGTAGTTAGAAGTGAACTGTCATGGTCGAGCTTGATAGACCAATAACCGTTCTTGGCATCGAGTTTGCTGAAGTGTCGAGCACCTGATAGCTTGTGTATCACCTCATCTGTCGTGATAGTGCGATAATGGCAACGTCGAATAGCTCGGTTGAGATCCTTGGGATCCAAGCAGACTCTGAGTTTGCCATTCGACTTTCGAGAAACGGCAATGCTGCTGACCCATGCTGAAGGCTCAATGACTTTAGTGATTACGCCATTACCTTCCATGTCATCAAACTCAAGCTTCAGTTCATCTCGTAGGTGGATTGGGCACCGTCTAGGAGCATGGACAACAGGCTGAACGTCTGGATCAAGAACAATATGATATTCTCCTGGGAAGTTGCCAATTTTGTCAAACTGGTCTGGATACTGCCTTACCAGGTCATCAGTAGAGCTTATCTGTGCTGAATGCTTGATCTCGTTGATGCGTGTGTGTAGAGTAAGCAGCTTCAGTTCCAATCCTGTGTCACAGCCGATGATCGCTGGACCCCTGGACTCTACGATGTAGAATGTAGCATAAAGCCAAGTTGAGTTGTTGAAACGACAGGGGAGTCGCACCGAACCAAAGTGCATCACTGGTGTTTCGTTGTAAGCGAACAGCCGTGCACTTGAATTATGCACTGATTGAGGGTGAGGAACACCATCTTTAGTGAGATGGCCAGGAAACATCCCACGAAACATTCGGAGAGGAAGCGTGTTGCCCTCCGCACCGGAGTCAACCTTTGAACGAATTTTCATTATTGTTCTCTCATCCCGTCTGACCTCCACATACGCTATTGTTAGGTCGTCCCTGTCATCCACCTGCACAGCACTGATACCTGACACAATAATACGATTGAAAGACAGGACATCCACTGCGTCATTCAGTAGTGGGACCGCTGCTGCTGCTATAATATTGTTCGTGCTTTGAATGGAGTTCACATTCTTGCCTCCACGATGTGGCGTAGCGTATTTAGCTTTCTGCTTCCACTTCTGGGTACTTGAAGCCGGAGATCTCCCAGACCACTGTGTACTTGGAGCTGGAGACCGACAAACACTCCTCCAGTGATTCAACTTTCCACAGCTGTTACACTTGGTGCCATAAGCCGGACATGCTTCCCGTGGACTGCGAGCATGATTGCCACCACAATTAGGACACTTGTTACTAATGACAGTCTTCCGACGAACTACATCTATCGATGCAGGCTGAATATGTGTCTGTACTTGCGCTAGTTGAGCCATGTGCATCCGCGATGCTTCAAATGTCCTACTCAGCTCAAGCATTTGTGTAAGAGTGAGGGACTTGCTCTTCCCTAGAAGATCTTTCTGGAGCTCAGGATATCTAGTGCCTGTGATGAACTGCTCAATGATGCGTTCTTGGAGCTCAGTGTCATCACGAAATTCACAGTCATATGCCTGCAGCTTCAGACGCGAGATATAGTCATCTGCACTTTCCCTCTCCTTCTGCACATATTTCTGAAGGTATAGCCTAGCTACACGGAAATTTGCCCTTGGCCTCAGTTGTGTCTCGAACTTCTCCCAAACAACAGTTGGATTCTTCTTATCGTCACCTTCCAGACCCCACGAGTTGTAAAGCTTGATACCCGTGGCACCAGTGAACAAAAGAACATGATCCACTTGCTTTCCAATCGCAACATTCTTGACCGAGAAGTATAAGTCACACTGCTGATGAAAAATCTTAACAGCATTGGCTCTGTCGGGGTCTTCCCAATTCATGCGGGGTGTAAATGATTCATTCATAGTTCATACCAGCTACTCAAACTCCAATAGTAATGCAAATGTCAATGCACATTTTACTTACAGTAAAATCATCATATGGGACTGTAGAAAGGAGCACCTGTTGATCAATGACAGTGTGTCAATAAGATGGCCTCCAAAATCTCTCCAAAATGATGCAAATTTCACAAATATTGTCCAGTAGGTTCTATATCGCTGCCACCATATAATGTGGGGTTGTTTAGCTGTATGGTTAGTACTCAAATGAAGACACATAGAGAAACATCAGAGTTAGGTTGCAATCCAGCATGACTGGTTATATTGTGTATAGAAGAGCCCATACACCACAGTGTACATTAACTGTGTGTATGTGTGTATAGCATGTAGCATTGAGTCAATGCATAAGATCACATATTACAGTCGCCGAGACCCCCAACAAAAGATATGCATTATGTTTTATGTCCAATATTTAAAAAGGCAGTCTTACTGCATTTTAACATGTTTAAAAATAAAAACGGTATACACCTTGTATTTGAAGAAAATAAAAGACTTAGTCTTCCACCGCGACTCATTTTTAAGAAGTAACGTCACGAAACTAGTCCGGGAATATCCGACGCGCTTTGGCCCTTACATCGTGGGGTAGCCCGGGCGCGTAACCTAGCTCTTCTCCATCGGTGAAAACGGGGAGTACTATGAGAGACATAGCTGTTTATATAGGCTCAAGGGGACGTTACATCCTGCTATGACCCTGAGGCGTGCCGCGGCGAGGATGTAACGTCCCCGAGAGCCGGTATCGAAACAGCTATGCCTCGAATATCAAAGCAGGCCATATATCTTTTATATACGAATTCACAACTTATTCCAAATTCTTGCCTTAATGTCCTTTTCTTGAGTAAAGATTGGTTAAAACATCACAGATAATCTGAGACACTGTCTGTTAGTCTACGCTGGAAAGTTGCCTGAGTTTTACGATGATACGGGAATCGCACACGCATTGTATTGTTTCCGCGCTCGCACAAATAAACTTTTTTTTCACGTAAACCAATGGGGATCTCAGTAAAATATGTGGCCCGTTACCCGGGGCAACGGGCATCTTTGTCATTAAATATTGCCCGTTACCCGGGGCAACGTGCATAGTTTGTTTCTTTGCGGTCATGGCTAAAATCACGACTCCTATTTCGACCAATCAGATGACTAGATTTATACAACAGGCTAAAGAGAGGGTGTATAATAAAATATATCTTACTCTGACATCACAATGATTAAGAATACTAAAAGATACTTACTAGAGCTATGTTTGACGATGAGTAGCGCTTCTGACCAATCAATGAACAAGAAATCTTTAAAGATAAAGTTGAGTTCTTGGTAATGCAATTGCATTGTGAAAGAAACGGTGTGGAATCGATCAAAAAAGGTTGGCCATCTAGCATATAAGTATTGGTGTGTACTGCAAGGTTCTGGAATCATCAAAATAATAAGAAATTTGACCCAGTCTTGGTTAAGTTACAAGCACTGTACACACAAATATGTATATGGGAGCTACACGAACATGTGGCATAAAAATCCGCCCCGATTTTTATGTTGTTACATGCCACATTTAGAATATGAAAGCATATGAAGAGCCATACTTTTTAGGGAACATTTTTGTATCTGATGTTCTTCCACGCTTGCATAATAACAATGATAACATTCACGAATAATTTTTCACCTCTTCCCAGAAGTCAATTTTCTCTTTAAGAGGGACATTTCTATCAGCGCTATAAATAGGCTACACGTGGCGCGTCCAGCGAACTTATAGCATTAAAAGGGCGTGCGCCATTCCCTCGTTGGAAGGCCCATAAACTCAATTGAATTTTGCGAAGAGCCTGTATAACATACATCACGCGGGAATGTATATTTGGCTGCCCAGTTACACCCCACCCATGAGGAGGCGAATATATCTCCTCACCCCTCACCCCTCCCCCCTCCCCCTTCCCCCACTCTTGCGCGTTATGCTTTGATACGCCACTGGTCGATTTGTGGAAAATAATATATACAGTATACATTTTGAAGAAAAAAAATCACCACCATTCGGAAAATGTATAGTCATTTGATAAATTAATGTACTACTATTTGTAGATGGAACTCAAGTTTACTATAAAATCTTTTACTTACCCGCATAGCAAAATAGCGTCGCTTGTAACAACAAATAAAAAGTAAGTCCATGCATGTAGATCGAATAAACGGTAATTCGATAAACCCAATATCTTTCTCTCTCTCTCACGTACACGTTACAGATGGATGGATAAACAAATTATGTTGCATGATTTTCATCATTATTATTATTGCAAAACGGTGTTATTACAATAGCGAGCGTGTCTAAAGTCCATACTATATTTTAAGTGAACATTCATTATAGTCGATTATTTAAAGGTAAACTGTATTTTGAAGGGGGATCTGCGTGAGAAGAATGGTTCATAGAAGGAAGTATCATTATAGTCGAGTATTTAAAGGGAAACTTTATTTTGAGGGGGGGGGGCCTTTGTGAGAAGAATGGTAAATAGAAGGAAGTATCGTTTCTAGAATCCCGGATCAAGGCTAATTGTCTTTATTTCCGCCCCCAGTTGATATCAACTTGGAACAAAAATAGACAAGATTATGAAATAAGCCTGGTATTCAGACTTTGAACATGGAAGTTTGGCTTAGGTTCGGCTTTATTTCCGGTTAAAAACATAATATGAACACAAACAAGTTGTTATTGAAAACGAATACGGCTGGATCGTTGTATTCGGAGACATTAATGAAATGGCTCAGTTCTTCCTATAAAGTTCCAGAACCAAAGATTTACATAAAAGTACGTTGTCAGTTTTATCCAAGGGTATACAAATTTCTTTTTAAAGCCCCCGGCAGGTCCGAACTGGTAAAAAGTATCACATCGACTATGAATAGGAATACCTGTATTTATAGATTATTATTTAATCTTATATTTCTAATACATTATTATATCACGTTTGATATCAGTTTCATTATCAACTATTTGTGTTATACACATACCTACTTACATCTTAAAACAATATATTGTACTCATATTATAAGCTTGCACCATTTTATTTAATTTTGTGTAATAATTTGATTAAAACAAGCACATAGTTATTATTTTATGTATCAGACTTTACAGATCCATTGTGTAAATTATTTCTACCATTGTTTTGTATCTGCTTGTATTTCTAATTGAATTTAGAAGCCAACCTTTTGACTGCAATAAATGTAAATAACGATGAGTTAAGAAATGTCTTTTTATACACTGGGATAAAACTGATACCCGGCTTTGTTTAGTTAACCTTGACTGTGTACCATTAAGATAAGTCGTGATCGTGATATAAATGACAGGAACGGATGGTAAACCATGAACACAGCGCACTAGCCATGCCTGCATTAAACAGCCATACATCAATCATTCTTTTGACAAAAACAATTAATTTAAATGTCCGACTTATTCATAATTTCTTTGATTCTGGCTCGATATTTGATAATTTCCCAGTGCTCAAGGACCCCAAGGAAGAACAGTAGTGTTCTATAAACACTGCTGAATTGGGCTTTCCAATGATTTTTGTCTATGTACATGTATAAATATTTTACTTTGTATATTTTACTATGTATAATATTTTTATCTGATTTCGGAAATAAAAACAACAACAAAAACAACAATTATTATAATTAAAAAATGAATACTAGTGAACATTTACTACTCCCGGGTTGAGAGCAGCAAAATGAAACACACGGCTTGCCTAGTGATATTAGTGCAGAGCCGGGGATTGAACCTACAACCTTTACATTTCCAGTAAACGCTGAACCTCTCGAACCCGCTTGATGAAACCAAAGTCTTAACATCCCCTCTTCTACTTCCTTTCGAAAAATCTTATTTTTAGCCAAATGAGTGAATTGCGATCTCTTCAAAATAGTACAACATTTCTTAAAAGAACAAAACAAGAAACAACAATAAGTAAGCAACCTGTCTTTTGCGCACACACACATATTATTAAACACGTCATTTTTTTTTTCCTTAGTGGCCTTCTCTGCTTTTTTGCTTTATGATGATGATTTTTGTTTGCAGTTTGTTATTCAAATCTATTTTTATTCTCTCTTCGGCAATGGTGAATTACGATTGCCATCCATGAACACATTTATACAATGTACAATCAAACCACGTAACCTTCAATAGTTGTTGTACCATATTCAATTTCACTGTACGTCATTATACGTCTTGTATTGTAATCACGATACAACGTAGGGCCTACCGTCGAAACCTGCAGCGGGGGCCATTGATTTTTTTTTCCGTCTTTTTTGTGTTGTTGTTGTAGCAATGGCAGAAGAGCGTCATGATGAGCTGCATGTAGGATTATAATGAAACTTGACAAAAGAACGTTCAATTTTGCGAAAAATCTGTATTTGTAAGGATAGCGATTCACGAAATGAATACGTCGCAGCAAGTGCTTTACATTAAAATAAGAGGGAAATACATTACGGAATTCCGTCAAATGCCAAATCCAATTTGGAGTGAGTGAGAGAGTGAGATGGAGAAAGAGAGAGAGAGAGAGAGAGAGAGACAGAAAAGAGAGAGAGAAAGAAAGGAGGGTTTAAGAAATTTTCCAAGGCTGATTTATCTGTTAGCCATTATCAAAATTATTTATAAGATTGATTTACATTTTTAGATAATGTCTAAATAGCATGACACAGCGGTAGCCATGATACCTTTTTTAAATACACATTAGTAATTGATTCGCAGTGTTATCAAAACATCCTTCGGAGATACATAAAAATAACCACCACAACGAGAAAAACACATTTCGTTTCCAAAGGCACTTTTTATCGGACAGCAGAGATATGTTCTATATAGAACGTGTACCGAACTCACAACAAACATATCTAATTTACGGTCGACCCCAATATAGTATGCTGATTGATATTGATGTAAATGGTGACGATTCATAGCATTTTAGGCGCCATATTCTTGTTAAATCAAGCAAAGGCCCTGAGTGCATGGTGTCAAACACATTGTCATTCAAACAGACGCGAATCAGACGTTTGACCTGATTGTATGTGATCCGGTGAACCTTTATCAATCAATATGAATTCGAACCTGGCTGGAATTAATTCAATTGATTCGAGCGATGGCAAATCGTTTTCAATTCATGATGTACTGTACACATGCATATATCATTCATGATGAGTTCGTTGTATATTAAGGCTGAATTCGGAAAAATAGCCATACGTCCAGTCAGAATTGGCTTTGTTTTCGAATTTATTATCGACGGATTGGACTTATTTTAAACTCGAGACGGTAGCCAACATGTTCAGCGCGGAAAACTTTCCTGAAAGCATACACAACCAACCGGATCCTAAACTATGGAAGTATGGACGAAATTTATTACAAAAGACGATCACAAATGACAATAATAATAGTAATTATAATAATAATGATAATAATAATAACAGTGTTAAAAGTGATAATAATATTACTACTAATAATATAAATTATTTCTTTATCGCCTTTTCATAAAGTAAATAGAAAACTCTTACGAAAATATAAACGCTACAAATTACAAGAGATGGCATTAACCGAAAAAATGTATACGCATACACACAATCGCAAAGATTTTCCACAAAAAACTCTCATAAAAAAAATATTTATATGATAACCCAAATAAGGCAATTTCGATAGCCTTGTACGTCCAATTATGATACATGACGAAGGCACATGGCAGAGTAAGAACATAATTTATACAGGCAATACAATAGTGTATTGAAATTGAAGTTGATTTGATTTATTTAGTTGATTCAATTTTTGGTTTAAAGTGTTTAAAGTGTTTGGCCAATTACATATCTAATCGAGTCAAGTGCCTGAAATGTAGGCCTGGTTCAGATTATTCCGCAAGGAAAGAAAGAGAAGAAAACAGTTTACAAGATCTTTGTGATTCGTTTAACCAGTAATCAATCGAGATGAATTCGAAGGGAATATTACGGAAATATCGTTATTTTTTCTGGTTAAAACATGTCGCATATTGGATGGCAACCTAATTCCAATTTTACTTACAATTCCCCTATGGAGAGATAAACTGAAATATTTATGTCATACATTTTAATGGCTATTTCATGTATTAATCATCTCACAAGCAGGATCAATGCTGCATGAATCACGAGTTAAGATGAGGAATACATGTGTTAGATAGAAGATTTTTTTTTTTTTTTTTTTTTTAAAGCATTTGTAAAATAACCTTTTGAATAACAAATTTATAATCTAAAAAAAAAAGAATTTTAAAATCGATTTTAGTGTATGATGGTCTAGTAATCCATTAAATAAATACTTACTACCTTCTTGCACAATCTCAATTTTATCTGGTCATAAACGAATCGGAGGAGGGGAAGGGCGGTGTGGGGTCCTAGGCAAATTCTTTTAAACACTTATCTCCGAATAAATACTACCCCTCCCGTATTGCGTCTTGAGGGCAGGTACCCGTAAAAAAAATCAGATTCCTCACTAAGATTTTCATGAAACATGAATTTCAGCGCAGAACAAACCAAAACAAAAATCATTGTGAATACCCATGTTCAATTCTCACAACAGACTTGATACAACAGCGTCGCAAATATACAATAGCATTTCAAAGAGACATGTCTCGATCTTCAGGTTTTCTGAAGTTCAGATTTTGGACAGAATTGAACTTTTATAAATACTGGAACAAAATGTTGCACCTCCTTGCGTACTATGCTGCATGGAAACACAACACCATGAAATATACAGAAAGAATAGGAGAGAGCCGCAGGCAAACTCACATCAATGGGTAAATTGGGCGGTTGTTGCTCTACAAATATTTCACACAAAGCCTTTTAAAGAAACACAATGACAGCTTTTGAGTTTGCTTGGCGCCTTGTCATGCACGATTATGGTATAACAGAGAACGGGAATGTACGCACACATATTCCTGAATGAATATGTTCGATGCTTACCTAAGTAAATCTCCATTAAAATTTAAGATTTTACCTCCGATAGCCTTTACCAGTGCTCAACTGCTCATAGAGAAATTTGAGGATTTAATCTTACCGGATCCTACACCCGTGTTGAGAGTGGCAGATGAAGATTAATGCCTATCCAAAGCCATAAAGTGCCGTTCCGGTGATCAAACCCAGGGCTTTTCATCCCTATTGAAGATTTCTTCATTCAACCAAGGCACTTCATAATAGGCCTATACATATTCAAAATTTCACAAACCAAATCATAGGCCCATATACACATTATATACGCTTTTACATATGCATAATACATTATTGCCAAGAAAAGATGAATATATTTTAAAGCGAAGGTTACATGCGATTGAAACCGCAGTGTTACTGAAGGTTGTTGAAATTGAACATACTCGGTTTTTTCACAATGTAATGATTAATTGAATACACTCTACAAACATCGATCATAATCAATGAAGGGGCTCATTCAGGGTTATGATAGAAAAAGAAAGAAGAAAACGGGGAATAGGAAGAAGAAGTAGAAGAAGAAGAAGAAGAAGAAGAAGAAGAAGAAGAAGAAGAAGAAGAAGAAGAAGTAGAAGAAGAAGAAGAAGAAGAAGAAGAAGGGGAATGGGAAGAAGAAGAAGAAGAAGAAGAAGAAGAAGAAGAAGAAGATGATGAAAAAGAAGAAGAAGAGGAAGAAGAAGAAGGAGGAGGAGGAGAAGAAGAAGAAGAAGACAAGAAGAAGGACAAACACGCTACCAACGCTTTGGATCTTTGTGAAATTGAAAATATTATCGCCTTCTCAGGAAATGAGTGCGTCTGTATAAACAATATGTAGCAGAAAGTAATTGGGAGAAGGCATTGTGTCAACAGCGTTGAGAATGGATGAGCACGGATGCCCGTATCATCACGAAGATTTTTTATCGATTTGGCGCGAACCAGACAAAACAAAAATCGAAAAGCTTTTAACCCAGGGCATACCTCGATGGTATTGCTAATCATTGGTCTGTTATCACATACCGGGCGTGAATCCACATCAAGTTAGCCGACACTGGCGTATCCAGAGAAGGGTTCAGGAAGGAGGGGGGGGGGGGGGGGGCTACAGTTGTACGGGCGTAGGTGTCACCCAACAATTTAACGACAGGAAGAAGAAAATCAGACGGATTAAAAGGGGGAGAGAAAGAGAGTGAAAGACAGAGATGGTGGGGGGGGGGTCTAACAATTTAACCGGTAGGAACAAGAAAATCAGAGGGATATAAAGGGGAAGAAAGAGAAAGAGAGAGAGACGATGGGGAGGGGGGTCTAACAATTTAACCGGTAGGAACAAGAAAATCAGATGGATACAAAGGGGGAGAGAGAGAGAGAGAGACAAAGAGAGAGATGTTGGGGGGGGGGGGGGGGTGGTGATAGAATGCTAGATGATTGAACCCCTCCCATCTCCTACCCTTATATTTGGTACCCCAAACATAAGCATACGAATTAATACTGCCTGCAACATCATTGCTGTCTGTATTACGATGATATACGTACTGCAATTATTGTTCTTGATACGTATGTTCTAGATCTGAATGTGAAAGAATATACACCTAAGTCTGCTTTAACGTATTCATTACCATGATCACAATAAGGTCAACTTATGGTATTGCCGCGTGTAGTTAAGTTGGATTCTCATACGCAATACATGTTTAATAAAATATTGTTCGAACTCAATCTCGTTTCTCTTATCATTTATTCCCCATTTTTTAACGGAAATAATGGCATCCTGTAATTGAGGCGAGATAACTAAATAATAGACGCTCTTTGTGGTTTGAGCAAATACGAGCGCATTTTCTTTAGTAGTTTATACCGTAAATCTCGTACCATTTCAATGTCTATCTCAAACCTTTGCGAAATATGTAGTCTCACTCCATTGAATACAGTCAAATAATAGAAACTGAAACAAGATATAAAAAACGTGACACTGGTATTATGTGGCTATTGTATTAGTTTACATATTAATTATTATAATAGCCTACATCTAGTTTCATGCTATGACGTGTCAAGCATACAGGCGGAATCAGAAAGCCAAAGGGGCAACACACCTCTTTAAATATGCAAATAAAAAATAAAGACGAATTCGAAGCTTTTTAGGGGCTGAAATGACTATGTCCACGTAGGATATTCCCAAAATGACATTCCCTAAAAATATATAATAAATACCCGGAAAATGAATGAGGTTACTCATCTGAAAGGTTGAGCGACTTTACAGAAATCATAGTTTCTAGCTATTTTCCAGACATTTTATCTCCCCCCCCCCTCTCTTCATCTCTCTCTCTCTCTCTCTATCTACATATATATATCCTCCTCCCTCCCCTTTGCTATCCCCCTTCCCCTGCCTCACCCACCCCCCCCCCCACCCCCTCTCTCTCTCTCTCTTCAACGCCTTCTCATTCTCCTCCCCCTCTCTCCCTCTCTACCTCCCCCCACCCCCTCCCTCCCTCCGTCACCCTCCATCCCTCCCTCACCCTTCTTACTCATTTCCCCTTTTCTCTTATGAAGTCGAAGAGTGTCGCATTTCATGACATTAGAAAACGCTTGAGGCAATACTGTACATGATAGAAGATATTGGTGGTTCCTATAAATCTTTGATGCCCACTCCCTCATAAATTTCCGATAAAAAAAAGTCAATCGATGATTGGAATTAGCATAAGGCCATACGTTTGTCACTAACAATACGGCTGCAAACCAACCGTGCAAATTTGAGTTTTGACCTTATAGTGTAATCATCGCAATGAATTTATCATTACGTTTAAAAGGAGCACTTGCTTAATTGCCGACAAATTTGATGTTGTCGTATTGAACAGCGTGTAGTTCACGATGATGAAGAAAATGGGCCGATGTACAAAATGAATTATGAAGCAAAAACTTTGTAAAATTGATTACACACAATGAAGGACGGAATATATACAGAGCCTTTTGTATATTCTTTCCCTCATCATTGTCCTGACGGCTGTTGCATTATTGGTCTTTGTACACTGCAGTTTAGTTTAGTTCAATAATACACTACTCTATTGGTCATTGTACGAGATATTGATATGGTATAGAGTAACCTTGCATGTATTAGAAGGTTATGTATACAATGGTATTGCTAACGAGTGTGGGAATACGAATAACGGCGTGATCTTTTTCATATCAAGTGTTATATTCTCTTGCGTCCTTCGAAAAATTGTATATCAACGTTTACCTATTCATCGCCATAAAGGATGCAATTAAATTGAAACCTCACTCATGCATGAAATGTAATTAATACGCAATATGCTAAAGCACATATCTTTGAGCAATGACGTATATCCTGTAGATAATGGAGGTTTAACACGTTTATTACATTGTATATACAATTAACAAGTAAATTATGCGTACTCTTATTATTGACAGTTTTATACATTTTGATGTATGTAACAATTGGTATGTCCCGATTTATGTTCCTTGATAATGTAACATATTAAATCTTACATCTGAAAGTATTCAACAAAGGCTCTAACTCAACCAGTCCACCTTTCATTCTTGAGTTGTGAAAACACAAAAGACGTCATATTTATAAGGGTATGAATAATTCAGTTGTTATCTGTACCTCCCACTCTCGTTCACAAAGAAACACGTACAGACGTGCTTTAAGGAGTGTCGGATGAACTATTTCATATCATTCGCCCTCATCTTTTGGTCAAGGTGATATAGAAGTTATTTATAAACAAATTGAGTATTTTGTCACGTCATTCTACTCATACAGCTTGATATTGCAAATGGAAGTGGTAATGATAATGATTTATTTAAAATTTAAAAAAATTGAACCAAATCTGACTGAATTGCATAATGTGGAACAATACACACAAGCGTATATTAATTTTTGTTTATCAATTCCTACATATTGAAGCTTAAATATGCATTTCTGTTTGAACTTGTGATTAACTCTGATGAGTGCAAGACGAAAAGCTTTAAAAAAAAAAAAATACTCGTCTCTTTAATCAAATTCTTATACTTGTGAGTGATTACTATCGTTAGAATAATGGCGGCCCTTCCATATCAATCAAATAGGGAAAAATGAAAACCCGACCAGGATAAAAGTTATTTGAATGATTTATTGTTCTGACGTAGTTTATGTAATGGTATCACCGCTCTGTTGAATTTCATTCATACATAATCCTATAACGCAAATCTCTTTCATGATTCGCAATGGATTTTCACTTCCTAGTTCCGTTTCGGTAAAGAATACCAGTATCATTATCATTTAAAGGGAAAGTCCACCATGATATCAATATGGTTCTAATGGAAACAGAACTATTAGAGGAACAGGTCAGGGAAAGTTTGAGCAAATTCCGATTAAAAATAAGAAAGTGATAAATCTTTGAAGTTGCGATCAAAGACGAAAACAAATTGGCAACTCTGCTACGTTTATCTTGCAAGGTAACACAAATCATAAAGTTTTACTTTTCCCCAAGAATTTTTTCGATGCATACACTCTAAATATGATTATTGCCAATATATTTATGTACAACCCCTGTGTGGTAAAAAATCTATTCCGTCATCGATAATCGTTTGTTTTCTTTGTGATTGTTTTTTTGACAAGGTGTTATTTAGATTTGTGTGGGATGTGAACGAGGTTGTGTACCTGGCTTGGTTCATCTGGTGCACATCTTTCTGAATAACTTAACACAGCTTTACACAACAAATTGACAGTGTATGCGCTTAGAGAGCTAAATAATTATTCTGTTTTATTTACTAATAACGCTTTGACCATGTTTATGTAAAGGCGCTATATAAATATCAATAAATATGTATGTATGTGTATGATAACGAAGAAAATGAAAGTTTATAACATTTCTTGTACGGAGCAAATTGGAGAGGGACCGTCACAAAGGGTTGCCAATTTTTGTTTGATTAATCGCAACTATAACTATCTTAATTTTTATTTTACTAGCCTGTCCCTCTGAGCCCTGAGTTGCGATTAATTTCAAGCCGTCACTGATTCGAATTAATTGCAACTTTCTTTTTAAGACGGGGCCCAGGTTTACAACTAAAAAAGTGGCAAGACATTACAATATACATTTATATAATTTACATTTATACAGTTTATATACATGTACGTATATGTAGGCCTTTATCAAAACTACCCGTCTATTGTGTATAAAGTGAACAGGCCTTGAACATAGTGAGTGCTTATAACGAATGTCATAAACCTTCTGTTTTTAGATGTAAGTGTATACTTCTTGGAGCTCTTGTAAATGTGAGGGTTTTAAAGCATTCGTCAGGTTTCAGTTACGATGTGTATCCAATTGATAGGGGAAAATGATAAATGTGGAAATACTGTTTTCATTGGAGGAGCCTGCGCATTTGAATATTTTTAATTATGCTTAACAGATATATGGCGCAGTGAACATATATCTTCATTATTAAAGGCGATTTACACATCCCAAACACCATGTTGAAAAATCGTCGATTTTGAGGCCTAGCATTTACACTATTGGAAAAACCCATGAAAACCCCGTCGAAGTTTGCTTATACCGGATTTTTTGGTGAGTAAAGCTATGGTCACAACTCAGAGAGGCGACCGCCCGATTAGTAAGTAGCCTGCTCGGTTTTTTGAGAAGTCGAGCAGGCTGTAGAGCCCCAGCGATGCCTGGGCGGTGCCCTGTCGATTTCCCGTCGGTCGCCGGTCGATTTTTGGTAAAAACTGGGCTAAATCGGAGAGCTTCTCCGGGCGGCGTCCCGGCAGTGACCGACAGATGGCCCACCGATTCCCGAGTGGTCTGCCACCGGCCACCGGCTAATCTTAAAGAAATTGCCCGGGGCCGGCCGGTGAACGGCGGGGCACCAAAATACGCTTGGTGCCCGGGCACCGACCTAATCGAGCGTTCGCCAACGAGCGATTTAGGTCAACAATCGAAGCTGCTAGGTCAGAGGCTGTCGACCGATTTTGGACTCGACCGATCGGCGACCAAGCGGCGACTGCTCGGCAGCCTTGACTTAGCGTCTTTGATTTTTGACCAAAATCACTCGACGGCGAACGCTCGATTATATCGGTGCCCGGGCGGTGACCGCCCTGGCACCGAGCGTACTTTGGGCGGCGAGTGAAAGTGAGCAGGCGCCGCCCGAATTTTAACTCCGAGCTAAAACTTCAGCAGTGACCGAGCGATGCCCTAAAAACCGGGCGGCGAAATTGGCTCAAAACTCGCCGCCCGGCCCCCGAGCAGGCTGCTTTTTGGTGTTGTGACCATAGCTTTAGTGCGTTTGTGTAACTCGTCGGTGACCTACATGCGGTAGAATGAGAGCGAGGAGAGTCATAATTATGAGAGAGTTAAAAATCAATATTTTATAGACACATACACGCCGCTTCTACTACGATGAGAAAGTGGCCGAGACCGTGGCCGACTGGGCCTAATCGTGGGCCAGCCGTGGGAGGATCTCTATGAGCATGGTATAGTCGGAGTGGGATCGCCTAGGTCGGGAATACCGAAGTTTGCTTTTACGCTGCAAAAGATAGGTTGAAATTAGGCAGGCGTTTAGAAAACCATCTCCAGGGTGGATTTTTTTCGATTTCTATCTTTTGTCGTGTTTGACGGTTGTTGCTTAGCAACTTCCGACGAGACGCCGGATGTGAGAAAAATCCCATTTACACTGCAATACAAATATCGTCGATCGTCTCACATTCCGGTGTTTCGTCAAAAGTTGCTAAGCAGGCAACCGGTAAATACGACGACAAAAATTGAAGAAAAAAAAACCCACCTTTGGCATGTGGGTGTTTAGAAACCCCGGCAGTAATTTCACCGGTTTTCGAAGTGTAAATCTTCACTCTCAAGACTTTGGTTTAATGGTGAATGATTCCGTTTTTTGGTCACGTGATTCTCATAGCTTCCGTACTAATGCATGTGGGTCAGCAACAGGTATTGCATGCGCACAGCTCACCTCACAAACCCACAATTTTGAAACACCGACGTTTTCTTTTGGGTTTTTCCAGTAGAAGTGTTAAAGGTAAAGACCAGTTATGGTCATGCGATTGCATTGTGAAAGAAACGTTGTGGAATCGATCAGAAAAGGTTGATCATCTAGCATCTAGCATCTGCAAGGTTCTGGAATCATCAAAATGATAAGAAATTTGGCCCATTCTTCATAAAGTTACAAGCACTATACACAGAAAGATGTATATGGGACTACCCTATATCTCTCACAGTCCATGAGAGAAACAAATTTACCAAATATATGAATTAGTAGGCGGTTTCCCGGCAAATTTTTTATCATCATGTATTAGTTAAAACATATTCTTTCACATGATTGGTAATGAGAGTTTCCATTTCATTTTTTGAAATTGGGGCGTTTCCAATACTGGTCTTTACCTTTAATGGCAGTCCCCCAATAAAAACCCGATGGTTTTACAAAAATCTGTTGCGGAGGTTTGAATGGTCCTGTTGTAATTTTCTATAAAGGTAAAGTGAGTGAGTGTATTTGAGTTGTACCAGACATTTATCCATCAGATATAATGATTTACGTCTTGGGTCCGAAAGACATGACCCAGTCATGAACTATTTTTGCAAAGACAGACCTGACCGAGTAGTGTACCGCTAAACTTCTTCCCCGTTCTTCTTTTCAATATTTTCGCCTTTTATAATTCTTTGATTGTCCCAGCCTACCTCCCAATGCCCAAACATACCCCGTTAAGATATTTGATATTATGGAGGGTACTTATGGGCATTTTATGCGTGTATGATATAATAAGTGTAGGGTGACGGTCCCTTATGGCGCATTCGTACGGTAAATACATTGTCTCGCCAAATAGCTGTGATTATAATTCGGCACCACGTGATTTCTTTTTCTTTTGTATGAGCTAGACGGTGTTGTTCAAGGTCATGTGACCGGTGAAGTGTTTTGGCGGGAAAATATACAAGGGCGTATGCAGGATTTAGTGATAAGGGGGGTAGGGTGAAACATAATGTTTTAGGTCCCAGTAGAGCAAAGCTAATGCAGCGAACGCAACGTCTAACGATGTGGTGCCAAGGGGCAAGGATCCCCCGGGGCTCCAGTGGGCAGCACCACCGGAAGGTCCTAGGTTTTCAGCATTTTAAAGACTAGAAAATGCCTATCCTTGCATAATTTTTTCGCACTTTTCATTTATGTTTTGCCTCAAAATTAGGTGATAAACAACATAAAACTCAAAGTCTTTTTTTTTATGTTATAGAGGTTAAACTCGCTTGCCATATGAAACCTGTGTTATGGCGGAAGTCTCAAATCCGTTCAAGGTGATTTAAAAAAAAAATCAAATTCTGATAGGGTTCCTATTTATCTCAAGTATATTGGATGCTCTGTGTCAAACTCAATCAAGCCTGCCGAGCCACGAATTATCTACTGCTTCTTGTCTTTATTTTTTTTATTTTCTTTCTTTATTTATTTTTTTTTTAATTTTTTTTTTGGGGGGGCACGGTGCTTCAGCCCCCAAAGTCACACCTGGAAACGCTAGTGGTATTTAGATACGTAGATATAAGTACTTCCCATGGGCATGTTGTTGATCCATTCGACTTCCATAATCGGTACAACCAAAATATCCCTTCATCAACATCATTATAGTTGACAAAATTATCGAACAATTTATATTGTGTATATCTGAAATGTAAACGTTAATCGGCAATTTCGAGAATCTGTTGTATGTCCCACAGACATGACGTTCTCATTACGTAATACCTTAATTGTAATTGTTCGCACTTTTAAATAGGCAATGGACAATGCTAACAGCCGTAAGCAGGTAAAATGGTTATTCGTAGCTCTTTGAGTCGTGTTTCAGCCCAATAAACACTTAATTGACAAAAGCTTTCCTTTTCAAATTCAAAATTTAAATCCAAATGAACAGCAACAAAAATACAAGACAAAGTCACACGAAAACAGCAAAAAGGCTATTTAAATAACACAATTGACAAATTTGGATCGGCAGATCAATGAACCCTATACCATTAACAATCAATCGACTAAGAGGTGTGATAATGACAATGATGAGTCATAGCTGTACCCGTTTTATTTCCTGATAAAATAAGCCACTCTCCATTTTAAAGCATATACCAGAATAAGAATCGAATGGTGACCCTGGATTTAGTTTTCTGACTCCGTAATACAAGCCATTTTGGACTGATCAATCAAAGCAACCGTACAAAAGATGAAAATCAATAACATTGTTAACAGGCTGCAGGTATTCACTCGATGAATCCAAAAAGGCCATTTTCGTAATGTAACAAATTTAATGCATAAGTATTTAGGTGCCTCATTACAAATTATTGCCTTCACGTTTTACGCATAAATGTATTTCAATAGTCAGAATGCACATTGCAACATTAGTTGGTGCTAGGTAGGACAAACCTTGTGGCTTGCATTATACCCAGCAACACGTAATGAACGCACTTAACAAAAATGTGTGCATTAAATTAGACTACATTACGAAAGTGGCCTATTGTTCTTGGGTCATGTGAATCATTGCATATTTGGTAAAATTCCAAGATGAATAAACCAAAATCGAGGTAAAAACCAAAAGGGCGAAATGAGAATAGACATACAGCAGAAAAGGGGCTGCAGGATTTGTAAATTTGCTGGCTCTTCCGTTCATGGTTTCGATCATGAAAAAGAATTCGTTCAAGTAACGATGTGCAATACGTCCACTTCCACAGTAATTTCATTTAAAAAAAGACTCGCCTCATTGACAGCAAACGTATATATTCGATTGATATTTTGCAAAATGCATTATATGAATGTACATTGATGTATATGTTTGAATTTTTAGGGGGTCATAATTGTTTATATTAATTGTTCTGTTTGAAATGAAAATAAAACGGATAGTGAAACTGAAACTGAAACTGAAATCGTATCTCAAAAATAATTTGAAACGTTCTTGTTTGTTGTTATAGCTTGAAGTCCGGAAACTGAATCGCACAAAATAGAGGAAAATGATTTAACCTTTTCTAAATGTGGGGGCGCGAATATTGAGTTCACTGCTTAAAATGGTAAATTATTGATTTACAATTAAATTGGTCTGTTTACATACCGATTTCTGCCATAAACAGTATATAAGTACACGTGTACGCATTTACTACAAATACACAGACCAATCCTACTTGCCAGTTATCCGCATCAAAATAACAAAAGATAATACTGTACGTGATATTGACTACAGTATCGGTGTTCATTAATGTTCTCACTGTGTATTACCAGTAATAAATGGTTCATGAATATACTATCTTATACAATATATACAATCTGACTTTACAGTAATCCAGTTAATGATAAAAGATAATACTGTACGTGATAATGTTTATTAATGTTCTCACTGGGTATTACCAGTAATAAACGCGTTATGAATATACTATATTATACAATATATACAATTCGAATTGCCAGTTATCTAGTTAATGAGAAAAGATAATACTGTACGTAATATTGACTACAGTATTTAATGTTCTCACTGGGTGTTACCAGCGATAAACGCTTTATGAATATACTATATACTCCTGCGTAGAAATATGACCCTCGGGAAGGAGTGTTATCAGCTGTTAAACTACACTCGGCGGATATATGCATAATATTTATCTATCAGAAACTCACTGGTGGGGAAAATTATAAGTAAAGTATCATTATTTGTTTTTCAAGGGCAAAAGGTTATGAAACCACCAGATTGCATTTCAACATTTATAGATGGTCCTTCATTTTTAGAGGTGTTCAGTTCGTTCTTCCTGTTTTAAAGATTTCTTTGATTAAAAGGGAACGGCTGAATTCTATTTCTGGAATTCAAATCAAATTGTTTAATCTGATTTATGCGCAATTAGAAATACACATAAATGCAAATAAATTGTGGATTATATTTTTTTTGCTTATGATAGGTGAAGACTATTGAAGACTATACTACCACTTTTTTCTCCATTTTCTGATCACGTTTATTATAATCATTATCATTAGTATTGTTATTACTATTATTAGTAGTAGTATCATTATTTATCATTATTATTATAATATAACTATTATCATTATTATTATTATCATATAACTATAATATTATCATTATTATTGTCAATCAATGTGAAGATTCTATGATGTAGATATACTGTCTGTATAACAGGAAGCCTTAGAAATACCTTGAAGGAAATGTATTAAAGCTTTGTATGAAAATGTATACTTCCAGGAAAAATGGCATCAATTTTTAACGATGTGATTCACTAACACATATACAGGTTCGTTGGTTTATCACGGAAATTAGTTATGGGAAACGGCCTACCTTAAACAACGCATATTACATACAGCATTCATTGGAGCGTATAATCAATAATATATTTGCATAGCATGTCTGTATGGTTATGCCACATGGTTGTGAATGAACTGTACACCTACTGCTCTCGAGTCCGTGGTAGTGATACGTCCTTGACTACGTCCATACTACGTGTTTACCCGATTCAATAAGAATATGAATGATCCAATTTGGGACGTTATAATGTGAAATGCGCTATACAAGAACTGAATATTGATAACAAAATAAGATTAAGAAACTCTCAATATAAAAAAGAAGACATTTTTTCTTTCTTATTGAACTAGAATAAAGGGGTCCTGATCGTGGATAGTGAAAAT
This sequence comes from Strongylocentrotus droebachiensis, assembly GCA_035222895.1. Classification (NCBI taxonomy): domain Eukaryota; kingdom Metazoa; phylum Echinodermata; class Echinoidea; order Camarodonta; family Strongylocentrotidae; genus Strongylocentrotus; species Strongylocentrotus droebachiensis. The sequence continues at coordinate 1,390,187 of JAVYIG010000008.1, read as the reverse complement.
AAATAACAATAACAACTTTAGTGATTATAGTAATAATGGTAATGATGATAATAATAATAATTATAATAATAAAGTAATGATGGTGATAATAACAGTGATAATAATAGTAATGCATGGCTAATGTAAAGTGCTTTAATGATAATAATTTTTATTTTCTTCTTCTTCTTCTTATCATTATTATTAGTCGTAGTAGTAGTGGTAGTAGTAGTAGGCTAGTAAAAGTAGTAGTAGTGGTAGTAGTAGTAGAAGTAGTAGTAGTAGTAGTAGTAGTAGTAGTAGTAGTAGTAGTATTAGTAGTAGTAGTAGTAGTAGTAGTAGTAGTAGTAGTAGTAGTAGTAGTATAGTACTAGAAGTAGTATTACTATACCTATCATTATCATTATAATCAAGTTTTGAGTTACGACAGGGTTTTAACAAGATATAGGGTTGGGTTTAGGGGTTAGGTTAGTGATACAAGACTGACCGCGGAGCAACTGTCGTTGGGACATAATGTCGTACGATCAAGTTATCCAGTAATTAATACCGCATAATCATCATCTCCCACTCACCATAAACATCCCCCCACTCCCTTCGATCCTGACTAAATTCTTTGTCTCAATTTTTCCTGATTCAATAAAGCAAATTAAGTGAGAAAATTGAAACAAATGGTATGGACACATTCCTCTTCAATACTGTTCACAAGTCAGAAGCATATGCGGTGTTGTTTGTACAAGGCCAGCGTTTACACAAAAATCAATTGATATCTATAGATTAAATCTTGGCTCGTTGCCCGTTCGACATTGCAGCGAAATTCTAACCACCTTATCTAATGATAAGAGAGAAAAATGGATGCCAGCCAGAATACATAATGGCTGTTTCTTCTTTGTTCGTTTCGTTTTCACTGTGCGTCGCTATGCTCGTTTTTTAACATTGTATATGGGCGTGTTGGTTGTAGTATATCAAAATCACCTTGCATTGGGGGTAGTAACCCTTTTAGACAAAATCAAACAAAATACCTCATGCTTTTGGTCTTTATTATTATTTTTTGGAATGTGTGGCTGATTTTGAAATAACTTCAATTCACCGTTAAAAAACCCACTTCAATTCTAATAAAACTAGCGCAGATAAGCAGTGTTTCCCTCTTACGACTGGCTTGCATGCAGGATTAACATGTTCATAATACGTCCTACATTTTCGAGAGACGCCAAAAGATAGCAGCGTAGAATGAGAAATTAATGAGTTCTACTCAAAATTAATAATTCTACTCGAGTTTGTAATAGAGGGGACCGGTGGTAAGAGAGACCCGTAGATTAATAAATCAAAGCTTTTGCTGTTTATGAACATAAATTACCATAAATGGTAATGATAACGATGAACAGATTGCGAAAATTAAACATTTTTATACAGCTTTTAGTTTTTCAATAGTTAGAATTATAAGAGAATAAATATTTCGTTCTCATGTTCCCGAAGAATTTGTCTCATAAGAAGAAGAAAAAAAAACATGTGCTTAAAAGAAAATATAGGATAAGTATTCCTTTAATCCTCTTCATTCTGTAGTGAATTTGAATTGTCTGTTAATTCCATTGTTAATTATTTCAAATATCCGAAAGTCAGATTTTTTACATTTTTTGATAAGTGCGATCACCAAACATTATATTATATAATTTAAGCAAAAATAATTGAAGGATTCTTTGCCTAATCGCAAAAAACAAGTGTTTTCTTTTCATTAAGAAACATGGGACCGACGACTTGAAGTCCTCTCCGAGAGAATTGTTAAAGAGGATAAATGCCTTACCAAAGCGCAATAGCGTCTCGATTTGGATTCGAACCCGGGGTCTCCCGGTTACGAGACCACTGCTCTACTACTGAGCCATCGCGCCTTGACCATATAATAATGAGAAAAAATTACGCGCAAAATAAATTATTTAAACAGACTGAACAGATTTTATAATATGTGGAAATGGGCTGAAGAAATGGAATGAAAGGTAAATGTAAATGAAATGTATCAGATCTTTTTTTACACAGCATTCATTCTGAGTAACAGTTTAGTGTCTCCTTTTCGTAAGGTACATTTTTATCTTTTCATCCGAATGCTTTGAATTACAAATCATACATGAGCACAAAGTGCAAAATTTACTGGAAAAGTTGAGTCTATTTCTGTTGTAGTACATTGAGCCGTTTGCAAATAAGAGCGATTTAATCGCAAATCATAATTCTCGTCTCTAAATTGGCAACGTTGGGTGACACTTATGATCACTACAAGGGAGTTTACAGATAGCACATGGTACAAATGACCCCAAATATCCACAGATCTTTTACACATGGAGAAGTTCCACCTTGAGCATATTAGAATAATAACTGCCAAAGTCCTAGATGTGCTTCATGAATACCTTTTGTTTGCCCTCTTGAAAAGAATACTTCCACCTGCGTATCTTAGAATGTACCGTTGGTGCATAAATAAATAATGTTACATAACTTTCATGAGCGCATATTCAGTATTCATCTCTGTGGGTTTTACCTTTTTGGTACAAATGACCTTTATCTGCTCATGCTCAGACTGCAACCGTTAACTGGCTTATTATCGTGTAGAAATTAACAACTTCTTGCTGATTTCTGTTCGTGACTTTTCATTCATATTGGTTCAATTAATCTACATTTGATCTTTTAAACTATGAGACAGTAGAACAAAATACATTTTTAAATGGTGCCAATTTGAGGAGAAAATACTGATTCTTTTAGACCTTGAGAAGTTATAACTGCTATGCGCTAAAGCGGTAGGATAATCCAGATAAACTCATACCTGTATTCTCGCTCTATTAATCTTACTCTGTGAGCCATCACGTAGCCTAATGGTGAACTTTGTACAGAAAGATCTTGACAAAGGCTTGACAACCTCGAATTATTTTTGTCATCTTTTTTCATTTTCCCCTTTTGTAGTTTGCTATAAAAGTATTTCTGTACACAATAGAATGCAAACAATACGGTAATAATTTGTGTACGACGATTCGGTGTACCTCCACTACCTCGTACTAAACGTGATCATCGTGCTAATAATATTCATGATATCATTGCCGCATAACCGCGCCCGTCTAATATGACCACGAGTCTAGTTTCAAAATCATAACCCCTAACAAATATTAACTTATGTCAGGTCAAACAAGTCCCTACATTAAGCAAAAGAATATTGATTTCAGTGTAACTTGTGCGCAGATTTTCATGTAATATTTTTACAAAATTTTATATGAAATAAAAGGGAGATTTATTTTTTCTACCCACCAAACGCAAATTACAGGTTATATGCATTACCATGAGCATTCGACATCGATATACTCACTGGCAAACACAGGAACTTATCATGCAGATCCGTATTGTCACTTCTTGCACCCTCAAAGCATCGTTCGGGATATATACATGCACATAAAAGAGTTTTCCCTTAGTGACAGTTTCAATCTACTAATTGGATAATATATCGATGGAGAACAGCTATGATATTGATGCACCATAGTTCCGTGACCGTCACAGTATAATGCACTTGTCATTAAAATATCTATGTCATTAAACTATAAGGCGCACTTGAATATATACATGTATATAGAAATGCACTTTATAAATACATCATTACTATTATTATAACTACAAAACTGACATTGTTGGCTTAAAAAGCATTTCTTCATTGTGATACCTATACTTTAAAACTGATGATGTAGGTCCGTGTGCGTTTGTGCGTGTTTGTGTGTGTGTGTGTGTACATGTTTTATGTTTTGTTTGGTATTGGTAACATCACATTCTGATGATGAAAGGAAAATAAGTTAAGAAATTACAGGAATAAACTTTCAGGATTCATGTATTTTGTTTGTTTTGTTCTGTTTTATCAGGTTTCAGCCAAAATTGGTCCGACGCCGCTGTGAATAATATATTCAAAGCACGTTCACCTTTCGTACCTGTGGACATTCCAGTAAATTTAAATTGGTTTTCTGTTATTGACATTGTGAGAATAATGCCTGAAATTTACACATTACCTATAAAATGTTTATGTGGTCCATGCCTGGTACTGATAGTCATAGCCGGAGGGACATGATGAGCATTTTTTGCCATCGAAATTGGACGGTTTCTTTATTTCCGGTGTAGTGGAAGGGAGTGCGGTGGACTCTACACAATAGCTTCCATACATGCAGCTGAACATAGATATACGACCACTGAAAAGATAGAAGAGATATGCAGAAACGATGTTCTATGGTTTTTGCTCTTCAATAATGTGCTGACAAAATTGTAAAAGAAAATGTTCATATAGAGGACAATAAACCTCGACTTGGTTTTGAAATAACAACAAAAAACCGCAGTTACTGCAATGATGAAAGACTCCTTGTCTCAATCGCTCTACCGAGGCTTAACTACCACTAAAAGCGTGACCAGAGATAAATAACATGCGATCTTATTACTTCAACGGGGAGACAAAAACACAGCAGTATATTTCGAATATCGATTGGCTGTTTATGGAAACATTCCCCATTTCTTTGCATTTACGGGAAATGTCAATTGTCCCGCGGCAACGGCGGGATATATAGCACATGGAGAAACATTGATCACATCTCCTGCATTCTCACTTCAACGACCTTTTCCTGTAGCCACCTGATTCTCTTGGGCAAGTCACATCTAACCGTTAACGATGACGATAACTAAAACATTCGGCTTGTGTAAAAAAAAGGGTATTTTAAAGTGACTCGGTAACATTGTTGAAGTTTGATTTAAAGAAACTGCGTCATTTTTGTATGAAATAATACTTATTATGTTCCTTCCACTGTACTAACACTAACATGCCCAAAATTCTGAAAAAATTCTCAAACCACAAAGATATTTATGGTTTTCTTTAAAGGCATCACTGTGCAACATCCTCTAACACTAAATTCTCCCTGCAACCATTTTTGAATTTTCCCAACCGTTTTTCCATGAAAATAAGACATAAGCCAGGATTTTAAGAATCTTTCAACACTTAAATGTCTGGAATCGTATATAGAGCCAATTCATCGCTTTGTGACGATTAACATTCCCCTAAAATGTAATTGTAATGTAAATTGTAATAATATAGTTGGGAGAATTAAGGAATCAATCAGATCAGTTTTTCCCAATTTTTATCTCAAACTGTTTTCACTCAAACTTTCTGACTATCTTTAATTGTACATCTAGCATTGAAATCACTACCTTAGTCCCATTTTCTCTCATCTGAACAATGTTACCAAGTCCATTTAATAATGCATGATAGAAATGTAATAACGTTATTATAATGACGCCATGTATGCAACGGGCGTTAAAGCTCGTTTGATGCGGTAAATATGAAGCTATAGAATAAATTACAGTTAATAAATACATTATTCATACCCTTTGTAAATGTGATGGCTGTTTTGTTTTTCTTAACTCAATAATCAAAGATGAACGGGGCATGTGTTGAATACCGTCATATGTATGCTTTTATATGTCACATTCTTATGGAACCTACATCGGGAAAAATCAATTATTCACATACTTGAAACAAAAATGGTCAGGTTATGAATTATTCAGTTTTTAACTCTACATGATTTGATTGTAAATGTTTTGATTTGTAAATAATGTATACACGTTCCTTGAAAGACATGAAGATTTATTTGGATATAGACCTACTAACAATTATTGTGATTTCATTCATTGTGAAATAATGAAAGATTTACCCTCACTGAGCACATGTTGCTATTTGTTAGCTCCAGTATCAAAATAATATGTTTGTTCTTAATGTGTATGTATAGACTATAAATGAATGTAAATGTTGGTGATTTGGTAATAAATTCAAACTGAAACTCAAATCCTAAATCAACTCAGACAAAGGAGAAACAAAAGCTTAGAAATACATGGAAATAATTGACAACGGATCCCAACAAAGGTCTTGCACGTATTCCCTGAGCTTTGTATTATACGATACAGAACTGTAAATCGTACTGCACTTTACGCCATCATTACACACATTAGAAAACCGCCGTGTCATATATTCAACCGTGGCTACAATGTTTATAAAATATTGAAGTTGTCCTAGTTGAACACGATCAATTACGTGACTACTCGCGGAGGCCCCTTCGTTAGTTCTATCAAAGTAATTTCATTGTGACACGAATTTTGAAGGCCTTGTTTTGTACATTCAGGTAAGATCGACAGGTCATGTTAAAAATGTCAAACCTGAATTATTCTTCCCGAGATGGAACGTACTATTATAGTTTTAGCTCGAAGATAATCGTGGAAATGCGCAAAGTGCTGGAGATTACTTCGTTGTCAAAAGCATTTTGTTTCGTTTAATTATAAGTTGATTTGTGTGTTTTGCAGTAGAAAATAAATTCAATTCTATTCAAAATTCTGCGGCTGAAAGATGCGGTGACATTAATCAGACGTGGGACGTGATCCGACAAAAGAACCTGATTCTCACGAGCCGTCAGCAGCAAAAACATCTTAAAGGAGCTACACAAAGAAAATTTACTAACAACTGATAATTAGAACAAATTACATATGGATGGAAAGATTTTCTCATGAAAAACACGAATAATTTGCTGATAAATCATATAGATATCATGGAAAGGCGTAAAATACAATTTTTCAAGACCCTTCTTAGACCCCCAAACGCCCCCGAACGTAAGCCAAACACATGAGCTCTGAATAGTGACGTCACACCCTGGACAAACAGCTCGGTACCGGCCGCATACCGGAGTCGCGCGTGTATTAGTCTGCAGCTAGACAGCCGTGTCCAGGGTGTGACGTCACAATAGTGACGTCATACGAAGGACTGCTGAAGGCAGTAAATCTGGATCTCAAAACTAACATTTTTGAAAGTTGATTTCTGCGGGCCCCAAACATATTTTGAAGAGGAAATTTGTTGTATTTGATCAGTAAGGCTTCCCCTTCGCAATGATATGAATTTTGCATCAATTCAATACACTTTTGTTTCTTGGTGTGACTCCTTTAAACGTTCTATATGGCTTATAACAAGATTGCAAAGACTTTCAAGAGATCAACGTAAGGGATATTTTAATACCCTACATCGCAAGTTCGAATTATGTAACACCTCATTACCATGTTCGCACATTTCAATTAGTGAAGCACAAAGCCTTTGAAATTGTATTAAGTTAGTTTTTCGAAAGCCTTTGCGATATATATTTTGTAATTAAATCATTACATTTAGACAATACGACTATTAAAAGAGTATAGATTATTTTTAAAAGGATATAAATGATATTAGTAGTCATCTTTCGGTTGAATGCAAGTGACATATTATGGTGAATGCCTTCAGTGACCATTGAAACATCGAGGACAGCAGGTTTCTTTTTGTAATATCACGTGATTACTACGGTGTCCATCTTCATCGAATATACACAATTAACCAATTGTATTGAAGAACAAAAATATCATCATATTTAAAATATGAATACATGCTCCTCCAAATTACTACCATGATAATTTCTTTTGACCATTTCCCGAATAAAAAAATATATGATAACATTGTGAACTTTTGACTCTTTATGCAATTATACTTTCTTCGTTATGTATTGTCTATGAAACAGATGTTTTTACAATTTTTCATGAATTGTTTTCACCACGAAACTAGGAGGTACTCGAAAATTTAAGTTTATCCTTATGTATTATTTTCAAAATTATTTCCTGGTACAGAGTAATACAAAAATATCTATCTATTAAAAATTGAATTTCATTTGTAATTTTTCAATTATTTCACTTCAGTCATAATCATCTTGGAACATATATTTCAGTGATCGAAATGTCCGTTTTTTATCTCTGTAATTTGTCTTGATAGCTTCCTTAATATTTGTTTTGAAACATAAAGATAGAAATGTGAAGGGAGAAAAAGATGTAACAAATTCATGCCTTGTTAAGGTGACCTGGTGATGAAGATTAAATTCTATTACGGTGATTAGCATTTCCCACACAGCCAGTCGATAATTTATATGTTCACCGTTCCATTTCTCTAATTGCATTCATCGCTCAATGATTTCCTAACCTACTTTTTTCCAGTCGCCGTGGTAACCAAAATAATCTACCCCGAAAGAGGACAAACATACTAAATTTAAAAAATGCACACATATTCATCACCGGAATACGTAAATATTAAGTCTGTGGACAAAATGTTTATAAAAATGGTATTTAACATATATATATTCAAAATTAAAAATGGGTCACTATTCCAAAATATAACTCCCCCACTCTACCCTATATATTAGTTTATGCCGCTACCCGGTTCCATCTTACATCAGAAGTTTACTTTGTTATACGTTTGCCAAGTAAGCCTATGTAAACACCATTACACATTACAAATAACGTCCTACGTTCACATGAATATGACCAAAACAGACGCAACAACAAATGTGAGTTTTTCTAATCACATTTCTAAATATTTGCATGATTTTTTTTCATAATTTTGCTTCAAACTTCCCCTCAATAGCAGATAAATCTATACGCCAATATAAGCACATTATACCAAACACGAAACGCTTAGTGCTTTCACGTCGGTGTTGAGGTGAGTGTTATTGTTGTCTATTACTTTCCTTAAGAATGTTGCGTCGACTATAAAGCGATGAATAGCCATGACGTAAAAAAAAACCTTGACGACAGGCACTGTTACAAAAGTAACGATCTGCTTAAGAAAAATAATGTTTACATAATTTCTTCAGTTTTTAATTCCATGCAACAAAAATAGGGTATTTTTATGGAAAGGCGGCTTAACATTACCGCAAACACCATTAATAGCATTCAACTAATGACCAGAAAAGTATGGTCATAAGCAGCTTTTAAAATTCAGAAAAGGGTAAATCTACAACTATACTACGTTACACAGAAGTTTGTCGTCTTGTGTTTTTTGCTGCAATCTTGCCATCTTTATGCGATACTACTTTACAGTATATTCCGTATCCCCCTGTGAAGTTAATCAGCATACTCGTTGTAATTGCATGGTTTATATCACGACGTCTACGTGTTTTTTTTAAACGCAGCGTAACACGGGGCATATCCGCACCGGATAAAGCATTTTATTTAAATTTCCATGATGATAGATTATAGTTCATTTTAGAAATACATTTAACTTTAAACCCATATGTATCACGTTATAATTTTCTTAAAAATTAGCTACATGGTTACCACCTAAAATCATCAGAATTTATGTACGATTGAACAACAACTCACGCGGACTTTAGTAATGATTAAGCAGTTACTTTTAATACACAAAGAAGAGATGCATTTTTAAATACGGATAAGAGGTATTATGGTTTTGACAAATAATAACCGAGCTCCTACGTAGTGTTATTCATCTCAAACCACTTAATCCCCTGACAAAGTGAAACGGCATCTCCATCACATGTACCGTAATGCTGGATGACGTATATAACGAAGCTCTTTTCATCAATCATTAAACACTTTCTGCCTATTTACATACTTTCAAGACAAATGGCTCTCTACGCTGTAAGCGGAATGGACAATATTCGTCTTTCTCTCTCACTTCCCCCTCTAAGAGTACATGCTTTATTACGAGATGAAAATCTCCACGTTACACATTACCCTAACGACTAAAATGTTTAACTTAACGAAATCATGTGCAATGTTTTTGCCATTTCGTAAAGATGTTATAAGCTTAAAGGATCTATTCTTCTCCTATTCGTGTTTATGTAATGTATGGAATGGGCATTAATATTTGAAGGTTTATGAGAAACCGATTACAATATTGACGCAGGCGCTATTTATAGTAATAGCTACTACAAGCAATGCTAGAGAAACATGGATGAAATAGTGATAACTGCAATTTCTTCTTAGAGGGAGGGGTATTCCATAGTTTTATTTTTGGGTAACCTGATAGCAGTAGAAACTTTATGAGCTCGAAATAAGAAATATTCCATATTAGAGGCAATGCGTTTAAATAAGATATAACCCGACGCTTCAATAAAATAACGGTTATGAATTAATAACTTGATTTTACTTCTTAAATCATTTTTGACAATTTTTCATAGTGAAAATGTTTTGTTTCATATGATTTTGTCATCCTTTTGTTTCGCTTATTATTTCGATAATTTAAAAAAAAACTTTGGTCACCGTAATAATATGACGTTTTCAGATGGCTTTCTCAGTAACCTTATTGAAGCGTAAAGTTGTTCATACTATATTTAAAAAGAAATCATAGTTCTTTCGTGTATCTTTCTTCAAGGTATTCCTTTGATTGCGGACCCTAAATAATACTTCATTCACACCGCCAAAGCGACTCCAAACCGATTCTACACCGAGCTATTTTTGGCCGCATGAACAAATTCAGTTTATCCCCTTCAATCTAGGCCCCGTACCATGAAGAGTTGATATTAATCGCAACTTTGTACATAAGACATAAACTTGCGACTGATTCATATCAATCGCAAGTCTTTATAAGACGGAACCCTGTTGTCGGTCTGGTGCTGGTCTTGTCGGTGTGACCGTTCGTTTAATTGTTTATTTGTTAGTTTGTTTAAAGCCTCGGTCACAAATACCATTACGAACTGCTACGAACGCCGTACGAACGATTTTCAGACCATTTCGTAAGATCTTCTTAAGAAGGCCGTACGAAACCAGCGTTCGTAGACCGTTCGTAGACCACTCGTAAGTTCGCAGACTGGTCGATGGTCTTATCCAAGATTTTTTTCAAATTCGTAAGAAACTCTCTCTTCGTAAGGCGGCCTTACGAACGTCGTAAAAACATCGTAATAAACCACGCAAGATCTTCGTACATTTCGTAGGGTCGAGAGACAATTCTTCAAGCCAAGCCTCAAATTCTTAAGATGATCGTATGGACGTCCTAAGTTTGTCGTACGAACGACTCCTGGCGTTCGTAAGGCGTTCGTAAGGTGCTCGTAAAGTGTACGTACACAATTTATGCAGTTTATGCAGCGCTTTTTTTGCAATTCGACAAAGTATACGAAGGAGTTCATCCCATACGTCAAGAATTCCAATGCACCGAGCTCTGCATGTTGCAATGTGTTTGTTAATTTTAAACACTCGAACATGTTGCGTCAAAGACCGCGCCAGAGCGTTATAGCACGGTTTCAATAGGAAATGGGTTAACAGCCATATAGGTCGCTCGATCAGTGCTCATAACTTCTTTTTATTGCATTTCTCTCCCTAACAACGAAAAATTAAACCGTGGTAAAATATGGCCGGACTATTATGATTAACGATGGCACAGCGTACTTTTTTAAATGTTATATAGCAACCATTACTGCTAACGATAGACAATGATAGAGTGAATATCAACAATGCTTAATATGCATACATTACTCAACCTATTAACAAAATGAGTCTAGCGGGAAATCAATTTGATGCGTTATAAATTATGTCGGTACTCAGCTAACGTGTAAGAAATACCGGTTATCTGAAGATAAGAGGTGTTGTGGTATAGTGGTTCAAGGCTATCGAAATCACTTAAGATTGATTTTATCGAAAGTCTTTACGATTTTATTTTCTTATCATGCTTTCTGCCAGTCCACTTGAAAGTCAGAATCAACTTCTAAAATTTATATGCAATGAGCATTGTCTACATATTCAAAGCATTGGTTGACATTTCATTTTACGCCCCCTGTAACTCTAGAGCTAAACAAAAACACGATAGCCATTTCAATAGCCTTGTTTGTCACGTATTGAAATGTTCGACCATGATAATGATGAATTACGTAATCCCAACATGATTTCAAAGGGACATACGATAGGGTATTGAAATCGCCCGTGAGTTGATTTTGTTCGGAAATTGATGGGATCGTGGTAAAATCAAATTTAATATCAGTAAGAGGAATGCGATGTGCTGTTACGGTAATGTATCGCGCCATATTATAGCATAAACCGTTTGTTTGGATAAGAAAAAAATAAAACAGAACTCATCAAAAATCGACAGAGACGTGGTATAAGATAATAGGTAGTGTATTTATTTGACGAATATACATTTTGTTACTATCTTTATCATCGGAAAATATCGACTGTTCTTAATCAGTAACCTTGAGGTAACGAGAACAGGTTGTTCAGTTTTACAGGGCCAATGAATATAAAAGAGCTCAGTCATGCACAATTTGAGTAATTATAACGATGATGACAAGAATACACATTGTACGCCAGGCGTCATTTTGCTTACGTCGGAAAGCGTCAGGGACTGGTGGGTATTCTCTCTCTCTCTCTCTCTCTCTCTCTCCTTCTCCTTCTCTCTCGTAGGGTAAAAGTGCAGAAGGGGAAGGGGGAATTGAAACACGAACAATAATTTGAAGCACTGGCGCATACAGGACTCGCCTTCATACGTTTGGTGCGCGGATGTAATAACGCAATCACAATGGCACACATACATTGACAGCAATAGTTACCTATGCAAAGGTCTATTATAAGATACAGTTAACAACTAAATAAATCATACCCTTATCAAGTTAATCGTCGTAAGTATGTGAACAATTGATTTCTCCCGATTTATGTTTCTCGAGAATGTGACATAATTATTATCAAAGCCTACATCTAAAGTATTCAACAAAGGCCCTTATTTAACCAGTCCACTTTTCATTCTCCAGTTACGAAAATACACCAATACATTAAATTTACAAGGGGTGTGAATAATTTAGTTGTTATCTATATATTATTGTAACTGTTACGAGTCACTGCGTTCAAATGATACTATATACGAACAATGTCGGGCAGGCCCTAAACAGAAGTTTTGGTCAGGAACAACAATAATTAATAAAAAATATGCATCCATTTATGCTGATGACAGATGAATATATGAAAATTTCACTCCGACTGTGTGGTAATAATATCTGTAATTAAATCTGTTAAAAGGATATTTCTAGTCACATACAAGAGCAAAAGAAGGAAATATCACACATTATCGCACCGGCATTATAATAAAGGTCACATTTTCCGCAGAACGTGTATGTCGTGACTTATTTTATTTTTATCAATGCCATCGTAGTTATCAAAGTAATGCAATCAGCGATCAAGCTGTAACATATTATTATCTGTCTCACGTGTGTCTACGTTATTTAAAGGGATCGTTTAACAATGTTAAATCTGAGATACACGGTCCTACATGTTACCAGTGTCTGTGATATGGTGTAATATTGTAGCCCTAAAAAAATCGCGCTTCAAAATGATCAAGAAGTGCCTAAAAAAAGTAAAAATCTTTGAGTGACCGGTTTTACCATACTCGTTTTCCACAATAGACTGTAGTGTTATGAAAACCGTTCGACGAACGGTTTTTAAAATTTGTAATTCCAATCATTAATATCTTGATAATCAGACAGGCGATCGGCTTGTAAAAGTCATGGAGTTCCTGACTGACCTAAAGGTTTATAATTATCATTCCAGCATGAGCTAAATCAAGGATTATTTCTAAAGGATCTAAGACAAAGTTACCGGATCCCTTTAAAGTCCATTTAGAAGCAGTTTACATGTTGCTTTTGGAAAAGCATTAATACTGATGAAAAACTGATCACAGCAAATCAATTATTCACAATTTGATTAAAACTGACAGCACGCTTCTAGAGCAACCAACGGAGCGTGATCCTGAGCGCGAAATTAATGAAACGAATTAAGTTTGCTGCTATTCAAGACTTATTAAATAAAGACAAGATTCGGGGCATAATTTAGAAACATACGAGTTTGAAACATTTTGAACATGGTAATTTTAGAATGATTGGTGGGCCAAGAAGTTTAGCAAATTATCATCATTTAACATTTGAAATTGAAATGGGCTCAATATAGGCCAATCATGACTATGATCTTCATATTACTTTGATCAGTAATGTTGTCATCATAATTGTTATTATCATTATTATTGTCACTACTACTATCGTTATCATCACAATAATTTTCTTTATCAATACCATCTTTATTACCATCGTATTAATAGTTGATACAAGAAGTAGCAACGTATTTGTTTCTTCATAATATATATCAGCGGTACTCTCGTACTTCTTATCCAACATCTACCCCCCTGAAAAAATAATGATGATAACATATTTATTAAATCATTCCCATTATTATCGTCTTACATTCTCGTTACGGCAACGTGTTTTCATGAAATACAATGTGTCAACTAAAGTGTGCTATCAAATACTCTAACACGGTGGTGAGAACGAAATTTCCAAATTATAATAATTATTCTCCTTCAACTACAAAAGAAACGCCGCTTGAAATTCAAATACAAAAGAGGAAGCCGCGAAGTGAGGTGCGAAATGAAATATCGCCTGGCCGCTAACTTCACACATGGTTCTCATCATGTAGTCATAATTCTCATTATGAACCCAAATTGGATTGACAAATTGCAGTCGTCCTCAGTAAGACGGCAGATTCGAACCGGCGCGACGTAATTTGATGCAAGCGTCGAGAGCCCAGTATATTTCTTAAAGATAGGACACTGTATACAAATGCACAGTTTAATCTAATCAAGAGTAAACTGATTAAATTATACGAAATAGAACTAAATAATTCCATCCCTATACTGCTTTCAACTTTCAACTAAATCTTCGGCTGTAAGATTTAATTTAGAATTTCCTTTTATTGCTTGCCTCGTGTGAATCGTAATATAGTTGTATCACAGTATTATTTTTGGCAGCCATAATCATGATGTAATGCTATAATGTACCCGGATTTTAGTTCGAATTATCTACAAAAGTTAACGGATGTATCTATTTAGCGCACCATCTAACTTCTTTACGCGAAATGTTATCAAGAACGGGGAGGAAAATCTATACTGGAGGAGGGGGGGGGGGGGAGGAGCATGTGCGGATGTCCTCTAAATTAAACTCCAAGTCCTCTCACCCCCCCCCCCCATGCTTTATCCTCCGCCAAATGACGTGCGTCTGTCACGTGACGTGCATAGATTATGAATGTACAGTATTGGATTGCTATCCGCGATCGATCAATCTTTTATAGAAATCTAGACCGTGTCGGCTGATAAGCTATATACTGGCTTGCATTAGCCGATACACAGTAATGAAAAACAGAACAAACAACGGTGAACGAACATTATTTTTTTTTCACATAGGGTTTAATGTATAATCAAATGCCATTTATACTTATATCCATTATCTTTAGTCTTTTAAAATTAACATAACGGCTTATCTCGGAGCCGAATCTGTTCGCAATCCTATAATAATCATTCTTCGTCGTTAATGGCTAAGGTTTGTTTGTATCCCTTTAAAAACAAATGATTTAGTTTATATACGTTTTATCACATGTAAAGATGGCTTGACGCAAATTCATCAAACTTGTTCTTGAAACTTGGAATAAATTACATGCCATTTTTTCTTGTTATTTTTGGGTGGGGTGAAAACATAATGCTGTGTGTTCTGCAGACGCATAAGGCAGAGGAAAGTAAAGAAATTTCTTCTTTTTACGTCTTTTTTTCGTACTAAATATCTGATCAATACTAGAATCGTTTTGTAAGATTATGATCTAAACGCTAATGGAGTATAGGGAACGACCTTCAATAACATTTACTTCAAATGTTCCCGCCAGAAATCTTTTCAGAACTTTCTACATTATTGTAACTTTAATGCACCATGACACACATGAACAAAAGATTACAAAAAGTGAAATTTCAAGAAAAAATACCCGAATAATTACGGATTTCATACCTTTCCCAGTTTTTTTTTTTTACCGTAATATTTACAGTCATGGTCGCGGATCAAATAATCACTAAACAGAGATCTCAACACCTGTCGTTTAAAGATATTGCCTTTTCTCTGAATATTGATCTGTTATCACCGTTATATGAGCCTACACACACATCAAACAATTTACGATTAGTAAAAAAAAAAAAGAACTCCACGCGACGACATATGGCTGTATGATCAATAATCGTTTGCGGCCTGTATTTCTTTAGTGGGAAAGGAATTGTGTGTTTATAATGTGTGTATCCAAAGCGTTTCTACACACTAATAATGGGATGGAAAAATACACTTGCTTTTAATCAGCCCGCGTGCCATATGGGCTATCAATGTATAAACGTAAACCAAATTTAAGGTCGAAGTCAGTTAAATATTGCACTCCTACTCATCGTTCCCAATTCATGCCAAAAGTACAAAAAAGAGTCATTTATTCTTTTTGTATAAGATATAATAACATAACAACAAAGGCGGTTGAGTCGCTTTTAAAAGTCCTTTAAATGGAATTTACAACAACATACTGCACAACGGTTTTCGATATACTTACATAACTATAATGGGGATTTCCCTTTAATTATATTAATTATTGGGTTGTAAAGAACTGACAAACAAATTATAATACTGAGATGAGTCGGCCTTCAAGAAATAGATATTAGACGAACGAATGAACAAGATGTTTATTTTGTCATAAGTTTTGCGCGATGTCTCCGTCAAGCACGTCAAATGGTCCGTCAAGCCAATCAATGACGGTGTCTTACGTCATTAAAATCACACCTCGTGTGCAACGGGCAAAAGAACACGATGAATATTTCCGTTGCGTTTTTACCTGCGCTAATCAAGTGTGTCAGGCCAATTAGCTGACATAGGACAGTAATTTTAATAACGCAGTACTTGCGTTTATCATTCTACATCTACTCCGTATTCGATGTTCCTTTCATATGGGATGTAGTGTACTTTGCACACGGAGGCGTCATTTTAGTTGCGCTAATACCTGCGCCATTTAAGTAGCCGATATACCAGTACTTCAACTCAATGTTTTATGCTGTTCACAGTGCAATAACTCTTTCCAGTCACTTATCCTACGTCAGGGAAATGAATACTCGCGTGCAACGGGTTTAAAAACTCGCGCAATCAAGCGCTGACACAGGTACGTACGGCAGCAAATGACGCTTCATGTTATGTGACGCGCGATGTTGCGGCAGGGTTGGATAAAAATCATATACCGATAGCATCGAGAGAGAACAAATATCCGAGAATTACTCCTTTGTTAACCGATAATGAATGCCATAATTTCATAGCACGCTAAAATATTTCGATTGAACAAAATGCTACAAAGTCTATGCGAATTAATATCGTATTACTAACACAATGATAAATGAATGTGTAATAGGCCTGAGGACAGGCTTACACAAACAAAGGGATGATATTCATGTTCTTCTTTATCAACGTATAGTATAGAGTATTCAATGCAGTTGACACTCGTGTGTTAATCACTGCAGACAAAGGAGCCACGCGATACGAGACCTTATCGGGGGAAAAAAACCGCGGTCTACTTGATCAATAATATCGTGAATTATCGCACAACTGAAGCTGTTTGGATAAAACGTCCGCGTTTGTCTTCAATTTCCCAGCGCTTTTGCCGCTTCGATTTCAAATCATTTGATTGAATTTCACGCCCTACGGCTAAAATTGTTTTGCAGAAATTAATGTATAAATACGGGAAAGTCAAATCTAATTTTGAAACCCTATCTCAGAAGGAGCCATGCACGCAAGAGAAGCATGACGGACGTTTATTTTCGCAAGTTACTTTTTCCCTCTGTTCCGCGTAATATGGGGGCCATCGCGGGGAAATATTCTAAATTACTTCTTTTCATATGCAGAATAATCATTAAGCCTGACGCGTTTATGGGTTGTGTGTCCAAGAAATACAATTTGTAATATGTGGAAACGAATTTTGAAGGATGAAAGGCTTCCCTTGAACTAGTTATAGTCCGACTGTCTCACATTGTTATTGCGGAAACTCATGTCATGTAGAAAGTAAACGTCTTGTCATCTACATGTATCTTTCTCAATCTGACTCTTTAACGTAAATAGCTACAATTATTCAGACTTAATGAAGACATTGAAATTAATCTGCAATTTGATAAAAGCCTTACATAGTTTTTAATTTTAATTTCCAAGGATGTCTTGTTTTTATGTATATCTCAATGATGAGATACGTGGAGTATTATAGTGATTTATTCTATATACCCGCATTTTTCACAATTTTCATCTCCATGATAAATGGATTGCTGGTATTTAATACGGTGAAAGTATTAAAGGACGGGCTCAACATGCAAAGGCGGATACGGAATAGCCAGAAAGGGGAACCTGAGTAGGCGTATTTTTTTCAACCAACCAATTTCGTCTAGGAATATATTTCCGAGAAACCTGGCCCTAAAACAAACGCTTGTTTCAATCTATAAATTGATGAGGATGGTCGATTCGGTCTTCTGGATTCATTTACATGATAATTCACAGGCTGCCTGTGTTCTTTCGTTTTTGTTTTTGTTCCGTATGAGCATCCGCACGATATTGTACACTAGTGTTGCATTAACAAAACAAAAGAAGTCATAATTCTATTAGAGGGATTAGAATTAAATGAGTAAATGCATGCTAAAATGACATGAACAATCAGCCACAATATAAGTCAATAACTAAACAAAACAAAAAAAAATATGACAATTCAAGTTCAGTGTACATTTCCCTCACACTCTCACTCCACATTCGCAATGCAGATATTTTTCATGTGTCATTTACAATAACAAATATTTTAATGTCTAACTTTATGATGGATGTACAATAAGCCATTTGAAAGAAGTGCATACTTAATACTCTGAGAAAGCATAGGCTACTTCTATTTTGTTATTCTGTAACTAAATGATACACAGGAAATGCAGTCATGATGCCCGAGCGAAAATAAATAAGTTAAATCAGCGGATTATTTTTGAAGATGTAATATAATTTAAGTGAAAGAAAAAGAGAGAGAAAGAGAGAGAGAGAGAGAGGGAGAGAAAGAGAGAGAGAGAGAGAGAGAAGGGGGGGGATTTTTGTTTTAAGGGGAAAGACAAACTGAACGAATGGACATGACGAGAGTCCATGCACTTTGATATAAATAGGCGATAGTCTGCCTGCATGCACGTTACAGTAATATAATTTGTAGAGGTTTACGCTGTCTCTCTCTCTCTCTCTCTCTCTCTCCCTCTATCCCTCCTTCGATCTATCCCGATCTCCTCGTCTCCTCTATACTTAATCTGTTTCGCGCGATTTAATTCCGAAGCCAACTGCTGAAGGAAAATGAAATAAAAGCCACAGCCTTGACAGATTTCCCGTTTCTTACGCTAAGAGAATTATCGTATTTTGTAAGAGAGAAAGCGGCGGAGAAGGTCCGGGGGAAGGAAGAGGGTACGATAAGAATGGAGTCTCGTTCGGTATTGAATAACGGCGTTGTGTAAAGTAGTAGCACTGTGGAAACAATATGATTAGGATGGAAAAGGAAACCGATGATCATCCCCTGACACAGTGGCGAAATTGGGAGAAAAATAGGAAACGATTAAAGAGAAGGTTGAGTTCTGGGAAGAGGTGAAAAATAATTTGTGAGCGTTATCTTTCCTATTATGCAAGTGTGGAAGAACATCCGATAAGACAAGTTCCCTAAAAAGCATGGCTCTTCAAATGCCTTCATATTCTAAATATGTCATGTAACATCGTAAAACTCGGGGGTAGGATTTTTACGCCACGTGTTCTTGTAGTCCCATATACATCTTTATGTGTACAGTGTTTGTAACTTTACCTAGACTTGGCAAAAATTCTTATCATTTTGATGATTCCAGAACCTTGCAATACACACAAATTTTTATATGCTAGATGATCAACCTTTTCTGGTCGATTCCACACCGTTTCTTTCACAATGCAATCGCATGACCAGAACTCAACTTTATCTTTAATTGAGAAGAGGATAAAGTCCGGGGATAAAGTCACCTCCAAAGGGATGAAGAAAACTGGGACCTTTTCGTTCTTGAGCGATTTCGTTTAAAGAAAGACCCCCCATGAAATAACGATACCCACAAATAAACCTCTTGTTAGAACAGCTTCAAGGAAATTCAGTAACTCGGGTATTGTCATGAATAACCTCGAAATATTTACTTGAAAAAAATGAGGCAAGAATTATGATGTATGATTCAATTATGGGAAATTAACATTTCAAGGTTATTCAAATTAGTCTTTCGTTTAACGACTAATTAATGGTAATGTACTTTGGTAATTTGTCTGCCGAAATATTAATAGGGTTATCCTGTTAATCTAGATTGACGGAAGGCATACTCGGTAATAAACGTTTTATTTCATTAATTTGAAATATCGGTATAAACGAAACAGCGTCATCATTTGAGGATGGTTATGCGCGAAGAACCACAGTGATAGCAATCGCGTGAACAAAAATTCATTCTCTGAATACATTTTCAAAGACTTTTAAAGGTATCCGGTTTCACTGTTATTAATAAAAAAGTATGAAATTGCTGAATGAAAGATGGTTGACTGCGCGACGAACATTTTACCATCAAAGAGGGATGTTTTTAAATCATACGAGGCATTCATACAACTTTAGTTATCAGGATATTTATGGTTGAGTAAAAATAGAAATATCAAACCAGTTCCCTGATGCGATTTTGAGGTCGCGTATATAGTATACTACGCAAGTCAGCGCTGGCTCTATGTAACAAATCGTTCACTGTCGCAATGTTTACAAGTTCATGTATACAAAGTAAAGCTTTAAAGGGAGGCTTTACTACTTCAGCTAGAAGAGATTAGACCACCCAGTGAGCCATCGAGGTCACTGTGACAGGTGGCTATCTCATTAACTCAGCTCTCATTTAACATAAGAAAAAGAGGATCATGGGGGACCAACAGGCACCGATTTGGGAAGTTTTCTATATAGAGGGAGCAAGTAGCTACAAGTAGGACAGTGTGCCTTTAAGAATACGACAGCTGCCTAAATTATCGGCATGATCAGGGTGTTTAGGCTGGATGAATAAGTTAAAAGCGTATCACGGTGGGGTTTTTTTAAAGCGCATTCGCTGTTTTAAAATCTTTCATAGTAAATAATTTATTTGAATGTACCTTTTATGGTGTTCTAGAAGTGGCACAATTTAGATTGTTCATGTTAATGTTTTTAAACTTACAATTCCTCTAAAATAAAAGGAAAACAGAAAGTAGAATGTAAGAGTATATTTGAATTTAAAGTGAATTAGATTCGTCTAGTGTCGATTTAAAAGGAAAAACACGATACAAATTATGAAAATGCTGGATTGCGTGATTAAAAAAATGGATATAAATTGCTCTTGCAACAACACGAGTTTCAAACATACAGTGAACGCCTTTTTAATCTTACTTCTTCGTTTTCGCAATAAAAACGATGAATTTGCTCTTTAATATACTGGCAACTGGCATTTAAATATGAGGAGAAAAAACAACGAAAAGAGCATCATTAAGACCACCATCACATCCCTTAGATCACGTGTTTGCGATTCCATCATTCACCCTTTATATTATTTACGCACGATTAAAAATGGATATAATCTGCAAAACATCCGGCCTTTCTTTGCATATTTTTTCCTGCTGTGAATTCGACTCTTGGCGATCACAAACAGCGAGCATATTTCCAAGATAGGAAATGAGATATTTACAGACAGAGAATGATAAAAACGGCAAGTCAGGAATACAGCGCGGATAATTTCTTTGAAGAATTCCCGTGTGTTTAATAGTTCGCATTTGCGACGTTTAGGAAATGCGGAGCTCGCATCAAGAACACTTAGGTTTTTCTGAAATATTACTCAACGGGTTAAAGGGTGACGTCGGCATCTTTAAGTAGGAATGTAACCGCGGGAAGCTGAGGGAGGCACGCATGTTAACTAAAAAGAATATCTTTTTTTACTAGAGTTACATGTTAAAGGCTTGTTCAGATATGACTCGGAAAAACCACGGCGGTTTACTTTGTAATACGCTTCACTTTTAGACATAGTTCAGCGAATACGCGCAAGTCCTTCGCCGTGCGCGCAGTTGTCATTTATTTACACGTACAACACATTTCAAAGAGCGGCGGGTTTTATCTGAGCGAGCCATAATAGTGAAGTCCACCTTGCTAATTATCCGGTATTAATAAAAGAAGAAACGCGCGAGAAAAAAATGAGTGAAAGTTGAACAATATCCGATTAAAATGAGGAAAATTACGATTTTTTTTTTTTTTTTTTTAAGTTGTCATCATTGGAACAAAAATTGGCAACACTGTCACGCAACTTGCGAGGTCCTCTCCAATTTGACATTTCATAACTTTCATTTTAGTAGTTATTGATGACGGGATATGTTTTTATTTCATACGGGGTCGTATAAAAACATATTTGCAATAAGTAAATTTAGAAATAATGTATGAGTGAAATTTTTCGCTAGGTAAAGATAGTCAAGATACGTCACAGTATTACCAATTTGTGTTTGACTGATTGCGACTGCAAAAAATCATAACTTTCTTATTTTTAATCGGTTCTTGCTCAAACTTTCACTGACCTGCTCCTCTCATCCTTCTGCTTCTATTAAAACCAACTGAATATCAGGGTGGACTCCTCCTTTGAGACATTCAAGGTGGTAAGGTATACAAGACGGATATGTTTTTTTTCTCGAACAGATATATGCTATGACATTCAAATGCCATTAGCAGTCACGATAGTCACATGTTTACAATCAAACAATTTCATTAAGGCACATGTATCCATGTATCCAGTAATTGTAGCACCATTACGTACATAATCTAATAACATCTGGTTAACAAATATATGGATAATCTTTGTGGCGTAACCTTGCCTTTTTCTTGAGGGGCACATGGAGTTCGCCGCATACTGTGTGTGTTTGTGTGTGTGTGGAGGGGGGGGGGGTGACGCGTATACTCTATTTTATTTTCCAAGCAGCGTATGTAGCGACCGAGCACTAGATACATTTGTTAAGGAATAAGAGTTGACGTTCTATTGCTTTGCAGAGATTATCCAGTGTTACGAAGCTTAAAATTAGATTTGGATTAACTTTCGGCCCGGGCCATCTTTGAAATATATCGCTTTGTAAAGTTCACCAAGTTGATAAGATAAACAATCTTCAAAAATATTAAAGACCGCAACATGAAACCATCGATAATCATGTGCTCGTACTACATGTTCCCATCATCTTGACGGTGTATTTACTCAGCCCACCGGAAATTATTTTCTCGATATCACTAAAAAGAAGCACGGTAAGCATCGCCGTTTAGATATTACGCGATATACCGCGGCGTTTTTTTAATATGATGGCGTAAAATGTAATACGCCTCACATTTCTGTATCTTATAATACAACACGCTTCGGACCATTGTTCCGCGAGGTTGCCATTTGTTAACGCGTTAAAAAAAACGCGGTAAAGCGTTTACCGCGTCTAATCTGAAGCAGCGATACATTCATTACAAAGTGCCTTCGATGGCACTGAGAAGATTTGCTTTAACAAATTCCTGAATATTTGTATCTGTTGTAGAAAATGATCTGCAACTGACTATTATTGTATTGGTTCTAAACGCTGCAATAAAAAAAAAGCAATTCGCACTGACCATTAACTTAAAAAAAGGATTAAAACAGAGATTATACTTGTAACTTGTCCGAGTATGGGTGCTGAGTACTCGTTTGATATGAAGTACTGTTATGGCGCATTCTCCGCTAATCTTTTCTTCTTTTTTTTTAAATTGTGGCGCTGGCAGACGCAATCTCATTTTAGCCTATTTTTGTACCCAATAGATGTGATTTTTGTTAAGTTATTTTATCTCAGGGGTCATGTGTTTGACATTTATGGGGTTGGTGGCTGTGCAAACCTCAAAAGAAAATCTTCCACTTGGACAAAACATGGACAAACCTTGTTTTTCCCTTTGTCGCCAGAAAAGCATAATTTTTATGGATGTTTTCCCGATCAATCCGGCAACGGCATTTATTATTCGCAAGGTTGCATCATTTTCCAATAATAAAGTGCAATAATAAAAATACGATACCCGTAATCTAGGCATGTAGGTTTATGTGAAAGGTTTCCTCCATATTAAAAAATAGTTGAATAAATATGCGCAATACTGAATGTATGCACGAAGTAGAATTTGATGGTCGAAACGGACTGGATATAAGTGAGAATTATTAAGAATAATATCTATGTCACAAAATGTAAACAAAAAACAAATGTGTCAAGTCCTCACTAAAGTCTGCGATTGTGCAAACTTATAAAGGAAATGCAATAACCATTTTTGAGATATCTGTTTCACAGGAATTGAAGGACAAAAAATTGTCGGCTATAAAAGGCGGTAAGTAGGCCTACAATAGTACATACAAGCTAACGAAAGAGTAGGTTTTTTATATTCACAACGTGAAGTGGACACGAACGCTTTTATAATTAAGTAGTTTTTGTGATACTAATCTCTCCTATGTCACGTTCACAACGCGATTATCTTTTTATTGATGAAACCACAAGCAATCGCCATTGCCTCAAACAGACGAGCTGTTTCAATAAAAAAAAATCTCTAGGCTTTGGCTGCAAGCTCCAAATGAAAAAAAATTATATGTATATGTATATATATATTTATATACATGTATATATTACACACTGCATCTCTTTCTATCAAACGTTTGTTCACTCTAGACAGTTTTCAAAATGAATAGTTGAACTGCGGCACAATCTTTGGCCCAAGTTTTTGATATTCATTCACTCTACGTTATGGACAAGCGTGAATTCGGCGTGTTTGATACAGATTTATAATTGCCTCGTCATCTTTCAGCATGATTAGATAGTTTAGAGATTATTACAGAAAGAATAAGCCAATAAAGACTATCAAACTCTTTCATCTTATGCTCAGATAGTAGGTCTATAAGTATTATATTTAAGTTGAAAGTATATTATAAGCCATTGTAGCTACCATCATTATACATTTCCGCAATTTTAAGCGGGTATTGAGCTAGCTGGGGGTATTCTGAGTTTCCTCTTTCATTATTGACTCCCACTGTAAATGGCCGCCCCCACATGCACCGCTGCCAGCAATAGATATTAAATTTGAAGGAGATCCTCGCTTTGATCGTGACATTTGGAGTTAATCGCACCTCATGTCTCGTGATGGTGTCTACGTGTGTTATCACGGTTTCTACTGCTTGACGTACATGCCTCGTAGCTAGGTACAAACACTGAATACGAAACAAGCAAACTAAATACCATCAAACAGCTGCGTCGATTTACAACACAACTGAAAGCATACGTGCGGGACTAAAGGAATGAAAATCAGCAAGCATGAGTTCAATATCAACAAAATTCTTTCGTCCCGATCCCTCCAAGAATGATTGCAAGGGAAATTGATGGAAGATAGTGGAGAGGGTGAATTTTAATAATCCACCGAAATAAGATTAAAACATGATCAGACTGTCAAGTAGTATGATATCGCAAACTTTGGGATTTACAGCTATTAGTGCTAACAATTTCACATAAACCTTTGCCCTTTGTATACGTGTCGAGTGGGAGGACTAATATTCTGCACTTTCAGACTATTTGAAGATGTCACAAAATATTTCATATTACAGTATGTCTTGAATGAATTATACGGAAGTGACGAAAGAAAGGTCAATACAAAATAAATACGATCGATAATACTTAATGTCAGGCTATTTCAAAAGTTTCGTGCGTCACCTATATTGCAATTATGCAACCATTAAATTAACATATTACGTAATCCGATTATGATTCATATAGACATCACAATAGGTAACACAGATTGTCCTTGAGTAGATTTCATGAATGTCTTTACGATCGTGTCCTAAGTGAATTTTTCTTTTTTGTATATTGTTGTTCCTTTTTCTTTTTTCCTTCCGATGCACTGAAACCCTTAAAGAGGCGGAATCTACATTATAGATGGAAGAAATTTTAAAAAAGTACAAAAGGCCTTTGTATTCAGAGCCCCAAAACAAACTCTTAAAGACACCATTTCTCAGACATGAGGTTTCCTTTCATACCATCACGGAATTTGCGCAAATCGTTTTTATTTTCCTTTTCTGTTTGTTTAATAGGTGCAAAAAATGGTGTTATTCTTTTTTTCCCCGTTAAAATATGCTGATAATAAACAAAACTTAAATGCAATATGAAGTAGTATTTTTAATGTATAACAAATGAAATAAAATTGACTGATACATTTTCACAAGAAATATTCTCATATGTCAATATTTAAAACAAAATGGCTGGCGTTCGTAGAATGCTCGTGTCGGAAACATTTCTCGATACATTTGCTTCAAAGAGAATAAACGAACAGATGTATTTAGAAAAATCTAGTTATAGTGAAAAATACAACAGACGTACGGTATATATTTTTTTAGTATTATATTTCAACCTTTCTCACATTTAAGAAAAGATTTTTTTCTTCTAAATATTGGTTACCGCTGATTGAAATCTGAATAATCTTGCACGAGCGATAAATGTACAACGAAATGGCGTACTCTGATATTTGAATATAATTATGATAACATCTCCGCGCTCTCGGTAAAATAATCAACCGCAACGTTTTAAGTAACTGTTACAACGATATCTTCCACACATAACATACTCTTGCTCAGGTAATAAACCATCTGTCATATCCAATAGATCACATGTAATCCTTTAAATATCAACGTTATACAGACATTTCTTATCCATCATATTTCAAGACTCAGTTCGCAGGAAATAGAACCTATAATTATGTCTACGTTATCTAGAGCAGTAATTATCAAATATACAATGAGCATACGATTGCATGAACATCGGGCTTCGAAATTCATGTTATTACTATTACCGAAGAACCCAGCCTGTTTTTGCTTCTACGTGATGTAGTTTTACTCTCTTAATAGCTTTAAAAAAAGACTAATATGTTTCCGTAATATAGTATTCATGGTAGTACTAATTCAATATGCGGCGGGATTTATTTGATAATGATTATGAATAACGATTTATGATGATTATGCTGCTGATGAACACGATCATGATCACGACGATGATGATAACAATCATGATAATATATACTACTAATACTACTACTACTACTACTACTACTACTACTAATACTACTACTACTAATAATAATAACAATATTTGTAATACCGATGATGATGATGATGATGATGATGTTGATGATAATAGTAATGATAATACTATTACTAATAAAATAATTATTGAAAAGATTTGTAAGGGGCCACATCCAATTGAAACCAAATGCTCCTTTTTTAATTTTGTATATAGGCCTAGTTTACCTAAATATTGGACATTCAAATGGCCATGTTATCAATTTGTTTCCTTGAGGTATTGGCCATATAGCAGCTTTAACATTGTATGTAGTATTTTAAACGAGACCTCCCCAAAATTACTTCACAATGGGATATTGAGATCGCACACTCTCACCCACAATACGCACGCACGCACACCACACGTGTCAATAGGTACACGTATTCTAATAATATTTCTCCTTCTTTATTTTCCATTTCATAGATCTTGTTTTGACAGAACTTGCCTTGAAGCTTTCGATGTCCTCATTTTCATCATTTTTTCGATGCCTGAACGGCTTGAAAATGCTTTAGAACGCCGCTACAAAAGACAGAAGAAACAATGTGTTAAGGCATGGAAAATAACATGTAGTCATGTTTCATGTCTCTCCTTGCCTTAACGTGCAGTTGTCAAGCAGCTTTAGACCAATGACGTCACGTTACCATGGGGTACTCCGTCTTCCCAGGAATATCCGTATAATATGCCCTAATTGTTATGGAATAACGTAATGCTATTGTGCGGAAGCCGTCTTTTATATGTGAAAATGTTACCGAAATGTCTGCGATGAAATGAAATCAACAGAAAATGGCGTCGTAAAAAAGAAACATGATACCTCGAGGATAACAGCCTTGGCATGCGTGCAAGTATCACTTTATATACCCGCATATTTCGTATTGACCGTCTAGTATACTTAAAAAAACATGACATTACTGTAATGATGACACATTGAAAATGTTACAACTTTTGACAAAACAAAGATTTGACAATAACAAAACTGACCTATTTATATATCAATTTCAATTATCATATTTACACAAATGACGCGCAACAGTAAATTGAAAACAAATTGGCTCACTTCCTACTTTGAAATTTATAGTGATCTTTTATACAAATGCATTAACAAAAACTTTGCCGTAGACTTCTACATGAAGGTATTAAAGGAGGATATCATTGTGATTCAATCCACGCAATTGTGTCTGATTTACAAATGTTTTTTATTAGCGTCAATCAAACTAATTTACAAAACACAGTAAATAAACAAAACGTTTAGACAGTTGCACCACAACAAAAAATGAATTTCCTTTTCAAACTATTTTGACATTTAAGAAGACATTCGTCAAGAGTATTCAATTCAATTTAATTTCAAGTTCAATTCAATTCAATTCAAGGTTTATTAAAAAATATCTTCGCAGCCGTAAAAGGCTGAATTGCGATACAATTCACAGATAAAAACATGCAAAATTACAAAATATACATATCAATTACAATGAACATAGTTTGACATAAATTAAAAATCAAATATAGAATATATAAACAGACAACCAAAGAGTTCAAAGGTGAGTTTTAGAAAAATGGGTTGTTCAAATTACATCAGGAGTTTAGCGATTATTTAAATTTTAAAACCATTGCAGACATCTAAAGACAAGATGAAAAATTGCAAAAGATTATATTTCAAATTAAAAACTCAACTTTGGAAAGATAAAAGAATGAAACATTCTCGTGGCGGGGAAAAATAAAATCACCTTTATGGATTTGTGAAAAGGGGAATTCACGCACCAGAGGGGCTCTAGTTTGTGCACCTGTTTACCCCTCTGCAATTATAGACCAGAGGTGATGATATTCCTTACCATATTCATATAGAGCATCCTTGAGGATTACGACTTCACTGCCATGAAAATGTCAAGGTTAGATGAGAATGGTAGATTAGGGGACGAGTTGGAAGTGGAAACATGATCGCTCTAATCATTTACTTGCTTGCTTTGGGGTTGCATTCTCACATGTCGGTGTCGCTTCGGCGGAGAAAATGTCACATGAATCAAGGTGGCATTTGCGAAAACCAATTGGCGTATTATGATCATTGATGAGTGGTGCAGGTGAATTCTGTTGTAAACACAACCTCTGTCATGTAGCTTTACCTAATCAATACTAACAGTGCGCATTCCTATCATATTATCCTATCACTTATCATATTCAAATTAATGTATCGGCCTATACAGCATTTATTTCATTTGTATCATTCCGTACACTTAATTTTAGTTATCGTTAATTTAATTTCGATATTATTTATAGCTTCAGTTTCAAGAATCTTGGCAAGAAGATCATTAAACAATAAAGGCAAAATTACAACCATCATATTTCATTAAGAAGTGTAGTTAAGCTTTACATTCTTTATCAAATTTTTCATCCATCAGTATCAACGCACAACGGTAATATGTTATCTACCATTTAGAGTAGGCCTATATTGATTTTTATGTGTACACACCTTTTATCGAAAATGAAAGTGAAATAACTGTAACAGAATAGTCATGGTAGAAAGTTCAAAACATATATGTCATGCCCTAAATTTTTTCTTGAGATAAGGTATTGACAAATTAAAAAATTGAAATGAAACAGAAACCTACACAATTTGTAAAGAAAAAAAGAAATAGTCTATCGATTTTTAGCTTACAAAAGGTAACCTTTAACTACAGCTATATTATGAGAGACATTTCCTGGTGCAGTGATAGGCTTGTGGGGGGTGGGCACGTTTAATCCCTTATAAACAATGTCATCTAGACAGTTTCTATCGAAATGCATAAAGGTTTTTTTCCTTACCGGAACTCATAACAACCTTCGAATATTGCTGTGATCGAAACTCATCGCGGAGGATTTACATGTAATAATGTCCTATTACACAACAGGGACAACTAAACTCGGTCATTTTATTAACAAGCACACTCAGGTATATTGCATATTCAAGGACGGAAAAGTAGAACGCCATTATTAGAAGAGGAAAATAATAGAGCAGGAAGGCGAAGCGATGAAATGACTCAGAAGATTGTCTCCTTTTCGAGATTTTGTTTCCTGCTATTTTCTTTTCTCTTGATTTCTCTTGCGTTGTCCCGGC
Source organism: Strongylocentrotus droebachiensis (assembly GCA_035222895.1). Classification (NCBI taxonomy): domain Eukaryota; kingdom Metazoa; phylum Echinodermata; class Echinoidea; order Camarodonta; family Strongylocentrotidae; genus Strongylocentrotus; species Strongylocentrotus droebachiensis. The sequence goes on along the minus strand of JAVYIG010000008.1, from coordinate 1,360,295 downwards.
GTCGTCCCTATCTTTTAAAAATTCTTTGCTGTTCTAGTATTGAAAGCACTTTTATCTTATTTTATATGTTCTATTTAATTGTTTTTTTGCAATCATCGATTAGTAATTTTGATGCTTTAAAATGAAAAAGGAAGAAAGAGGGAAGAAACCACTATTCAACATTAGATAATATCTGATTATGTGTCACTTAAAAAGTATATCATGTCCTGATAAACGTTCTATTTGTACTTTTCTTTTATATGAAGCAATTCTAGGTATTCAGGATTTCGGGCTGTATAGAACTGTTAATGTTTTATACAATACAAATATTGGAACGAAATAGAAATTTCACCTAATACAGTGTTTATAAAATTCGAAAATATGAGCACTTTATTTTTCTTCGATCGCATATTCAACGTGACTGATTATCTAAAATAACAAGGTTGCAAAAAAAAATCGTGTCGCACGGTCATTTCTTTTCCTTAATTTGTGCAACCTCACGATCCGCTTCGCCACCGCAATTCCCTCTTTCTCATGTTTTTCCTCTTAAAATTGTTTTCATATTTTTCGGTGTCCTTTTTTCCTCGGCGGGGTTAAACTCAAATCCGGTGTGGGATGAAAAGCCAAGAATGTCGCTAACGTCACGTTTCCTGCCGCAGCTGTGTGGGCTCGAGCAATCACTTCATTTTACCTCCTGTTTATAACTATAATTTAAATTCATACCCTTTTTATACCAACTTATCACTTAATCCAGGGGTGTCATGAGAGAGGGTATTCGGTGTGTCACCCCCCCCCCTCCCTCCATACTGTTTTTTTATTTTTAAATCGCAAATCCAGTTTAAATGTTGTAACATTTGAAAATTTGAGGATTATTAATTACCCTTGTCGCCCCATTTGCAAATGCGACTTCTGGTTTGACAACGTGTCACCATAACTTTAAATTTCCTTCATCATATTTTATTAAGACAGATAGTCAAATTAAAAGATTGCTTTCAATATGTATTATTCATCATGACAAAATATAACTGAAATTGTTATACCAATCGGTAAAAAAAAAAATTGATGATACATTTTTCAGGGCAAATTTAAACTATATGTGAGACTGTATTTAATCCTTCTTTATTTGTTTTTCTTATCATAATAATCAAAATATCAAAATCATGCCATGACATATATTTGACGTTGTATGTTGGTAAGATTGTTCTCGGTTCTTCTCCGATGAGAGCTTGCCCGCAGAATAGATACCGACCATATTGATGATGATGATGCATTATGAATGTATTTAATTACCAGCATGTGTTGATGAGGTGTGTCCCCCGTATCAGCTTACATGCATCACAGTAACACACGATCCGAGGACGCCGTTATAAATAAAAATGGCCGCCGTGATTAATTAAAACTGGAACACGTTAACACGCTGCGTCACGTAATAACACAGGCCTGTATACATCTAATTCGGTATTATTTATAATTTAGTGATATCTATCAGATTTGGATGTAGGTCCTTTGCCCTATACCCCCTTTCGTAATAAGATAGGGCCCATGGGGGGGGGGGGGGTTTGTTTCCCCCCTGACCCCCCTCTTGAGAACGCCGTCGGAGTAAATCGCCCTACGCAAGGCCATGCGACAAATAAAGCGAGAGTGATACTGATAGCACTCCAAACGATGGTAAGAGTGTGTTGAACTCGTTATTACGAGAATGTGGGATTCTTGTGATGTACAAATGGCGGTGACTGACACCGCACATCAAAAGACGGCCGAAGAATAATCGCAGATATGGAAACAGAAGGGTCGCAAGGAGAGAGAATTTCCCCCCCCCCCCCCCCCCACCTCCGGTCACTCGTTTCTGGTGATAAAATCCTCATTTTAATAGTTTGCCACTCTCAGCTATATCGGTAGATTTTTTGAAATCTCGTTTTAAATACAAAATCTATCACAAGTTCGAGAACAAAAAATTGGCTAACGTCGACAATCGTTGGAATCTTTCAACCTAGCCTACACATTTTACTCTCGTCTGCAATTTTTAATTGATTTGACCTATTTTCATTAATTTATATACAATGATAATTTGTACATCTTCATTTATTTGATTGTGCTTCTTTATTCAGAAATATTCTTCTTTATGGATTCGGGAAATTCATCCTGACACGGTGACACCCCTCCCCCATTCACAGTGTTATAGCGACGCCCCTGTCACGGGGAGATCACGTGATGCAAGCGAAACGCGATCAAAACCGACGTATACACCTCCGAGGTACTGAAATAGCCACGATAACAGCGGGTCGTGATAAACGATCTCCGCGACCATCATAAACCAAGAATTCATATCGACTAAGGGCGCGTTCATGCTTGATTTTGACGGCCAGAATCAGGCATCTGTTACGTGTTTAGTTTAAAACACGATTGCGTTCATGCTCACTTTTGTAGAATCCCCGAAAAACGGCGATCACGAACGCCGATCGTAAACTCACAAAAAGATGCGTTTACAATTGTAAACGCGTTTAAATGGGGTCAACGCACTGACCTCTAGTGGGTCTACGTAGCATGCACAGTGAAGGTCACACAAGGCCACACAAGGAGAATTGCCTGGATGAGCCAGAGAAGTAAGCATGAACAGCTACACCGTGGAACTGCGATCACGATGAGCGTTTACGATGAGCGTTTCAGATCGCTCATTCTACCTTCAAAATCAAGCATGAACGCGCCCTAATGCATTCAATGTGAAGGCTAGTGTCCATAGAATAAATGTGTCACATCATACACGCATACTAGGCTAATTTATGGTGCTGTCTGACATTACATGTACCGTTTTTGTTCTCTGTTGTAGGCAAATATCTTGAAAGTTCGGATATATTTACATTTAGATCGGCAAGTTTAGTTAAGGCGCCTTGGATCAATTCGAGTGGCAGTAAACACGCGGCTTTATGCAACGCGGCCTAGTTTGCGTGAAAACCACAACTGTCCGAAACTCTCTATTGAGAAGACGCCATGCGAAAATCCCGCACAAAAGGGCGTACGGTCCAACGACTTTAGAACAGTGTGCGACGTTCTCATATTGCTTTCAACTCATACCAGTTGACCGCCCTCTATAGGCCATGTAACTCTCAAACTATGCAGGGGCCGCGGAGGCGGGTGGCTGGGTTTTTTTTTTTAGTAGACACGTTTCATAAAAGCTCCGAAAAAGGGGTTTATAGATTGTTCGCATGCTCAGACCTCCACCCCCCCCCTACTCTCAAAAACGCTCCGCGGTCCCTGCTATTTATGGTCAGAATTCAGATTCCTTTCCTCAAAGGGATAACTTATTAAGAAAAATTATTTATCACACATTTATACAAGTCATACATTAATGCTTTTTCTTCCTTTAATATGTTTCGCTTTGTTGTAGCTTCATTTGTCTCGTTTTCGTTTCCAAACTTCATTAATCTGTGTTGGGTTATCTTAAACAATATTTGACTTCTGGAACATTTATAAACTTATGGGCAATACGCTTGACTAATCATGAAAACATTGTTTAATATTTATAAATGAATGGCGCAAAATATGGGCTTTTTGAATGAAAGCGCCGTAAAAAATAAGTAACAATAACAACAGCAGCAGCCTTCATTTTTTCTTTTATCCTCAAGCGAGGTGTTTATTTCCATAATTTCAATACATATTTACATTAATTACTCAATGATTGAGTGAAACGAGTGAAACATTACATACAAAATTAAAGTATATACAACAATTCTACCAGCTTAGTATTATTTTCTTTGATTGCACAATCATGCCTAAAAAAATCTTACCAACGACTTAGACTAGACAATCGTTTTATTTTATCAACGAAGAAAGATGGATATATTTAGAGTTCAGAAATAAACATGAAACAATAGGAGTGATCGAGAGGAAGGAAAAATCAAAGGTTTGTCCCCAGGTATATGAAATGAAAAGAATCTAACACAGTTACACAGGTAATAAACACATTTAAAATAAGTGGTGAAGTGTGACGTAATCAATAATCTATGTTTTGAATTTCTCAATTTTTCTTAATTTTCCGAAAGAGCATCACAAATAATGTCCTAATATTGATAACAATTGAATATGTGAAGTATTGGCTGAGATATGGCCATCTGAATAAATATATTTCCTATGGGAACTCAGTGTTATTTGCTCTGGCTCCTAATGATTTTATCTCGGACATTCAACGTTGCCTTTGCCCAACTCCGCGCATTAAACAGTAGTTTATTGAATAGACACCCTCCCCAGTCCCCCACCCCCCTTTCCCCTCTCCCCTCTCTATCAAGCTCGCCTTTCATGCTATGGTAATACGTTGCGTTAACATTTTATGCGCCATTATGTTAGTGATTGTGATAGATTTTGAGCTAAAGAATGGTAATTAGATAAGAAAAAAGTATTAAACAGGGAAACAAGACACACAAAATCATATTGCCAGTTGAGGTTGACATAAAAGTAAGCGAAGGAAGATGGCTTTCATATTTAGAGTTCAGAAATAAACAATATGAGTGAGAGGGGTGGGAGAGACAGAAAGTTGGACGAAGTCTGTACTGTATTCATCATTATGATATTTTCCTCTCTAATCACCCGCCCCCCCCCCCCCCTGGGCTCTTTTTATTCTTTCTGTTCTGTTTGTTTATATATTTTCGCTTAAGTATAATGTCCGACGTATATTAAAACCATCAATATAGCATAATAAACATTTTTTGTCATATCAGTTTGATGCAACAGAGATTTATATTCAAAAGTTTTACTTCTGATAATTATTATTGTACTGTTATATTCTTCTCTCCGTTCAATTTTAGCTTCTTCTGAATGTTTACGTTATATTTCTTAATCTCTTGATGAAATATAAACACCAGAAGCTAGTATTTAGTGGATGCAAACAAAACATTGCAACTGATGGGTTCGAAAATCAAAAACATGAATAGACTTCCTGCTTTTTCACTGCAGATCATAACAAAGCGAATGAAAATGGGCAGACCGTAGTTAAGATAATCCGGCTATTGTTTTCTATCATTGGAATAATCCACCAGCTCCATCTTCTCACGCATACATGCCGGTGAATGGACTGTCGTTGTTGTTTTTTTTTTATTTAGGCAAGTCAGTCAGTTTATGACCATTATTGCTAAATAATAGGAACAATTTTGTTTTAAATTCTAATTTACGTTTATACACTCACATAATATGCGTGTATATTATGAATAATATATAAATAATATTTGTTTTTAATATATATAATTATATATTACATTCCTTGGGCATGCTTTGCTTAAAATAGACTATGATTATGTCCATCATACGGACAGAATGAATTGAATGTGTATTTTCATTATATTATATTGCAAGCAAATGGCGGAATAGAAAACAATATGAAAGATGTAGATGGAAAACGACATTGGCAGATATAGACAAAGAGAGACAGACAGACAGAGAGAGAGAGAGAGAGAAAGAGAGAGAGAGAGAGATGACAGAGAAAGAGAGAGACAGAGAGAGATGAGAGACAGAGAGAAAGAAAGAGAGAGAGAGAGATGAGAGAGAGAAAGTTAGACGCTTCATTATTATTGTAATACAGTACTATCATTATTAATACCATTTTCATTATTATCTTTGTAATCATTCTAAAAACAACGGGGACGAATCTAGAAGTTTGTCTATTTAAGAATAGAAGCAATATCTTTCGTGCTGGTATGGTGGCCCTGAAAAGGGCCGTTTGGTTATGATTTCAGGAAGAAGAAGATGAACTCTTTTCATTCCTGCGCAGTTTTCGACATTTGCCGTTTACTGCATCACGAATGCGGCGGAGATTCATCGGGGCATCGAAGCGAGGAAATGATTTCCTAACTTGCGATTGAATCGCCTTGAACCGATCGTCGTCAGCGAGGGAATCAAGCGGGGGCTCCATGTTTCGATCGCCCTTGTAGCTGAAGTTGATGAGCTCATCGGGCTGGATGACCATGCTCAAGAGTTTCAGAATGAGGGCTCTGCCAGTGGTTGCTAGATGAAAGCATTTTAGAACTACCGGTATATAGAATGAATATACGAAAAGAGTTATGTCTGAGGCCTATCTAGATCTATGTTACGTAAGAGGAACAATGAACTTGGCCAAAAGTAGAGTTCGTTGTCATGGTTATAAACTCGAACAATAGAAGGGCGGATTATGAGGTACTAGGGTGCCTGCCGTCATGTGATTTCTTCAGGGCGAGCGCGGATTACGCTGCTCCCAATGAAGTACCATCAGTATCAGAATTTCATGTGAAAGAAAAATGGACATGCTTATGAAGAAGAAAAAAAAACGATTATAATGAATAATATGACAGTACAACAAACAGGAGCAATTGAGAATGTTAGTTTATATTTTGCACGATTGGAGAAATAAAGTATCATAAATCGTAATCTTGAATCTTGTGCAAGAGTATTGATTCATCTTGATTTTTTGTGTGATGTGAGCAAAATAAACGCAAATTTCTAAACGAATGTCAATCAATGATTTGTTACCTTCCTTCCATTACCCCGACCTAACAAACAAACAAAAAGCAGGAGACACATTAGTATACTTGGGGGAGGGAGGAAGACAACAAATGTATAATGAGTGCAGTTTTCACATTTTAATGAGATTTATTGAATGGAAGAGTAAAATCAACCCAAATTTTTAAACGATTATAAACGAATTTTTATTAATTGCTTTCCTTTCATTATTCATCACCCTCCCCATCTAAATAATGATAATAATAATATGATGATGATGATTATAATGATAATAATAAGCCGGAGAAACACTATCGTACGGGGGGAGGGGGGGGGGGGGCACGGGGCAGAATGCGGATAGGGAGGCAGACTGCACCCATAATGGGTGGCCAGTGAAGAAACAAAAGAGAGAGTGGTGAGAAAAGAGAGAGATAGAGAAGAGAGGGAGGAAAAGAGATGAACAGGAACAAGAGAAAATGTTTTCTTTGGAGAGGGCTTTATACCAAGTTCAAAGAAAAAAATAATATTTAAAAACTTTCGTAAAATGTGTTTTGCCTCTATGAGTTACATGACAATGGAATAGCATAGTCTCCAAACAAGAATTCATGAATCAACACATTGGCTTTATGGCGAGCACGCAATTGTTTATACCGGCGAGAGAGAAAAAAAAACACTAGTCTTTATTTCCATTAATTGCTGGAGAATTAAATTTGAATGGGGCTCCCATAATGTGTCTAGATTGACACCTCCAAGTTACCTCCCCGAAAAACATCTACTTTTTAAAAATTCATTCGGTTATATATACACAGATAAAACGTAATTGTTTAATATGCTAACAGTTCATTACAATACAACAGCTTGTTGAATTTTTAAACAGGTCTTATTACTTGTAAACAACCCTTTTAAACGGTGTTTACCGTGTTTTTATTGTGCATAATGATCCATTCCAAACATACAGAGTACAGTGCTAATTAGACACGAACTCAAGCTAAGCTAAATAACTTAGTTTAGCCGCAGAGGGAGCTAAACAAGTATGACGAATCTTTCAATGGGTTGAAAATTAATCGTGGTTTTTCTGGCTTGAAAAAGACGTCACGGTCTTCGCACACACACAATGCGGCTTTTCGTGGGCAAATCGTGCATCCGGGATTAACTCCGACAGCTTTGATGCATGCGCTCTCAGGTTAATAAGCCGCGTGTTTACTGCCACTCGAATTAATCCAAGGCGCCTAAATGACATCGTTCTGATCCAAATACGATTTCCTTTCCATCTCAGGATCATTTATATGATAGGCCTATCTCTTCGTTGGAAAATAAACCGTACCAACTAGTATAAAATATTTTCATTTATAGCAATCGATTTCCTTTATGGGATGGTGTACTTTACATACGATTGCCATTTTAAGGAGAAACAAATAAACGAATATTTAGAAAACTCAAGAAATATGTCTCCATGCTTTAGTGAATTAAACAAATTTAGGAACATTTGATATGTTCTTTGATAATTTTCGTATCTGCCAATATGAATGACAGATTAATGATCTAAGCCGTCTATTTTCATATGTATGAGATTTAAAACTGAAAATATGATGCTCAACCCTCCAGCGTGATAATGGCTTCCAATAAATATGGTAAGATTTGTTGTTTTGGTCAACTTTGACATTTATGAAAAATGCCTTTTAAGCCTCTTAGAATATCAATATGAATTATTTCATACATAACTCCGCTAACCATTAATATATGTCACAATGGCATTTAGCGTCAATCAGGCAACAACAAAGGAAAGGATTGAGAGTTTAGCATGTCTCTTTTTATTTTCATTTTGCAATCAATGATGAAAATACCGAGATTGATTTTCCCTCTTTTAATTCTCATGATAATCAATTCTCCATCTGGTTGCTTTTACCTTCGAACGTCGTCTTCCATATAACTCGATTTTAATCTAGACATAGCTGAAGAAGAATGGCAATATTCGCGATGACATTTTGTTGTAGCAAGTCATCTGACCGCTTGTCTCACGAGACAATTACGTCAAAGGTACGAGGGAAAAACGCAACTCGTTTAAATAAATACTGCAATTGCGTGCCATGCTATCAAATATGCGTGGGCATGTTCGGTGAGGTTCGGACTGGTGGAGGGGCTAGTTAGCATTAACTATGTGTCAAGACATCCATGTTGAATTAGACCCCTCGAAAATGCAGGATTATGTTGTTATCATCTTATAGTTTTTATTCTAAAATGTGAAAGAGGAAAATGAATGCAAGCTTGAGAGAAATACAAAAACAAATTCGTATTTTCCGTCAATAATACGCACAGTTTTGTATTTTCTTGAAGCAATATAAACTAAAATCATTTAACCATAGAATCAGGTACATATCGGGGGTTAAAGTCTATCAGTGACTAATCTTGTATTTATTTTGCATAGCACAATAGCATTTCAAATTTGTTAAAAGTAATTATTACTTCGATTTAGCAAGAAAACGGACGCGGACACATTGTCCAAATATAATCTGATACGATGATTTTGTTACAAATCTTTTTTTTAATGTTTTTGACTCTGTTAAAGTAATGCACTAATTCTTGCGAGGAACATTTATATAACTGGTAAAATATCCACTATTTAGAAATCTACATTCTTAGCAGACATAATGAAACTGTATTTGTTACTGGCAAGTATAATGATTAATTATGTACACAAATATGGAAAAAAAGCGTGATTAAAGAAATGCAGATAAATTCCTCTTTAAAGACGCATTGGAGTGGGCTCCCATGGGGAATTTGACTCCGTTCAAGTGTTTAACCTTTGACAGGTGTTGTCAATCACAAGGATTAGCCTTCAGTTTTATGACCAACATGCCTTATTTAATGCGTTGTATTTCCTCATTCATTCTTCCACGTGGTAAAGTAATTATCTCACTTTTCCCTCACCCCAAGACTCTCCGAGAGACTAGGGGGTATTTCTTGATACGGGTTCGATGTGTGCAGACTTGTACACACATTAATGTTATTTCTACCAAGTCTGGTGTCAGCGAATTATGGCCTTCTGCACAAGGAAACTGACGACCCACTCCCTTTAAAATTGTACTCTTAAACTTTTTTTTTTCTCTCTCTCTCTCTCTCTCTCTGTCTCCCTCGGTGAGACATTCTTGTTGCATTTATGAAGAAGAAATAATAATTACTTTGAATACATATGTAAATTTTCATTTTTTAAATGATGACGCTGACAAGTAACGGTGAAAGAATAGTACTATACGTCAATAACACGATATCGCGAAAGGCATTAATTGATACACTCTCCCTCCCCTTTTCTGTGCCCCATTCAATACAATGAATACGGTAATTACTGGTTTATTGACCCCTTCCGAAGAAAACAGAGCTCTATTAAATGCTGATGAAAACTCATGGAAATTGTATTCAGTTCAAGTAAGCTCATTATGACACACCCCGACTGCCAACCATTGATTTGTTAAAGTCTCACAGAATCAAACGAAAATTACTGTAACACTGAATGTTCAAGTTTACAAATAAATGTCATTTGCCAAACAATTTTGGTGGAAAATGTATACTGGATAAGTAATGAGCATAGACAGCTTAGGAAATCAATGTTAGTAGCCCCATCATTTGTGTAGTCCCATTTACATCTCTCTGTCTAAAGTGCTTGTTACTTTACCAAGACTGGGCCAAATTTATTATGATTTTAATGACTCCAAAACTTTGCAGTATACACCAAAACTTACATGCTACATGATCAACTTTTTCTGATCCATTCCACACCTTTTCTTTCACAATGCAATCGGGTGACCTGAACTCACCTTTATCTTTAATCAAACAATTTTCCATCAACGCTGATTCTCGCTCCTTTCAAGCGCAGCCACTGCGCATCACACTGCGCAGTTTGACCCAGGAAGTATAGGTCAACTTCGGCGCGCGCTTTCTGTATTTGTCAACGGTCGACTGTCGGCTGCTGTTTTGAGCGAACCGGAAGCAGGCCACGATAAAGGCGTCATAGAATCACGATTGAGATTTCCGTTGCGTTCAAGTGATTTTTAGCGACCGGAATCACGTTACAAAACGCATCCTTTTCAGCGTTTCATGTTTGCGTTTTCAAACACATTTATTTTTACGGCCGACGAAAAATCGCTTGAAATCGCTTGAACGCAACCGTGTTTTAAACTAAACGTCTTTGAAAACCGCGTTCCTAGGCTAAAAAGTGTCGCTCGAACGCAACCCTATCCGTACTTGTAACCGGTGTTTTATAATATCCAAAGTGCATGGAGTCGTTATTATCATGATGTGATATGTGCTATACAAGAACGGCATATTATTATCATGATTGTTACGATCTTGCCTTTTAAAGCAGACCAATTATTATCCCCCGTCCTTTGCGGCAATACTTCCATTACAATTTATTTTATTTTCTCGAGGAGGGATGGGGCGGGGGGTTGTGATGGGTTTTTTTGTGTGTTGTGGGGGGGGGGGGGTCTACTGCTGTCATTAGCATTTTTGAAATTAATTTCCCAAATTGATACTTACAAGCACCTTTAAGGGGACATTGTTCAGATGAGTGAAAATGGAACTAAGGTAGTGAATTCAATGCTAAATGTACAATTAAAGATAATCTGAAAGATTGAGTGAAAACAAACCTTTATTAATGACAAAAATTGGGAAAAACTGATGAATTTTCTCAACTATATTATTATACTTTCATTAGATTTTAGGTGAATGTAAATCGTCACAAAGCAATGAATCGGCTCTATTTACATTCCAAACAATTAAGTGTTGAAATATTTTTAAAAGCCTGTTTTATGTCTTATTTTCATGGGAAAACGGTTGGGAAAAATTCAAAAAATTGGTCTGGGGACTTTACTGTAAGAGGGTGTTGCACAGTCACGCCTTCAAAGAAAAATTGCATGTTAGAGGGCTAGTACGGTAGACGAAATAAAGTAACATTTCATACAAAATTACGCAATTTTTTTTCATCAACCTTCGAAAATGTTACCGGTTCACTTTAATCAAACCTTCGATTTGATATGTCTCTTTTTTTTAAACTACCTGATACAGAAGTTACCTGTGCTCCTCTCGCTAGCGTCATCCTGGCAGATGTTTAATGTTTACATAGAGAGAAAAACAGAGGGTAGATCTGAGACCATGGCCTTTAATGTGAAATCTGTTTAGACAAACTGTTTGTCGTGCGTCAGCAAGCTGAGTTTGGATTTGTAAATCGATCATCTTTATTCGCCTTACATGTCCTAGGTGACCTTCTAAATATAGGTAGCACTGTGTCGATTCACTTCAGACCTCGAGAAGAATCTTTACCCGGCTGGCCGGGGTCATGTCGCTATTTAAAAAAATGGCATTTATAGCATCTCTGAGTTATCTTTATGATTTTAATGTCAATAATTCATATGTTTGAATAGAGTGGGGTTCGAAATGATTGAATATTTTAAATTATGTTTTCTATTTAAAAGTGAGGATAGTTTTATTGGGAATGCTACTCTATAGGACGATACATGTTACGTGCATTCCTATTAGTTAAACCTTAATTGGTCGTAATTAAGACATGAACAGCTTGAGCAAAGCGCAGTATTGAGTGATCACGCTTCTACGGCTATGCGAGCCTCTTTCGCAACGTTCGAGGTTACTCAGCTCCGCGAACTCACATGCGGTCGCGTTTGACACATAACCCTATGAAGAAATCCGAACTCCTCATCACACAGCTCTTTAACCTCTGCACCGGATGCCATTGGTTTTTTTATTTTTTTATTAAAGCGGTGAAGTCATCGAAAGTGATAAATATAAATAATTATGTATTTCTGAACGATTGACCGCAGCTTTTTTATTATTTGACCGCGCCGTTTCTACAATTTATTTGGAAACAATTTACATGTCATGTTTGCACGCCATTGTTTTCTTCATGAGGCTATATGTTATACGCGACCGCTCGTGAGGTCGATTAGTAACCTTGGACGGTACGAAAGAGCCCAGGTCACTCAATACCGTATCTTTCAAGTCGAAATTACCATGAATCTAGTTACTGACTTAAAGAAAAAAATTATACATTCAAATCCCATCATTTTTTTAAATAGAACGATCGGCAAAATTCCCAAAGGAAACAACTTTATTTCAGATGGTAAAGTTAAGTATAGATATATAGTTTACGGACTGAAACGGTGATATATTCAACGTGATGTAATTCACTGCAAGAAAAATCATTTTCCCAACGTTTGGGCCGATCCCATAATATGATAACATTAATTTTATCATTTGTGTTTTGGGAACTTCTTAGAACGATGTTTTTTTAATGTCACCCGACGCCGCCAACCCTCTTCCGTCATCTATCCCGGCTCCGCTCCTATTTATCAATTTATTGATAACCCGAACGACTTCCGAAGGAAATATCTATTGCCATCTCATCATGGTTACATATGATATAATAGGGGTAATGAAATTGCCCTTGATATGGTTTTCGAATGTCTTTGCGATTACCTTTGATATTATACGGAATGGGGTTCAGGGGGCGGAGAGCGACCCCTAGAAGCTCCAGTGTTTTCAGCTTTTTAAAGAAAAATACCCTTCTTCGCAATATTTGTCCTAAAATCCATTTAGAGAGAGTTTGTTAGCCTAGGTACCATTTTTCTCTTGCTTTCGCGGGTTTGCACAATATTTTGTTAAACATATTATGTTCCGCTATTACATGATTACGATAAAGGAATAATTGTGTGCGAACCTTTTGTCCATATTTGATCAGTTAAATCAGAAAGAACCTCAATACGTTTGATTTGAAGTTCGTTGCGACAGGCATGAAAATTCTGCTGGCATTAATATAATCTGTTTTCACTCCTTGGAGTGCATGGTAGATACGCGTTTATATACTTGAGTGTTTTTCCAGTCTCCCAGATGAACAGTAACTGAAATCCTACCCATGTTCCCCAGAGATATTTCTATATTGTTACATAAGGTGTAATGCTGTGTTATATCGTATGAAATAACATTTAAATATCAGTCCTCTCGGGAGGGGAGGGGGTGGAATCACATATATTTTTCGCTATCGTTGACTTTTAGCATGATTAGGTGTCTAGGCCGATGTGTGGCGCGGGTAGGGATTTAGACCCTTTAGACACGATACTTTATGTCTGGAAGTACATTGTGCATATCTCAATTTATCCTATCGTCGGGTCGGGAGAGGTTTGGGCGTTCCATTATATTGCTACAAACCGGGAAGTTTGTTGGAAGGGGCCATCTCAAGTCAGGCGGAAAATTTAAAAAGATCGAAAATTGGGGTGTATAGATGCAAAGATAAAAGTGTGTCGTAGTTTACGTCTATCGGGGGAGCTTCCGGTGAGCGTTATTTTTTTCTGCGGCACAGATTGGGGTTGGGTGCGTGTTGAGCCTATGGGAAAGTTTAGGGTTAGGGTTAGGGTTAGGGTTAAATCAAGACCTCTTTTAAAAAAAAGCCCCAATCTGTGCTGCAGAAAAAAATGACGCTTCCGGTGAGGCAGTGATGGTGGTGTGCCCAAAATAAAAAGAGGGGGTAACTGACGTTTGTCGTCAGCGGAGCCTGCGGCCCTTATAATAACCACAGAGCTATGCCCCATTCTTAAATACATTCACGAGTCCCCATTTGCAAATTTTGAAACGAATTATGACCTTTGAAATTTCAGTTTCCTTTTCTTGTTCACCCTGTACATTCCCGATCTGTCCTTATTCAGTCGGTACACAACTTTTTAACATGCAAAATAAAGATTTCCAATGTTTTATTTGTCATATAAAAATGGCTCGTAACTTGCACGAGGAAATGCAAAGTGTTTTTCACAATAAAGTCTATCAACCCCCCCCCCCCCCCCCCCCCCTCACGTCACCTTCACAATCGAGAACAATCAGCCTAGTGCTCAACAAAGACCCGATGGGCTTGGGAAAAGAGGGCCATTATAGTTATTTGTTTATTTAGTTATTTGTGTTCATTGATATCAGGTATAATGGTTGCTCTCTTAAAATACAGTAAAAACTGCCGAGTCCAGATTATCTACTGCTTCTTGCCCCATACTACAAAAATGCCCCTTAAATCGCACGAGGAAATACAAATTATTTTTCACATTTAAAGAGAAGGTTGAGTTCTGGGAAGAGGTGAAAAATAAATTGTGAGCGTTATCATTCTTATTATGCAAGTGTGGAAGAACATCAGATAAGACATGTTCCCTGAAAAGCATGGCTCTTCAAATGCCTTCATATTCTAAATATGTTATGTACATCGTAAAACTCGGGGGGTAGGTTTTTTACGCCACGTGTTCGTGTAGTCCCATATACATCTTTCTGTGTACAGTGTTTGTAACTTTACCAAGACTTGGCCAATTTCTTATCATTTTGATGATTCCAGAACCTTGCAATACACACAAATTCTTATATGCTAGATGATCAACCTTTTCTGGTCGATTCCACACCGTTTCTTTCACAATGCAATCGCATGACCAGAACTCAACTTCATCTTTAAGTGTATTGAAAACATCCCGTCGTATTTAAATAAAATTGCGCCTAGCAAATCTGCATTCCAAAATAGAATCACCTAAAAGTCAACAAAGACACGCGAGTTTGGGCATAGAGCTCAATTCAGTTATTTAATTCTTTATTTATTCTGAAAGGTTAGGCTACATATCATCTCTTTGGTCATATCGGATGCTCTGTTTTACAATATAAACATCCCGATCCACTCATTATCTACTGCGTTTAAAGAAAAAATTATCATATGTTTAACCTTTTTTCCCTTTTTTTACTTCGCGTGTTCGGGTGGGGGGGGGGGGGGTGGGGAGTGTAGCCCATGCTTGAGGGGGCTTCAGGCCCAAAGACACACTAGTGATAAATCCCCTCGTTAAGCATGCTAATAGGTCCAGAGTACGAACGCTACCATTATTCCTCATTGATCACGCAATGTGACTATGAAAGCTTTGATGTGCTTGTACAGATTCCATGCCCTACGTGGTACGCCGCTTATCTGCTACACCATGTATACATCGAGCAATTTTCCCCGTATAATTTTCCCATCAAGTTCCATTTGACGATGAAATTTACCCATTAGATACACTTCAAAAATTTCATAATCTATACCCACTCTTCAGCAATATTATACTCTAGAGGACTGTAATATTTTTACGTTTCCATTTTGTGCAGGTATTTCAGAATTCGTGAACAAACGATGTCTTTATTTCTCATTTTCTCCCCAATATTCGCTCGCTTTATTCAGTACGTTGTATCGCTGTGTAAAACGCACGAAGCCCGTGAACCATGCGTCCTTTGGTTCGGGCACGTTTATTGAATTAAAGCGGGGCTCGTGTTGGAGATTATATTGTCGTTCAATACAATACAGTATTACAGGAACGATAATTTCATTTGCAGTCATAAATAGTAGAAGGGATAACTTGTTTTGTAGTAATTCACTGAATTGTGAAATGTATTGAAGAAAAAGATGAAGGTAGCGTGTTATTACCTTACGGGCTGGGGTTCGATCTTCTTACCTTCGCAATATTATGCTATACCTTTTTGTTTTGAGTTCAGATACATCTTTAATTCGTATAAAATTGATTGCCATAACCAGAATAACCGACCTTAGTCAGTATACATTTTTGAAATGGTCGCATATATTAAGTAAACTCACACACTTAACAAAACTATCCATAACCATCCTGAGTTTCCAGTGATAATAATATTAAGTCCTGTCGTTATTGAAGTATCAACTTATAATATTGTCTTATAGAATACAACATATAAGATCAATTTATACACATATATGCTTGATGCATTACGAAATATATAACAAATTTGCCTCAAGTGAATATGACGGCAACCCCCCCCCCCCCCCCCCCCCTCCCGTCTACCTATCCTTTTTTTAATCAAGTATCATTATTGCCCTGGCCCTTGTCGTGGCACCTTTCAGAACAAAATTTATCTTTATTTGATGGAACAAAACAACGCGGAGCTTTATTTGCCTATCGCCGTGTATCGCTACGAATACGTGTATAACAAAAAACGATAGACATTGATTTGGAAAAGTAATCTGCTCTTTACAGCTGCCGCAAGGCAATTTGTCAAAGGCCATTCAACGTCCGTTGTTATATCCTCCAAGATAGGGTCTTTAAAATGATGTTTACTAAAAATCCATTTTAGTTTGTCGAAAGGCTAACAGTTCAGGGTCATTTAAGTTAATATTACCGCAAGCTGATATTAATCTGTTTACTTCTAAATGAAACGCACATCCAGTTAAAACGAGATATCATCAAAACATGCATTTTATGATCCGATTCTTCCGATTTTGTGGGTTTATTTAAACGCTGATTCATCATCAAAAATTGCTTATCTCCCTGATGTATTCCTTCTTAAGGCACATTAGCCGTGGCATGTGCTATAACGGGGCTCTTCGGTAATTCATATGAAATGTTCTAAACGGATCGAATCAATGACGTCAATGGATTGGATTGTTATTCAGTCATCATTTATCACGCTACCTGACAATCATTACACCAGAGACATAAGAGGCTTAGCCCGCGCGGTAACTACAGGAGATACGGGGGGGGGGGGGGGGCACACCCCCTAAAAATGAATAGCGAAATGAACATGAAGAGGGGGAGAATTAAATAAATATAGGGAGGATGAAAAGGAAACGTGCAAATAAAATTATACGCGAACCTTCCAACATCTTCACCACATTGTATGTCCAACTTAGCCTTTCAATATTATGCACATGATACATGCATAACCCAGAGTCACCGCCCCCGCCCCCTCTCTATGACTTTACCCATGTTATGCCACTGATAATACAGTGTCACGCAGGAAAGTGTGGCCACACCTCGACAAGGTAAAGTTGATGAACGCCCTCGGTCTTATACATCATAAAATTGTGAATGAGGTCAAGCTATCATATTTTTTTTTAAATAAATATTTTTTGTTATTATTTATGTTCTGTGTCTATAAAGTATAATCATTATCATAGTATTATCATCAATATGCTCTGCCTGCAGTCATCGCTTATTATGGTTGGTATTCATTATGTTATTATCTTATTCTAAAGTATATATTATATGAAATTCATTTGTTGATGTATTGAAATATGTTATTCGGAGATTGATTTTCAATAAAATGGCCTGTCGGAAGGTCCAAAAAATAGGGGGAAAATAATCGTATCATAACAGACCATACTTAGATAAGTATTAATATACGATTAAAAATCAAAATCTTGTATGTGTTTGGAAAATGAATATAGAGAAAAGTTGCACAAGGCGAGTCACTTTGCTGACGTAAGACTGCACCAGCGACTAGCGCAGTCTCTGACGCATCAAATGAGAGTTGACATCGCATACAGAACTTACAATAACTGGCACATGCGCCCATTACCCTCATAGGCTTCATTGGCGCAAGTAGTAAAGCAGACAAATTGACGCTTCATGTGTAATGGGTTTCAATTGCATTGAACAGGGGGTTAGTCTGACCGTTGTAAAATACGAGTGGACAATCTTCAGGATCTTCATTTTGTAGATGATAATACTGAACTAGTAATAAAGATACTATCCCAGATGGTAAGCTTGATTTTAAAATGGTTTATTGGACGTACATGTAAAATAAATCTAGCCTATGTCTATTCAATTTTGAATTCATTTAATTTGACATCTCTTTAAAACATGAAATATGATAATGAAAAGTAACACGAAATGTAAAAGTTAATATGACATACACACAATATGGAAACGATATTACATATATGTATAGCAGACATGACAAATAAAAAAGGAAGGATGGCGTACAGTGGATGCTAAGTACTAGCAAAGGCCATTTGCCTGTCAAGGCTAATCTCTTTAGCCTTTTAGTATGCATCATTTGTATATATTGCTATGTAATTTGAATGTTAATTAATGTTATTTTTCCTCTCGTTTATCACGTGCAATTCAGCTTATTGCTGAAAACCATTTTGTCTAATTAAATTAAATTGAATGAATATCAATATTGCATGGAAACGTGTCATTGCTCTGGTTATTTTCATACATTTCTCTGCTATACGGGCCATGGAAAGCTGGCATGAATCACGTTCATGTTTAAAAGTGAATATCACATTAAAAAAGAAATACGAAACAATAACGGACAAACGTTGCTCGTCCGAAGTGCCTATAACTGTTGTGAGATAAAATACAAACAAATTATAATCATCATAATTGTCCAACTAGAGATGAAATAAAATATGCATTTAATACTTGCATCGTCCTTTACTAATGCCAATAAAAAGAAAATTCGAGGGATACCTGAGGATAAAGAGACTGTACAGAAGAGAGAGAGAGAGAGAGAGAGAGAGAGAAAGAGATAGATGAACAGAGAACAAAAACAAATTACTTTATGAACAGACAAAAATAAAGAATAGTCAGAGTAAATAATATAACGCAGAGAGAGAGAGAGAGAAATATATCTATATGTATATATAGAGAGAGAGAGAGAGAGAGAGAGAAAGTGACAGAGAGAAAGTGGGTAAGAGAGAGAGGGGGGACAAAGAGCAAAAAATTATAACATTAAATGTTGGTTTTTTCGACATCTTCATCTTGTTTACGAAGGGTTAAGATGAGATAAAAACCTATTCTCTTATCGATTTTTTTTCCCCGACCCCTTGGGTTTTATGATAAGGCACTTTGCGGCGACATTTCAGCGAAAGGAACACAGACGCAGATCGGAGATAAACGAGCTCTACCTCTATGCATATATACCTTTCATGTACCGCCGATGATAGGGGGACGCAAGATGATGAAGAAGCGGCGAAAATGTTTTATCGCAGTTATTTCGTGTGCGTGCGTGATGTGTGTGGGTGTTACGTGTGTGAGTGTGTGTGATGTGTATGTGCGTGTGTGCATACTGCTGTGTAATATGAGTCCTCGATTTACACCACAAACGCGTATGTGTGCGTGCGTTTATGTTTGTGTGTGTGTGTGTATGTGTGTTGTGTGTGTGTGTGTGTGTGTGGGTAGGTGTGTGCGCGATCAAATATAGAAAAGAAAAGATGAAAGAAAGTTCAAGTCTAGGTAGAGAATACGGGGACTGAACAAAGACTCTGTTCTTTGACTGTATAACGTAGGGAATAGAAGGACTGAACACAGAGACTATAAACTGACGGTAAATCGAGAGTCATTAATTAGCTTGGTCGTGGTGCTACTGACGACCATAAAGAAATAAACTGTCGATAATAATTCCCTACAGTGCGCATGTTTCTAATGTTTTATTCAAAAGCTTGTTGGGGATATCCAGGAATTAATGGGTATCATTATAACACACCTTTTTCTACTTCCATTACAAGTACTTGATCGTAGTCCGCTTTCGCAATCATGCCAGTTTACAGGCGACTGTACTTTGTCCTCTTCCGCAGATTATCAGAGCAATATTCCTCTTATGACGGCTTTAGTCCTTAAAAAGTCCTTTCAAACATGCTACAGTGTAAATGCTTGAATTACACATAAATATATTATGGAATGGTTATGAGGATTTCAAGCATATTTACTGTTCTAAATTGCTCGTTCATCGAGAACTTGCCTTGTTTTATGAAAATGGCAGGGAAAAAGAACATCGACAACGTCTAATAAAATGTAATGCCATCATGTACAAATATCCCTTAGGATGCAAAGTTCGCTTTACCGTTTTATAACTATTATTATTATCATTTCACTTTTTAGTTCAGCTGCCAATATGAATCTGTCACATTATTTCATTTTAGAGGTTAGTTAATGTACTCGGCATAGAATATAGTCAGCGCAGAAAGACTGCATCCTTCCTTCGTTTGAAAGCACAGAGCAAAAAGAAGCAACAACTAAATAACTTAGAGAAATCAATGGATATATCCATGTGAATGAATGATAACATTTGAATGAATGCAAAGTTAGAGAGATCAATTGAAATACATAGATAGGGCCTAGATAAATTAATAAATAAATATAACAAAACTAATTACCGAACTGATTTAAAACAACGAATCAATTAATCAATCAATCAATCAATGAATAAATTAATGAAATAAGTAAATTAATAGCACCAGTCTCCGTTTAATAAGTTTGCCTAAATACATTCCTTCCCCCCCCCCCCTTAATGCCCGATGTCTGGATATGCCACGTAAGGGTCATAGGTCACGCTCGGCAAGTATTTGCTGAGGAGATATTGTTTCAATGTAATGGATCATTATCATGATATCATAATCATTTGCGATCTTTACGGTACTTGCCGTCGAAATTAATGGCAAGATAATTATAAGTAAGTCGGTGAGTCACGGACCTTGAATACGTCATTATGATTGTTATTATAGTCATTATTATCAATTCCGTTGGGATAATTGTAACGAAGAAAAGTTCTCCTGTACAGCAGTTCAATTTTTGGCAAATAAGGGGCGTTGCCTGAACATTTTGAAGGGGGAAGAGCTAGTCGAAAAAAAATATGTTTAGTTTGCAAGAAGAAAAACAAATCACTGAGAATTTAAATGTTACATAAACCTTTTAGATGGTACAAAATCATTTAATGCCTCTCTAGCATTCACATACTTTTATGTTTTAAAAATAAGGAACCGTAATACCAAATAGTAATCATAGCATAATCTTCTTTGAATTCATAGATGTATGGTACAAAGATCGAAGGAGAGGAAACACAACACGCACATTAAACAACGATAGCAAGGTGACAATTGGAAGGAAGTTTCAACCATTTTCCATCTCGGGGAATTATAATCAGCATGTAATCTTTTCCATCTGGCTGTTTATTCAGCAACATCTGTTTAACAAAATACTACCAAAATCCGAGAACTTGAATTCATGATGATATATAAAAATAAGTTGTGCCTTCTTCTAACAATATATTATTCTAACGAGTTCGCTTTAATCCGGTTTTTCTAACTAACGAAAATATTATGGAGAAAGATTGGGCGCAAAAGTAACGACATTGTCACGTTTATGGCTCTTTTAATTCGGAACATGATTTCCGAACGTGATTTCAAGACAACTTTTTCGGCAAATCTCCATCCTGACCTGGTTTTGAACCCCGGTTTCCGAAAGAGGATTATAGGTGAAGCCGGGTCAAGCACGTAAGACTAAGCAGGAACGAAAACCCCAAATAAAATGTTCATATTTCTTATTCGCCTTTACACTATTTCCTTGTTATCAATGTATAACCACACGCCCTAATTTATCAAAATGAAGGTAGAGTGATTTAAACCATTTCATTTTATGAACATTTATAAAGAAGAACATATATGGTGGCTATATACAGCTACTCCGCTTCGCTTAGATAAGCTTGTCTGCACTTACGTCAGATATTTTGTTACTCTTAACATGCGTTGCACGTGAGGCGTCTATCAGTGACGTAGCGCTGCGTCATTCTTAGGGCAGTCTTGGACGCGCCCTTTTTAATGCCATCACACGGTAAACGAAGAATACATATACACCGACAAATACCGTATGAAAAAAATCCCTTTATAAGCTTAATTTACGAATGTGATGACACAATCACAATGACGTCTCGTGTTGAAATGGCATTATAAGTAAGCGTCAACCTGCGCTTGTTGAGCCTATGATTATGAAGACAATTAAACATTTTCAAAGTCATTAACACATTACCTGTTAGACCTGTTAATATTGCATTCACATTTTGTATGACGTCACTCTCATATGATGCGTCAAAGACAGCACCAGTCGCTGACGCATTCCTGCGTCAGACAAATGGCGCATCGGGCGCATCTGGCTTGGTAGCTGAAAAGTACCCCTCTCCTATCTGCCCTGTTGTTCTCTCCCACTCACTTCTATATGTTCGTATCACCTTGTGTATATAGGCTTGCACACTGCACGTCATACGTTTCGATAACAATAACAGTTCTACGAGCAAATAAACATAATATCTAGGCTAAGTAATTAGATAAAAAAAGACAGTGCCCATATGTTCGGTTATTTGGTTATCAAAGCAGAAGACTGATGATCATATTTTGCGGGCTATATGTTATGCATGATGACATTTTTATTTTCCTTATCCGAATATTTTGTACATGTTATTTACATGGTTATATAATTATTATTTCTATTGTTACTAACGTTGTTGTTAGTATTTTAATTAGTATTATTGTTATAACAGATACTATTATCATCATCATCATTATTATTATTGTACTTATTATTATCCTGTTTTTATTATTAGTATTACTAATATTATCATGACTATTATTATAATTATTTTTTTCATCATTGTTATTAATATTATTGTGTTTGTATTGCCGTGTTCAATAGTTATGACTTTTCTTGTCTTTCTGAGGCTCACGTAATGAATTAACCGATCCCACGAAGCTGAAGACGATGAAATTTTGATCTTAAAATCTGTAAAAACCCTATTATAGTGAAGTGAAGTAAATGGGTACCGGGTGGGAACAACTTCTTTGGATGCTTCGTTTAGAGCATTGTAATGGCGGCCAAGCTACAGCCTGAGTAACAATTGTATACTTTGTATAAAGCGCAGTAGAGTATATTCATAAAGAAGCCGCTATATATAAATGGACCTACTATTATTATTTTAAAAATAGGTCCGACTGTAACTGTTGTGCGTAACAATGCCCTTAGTTTAGTTTTCGGTGTTAAATATCACTGCCGTGTCTAGCATAATATTCCTAATACATTACACCGGTATAGCACGGACAAGTTAATATTGACTGACGGTCATGCGATGTGGTATTAATTACTTATGTGTAAACATTTAGGAGGGGCCCAACGGAGAGTCAAGTCTTCTTGTTTGGATACAGACAAGTATTGGGAAGTAGCGAGGAAAAAAACGATTCATGTTGTAAAATTTATTACGAATATAGGGAGACAGAAGAGAGAGGAAATATATATTTTAGATTTTAATCGATAAGATAATCTAAATAGCACGCGCATGGCGTCGTGCTGGTGATAAGGAATAATGGGAGAAAGAGAGAGAGGGAGAGAGGGAGAGAGGAGGGAGAGAGGAGGGAGAGAGAGGGAGAGAGAGAGAGAGAGAGAGAGAGAGGAGACAGGGAGGGAGAAAAAGAGAAAGAAAATAATATTGAACTGTTTTTTGTTTACGCACTCCTGCAGTAGAATTTTATGATATAAATAAATTTCGATTAATAGCAAACTACAACATATTAAGAGAGAGAGAGAGAGAGAGAGGGGGGTGGGGGTGGGGGAGAGAGAGATCCAGGATGGGGGAAGGGGGTGGGGTATGACGTTCCAGCGCCATACTCAACTTGATCCAGGAAATGTGATAAGTGAAAATTACACGAAATGTGCGTTTTTTATGCGGCATTCGACTATTTGAGTATTTATGCATATAGTAGTAATTAACAACATACATGGGGATAAGCCAGATTAGAAGAAGAAAAAAAAGATCTTAAAGAAGTAATACTAGATGGATACTAATTGATGTAGAAAAAAGTAGGATACAAGTACTTGTACCAGTCTTTGTATGTTGTCATGAATGGGCATTGATAGTTTTAGTTTTAAGATTTGGTATGACCATAAATGCACCGTTTAAAACTAAAAGAAAAGGGAGAAAACTAAACGACAGAAGAACAACAAAAAGGAAGAAAAGTAAAACGCATATTTTATATTACTGAAGAAGGCCCGCATGTGCTTAATTTAGAATAGAAAATCCCTCGATGTTTAACTCTTTTTTCCCAATATATATTTTGAACAATAAAGACAACTATTTCATTTCATTGTCATGTGTTGAAGTCTATATAGCATGGGCCGACATTATTCACATTTGGAAGTATACTTTTCTGCTCGCTGCCTATGCGACCCAAATATAACTGAATAGCGGTGATCAGTGTGGCTCTGATTGTTATCATCATAATATCCTCGTCATGGTTTATTACTATTCAGCGTCATGCATGCCACCAGTCAACAAAGCTGCCAAGGTCAAACCGTTTGTTCAAGCTGATATTTATCATCCATAGTGCATTGCGACAAAACATAAACTAGGACAGACGCTTGGGGGCGCCACTACATTCTGGAAATTTGTAAGAAAGAGTCAAGCGAGAACGAGGTGGCGTTGGTACTTTTGAAAATGAAATGGAAGAGAAAAGAGCCCGGGAGACATCAAAAGCTAAATCAAAAGAGAATAGATATTGGAAGATAAGCATGAGAACGTTCATGTATTATTTGTCTTTCATTTATCTTTAAATGGATTTGTCGCCCAATAAGTCTTATCTTATTATGATAAGCATTATTATCCTTATCATTATTGTTATTATTATCCTTATCATTATTGTTATTATTATCCTTATCATTATTTGTATTATTATCATCATTATCGGTATTATTATACAATTATATTGTTTGAAGACACTTTAATGTCTCGCCTTGTCTTGTCTTGAACATACTTCTGAAAAAACGCCTCGAAGTGGCTATCGACGTGCAGACCATCGTGCAGTCCCTGCCTGCATCGCTTATGTTATGATGTTCGGTTTTCGGTTTATCATTAGATTAAATGTATGAATCCCCGAATTGAAAAGGTGTTCAGTAGCGAAATGTGTAGTTCGGTAATATCTTTAAAAATAACCTTAAAGTGTAAACAAAAACAAAAAAAGATCCTGAGAGAGAAACATTCTTGAAAAGAAACATAATACTGTGATTGACATCAGTTTATCTCTGTACAAAATTTGCTGTAATTATTGCCCTCCCTGCTAGTTTTAAAGACTGTTTGAAAATCTTGTGAGACCCATTTTAAACTCACAAGAGAGGCCCCTCCATATTTCACTCTGTATTTTTAGTTCACTCCTTTTCAACTTTCTGCATGTAAACAAATAAATAAATCTTATTCTTATCTATGACATTTCTAGTGCCTTTTTGGGACCTAAAGTTGCTATGAAGGTAATTTTAGACCCCAAAATGTGTGAAATTTAGCCAATACGATCATTCCAATTCAGCTCCACTGTCAACAAAATACGGTGACCGTTAATTGATTAATTAATTACAAATAACAATACATGGGCCGGCTGGTTGTGCGTAATATAATCAACACGAAAATGCCAACAAAAAAGCCAACATTCGCATAGGCTGAAATACGACGTAAAAGGCACTAGGCCTACTTTTTTTTTTTTTCAACTGCTTTTACAAATTATCGAATATTTGTGATGGTACACCAGTATTAGAATTCGTTATATTTATTGATATTTCAGCCTTCTCTGAACCGATTATGATCAAACAAAGATGATTTTGTCATTTAAATTGTATGTTCTTTCAAATTTGACACTCACTTTTTTCGTATCTCACAAAAAAATAGAAAATTGTGTAGCGCCCTCCGCAACAGAACTCAACTATCCCTTTAAAATCGATGAAGGTATTACTTTCCTTAAAGGTACTATGTCCCATTTGCAGGCCCAAAAAATTGAAAAAGTTAAATTCCAACTGCATTTGAAAGATAATACTTATTTAGAACTTCCCTAAAAAAGGTGGGGCTTGAAAATGTCTTCAAGTGGGAAAATAATGACTATTAGTTGTCAAATCGACTTTAGGGCTATAGAGCCCAAAAGTAATAGTCTTGATTTTCAGGCAATTGTACCGAATGGTCATACGTTTTATGCTGCGCAAAGATTCAATCAGTTTAATCTTGGCCATCACAAGAAGTGGGTTATTGATGTAGACAAATGCTCATGTACCCTTTACAACTCTTTTCATGTATGTTATTACCAAAGAAGAAAAAAGCCAGTCAGTCACTCAATAGTATAGTATTAATGACTGCTTTGAGAGAAATAGTTGTTTTATTACGCTCAAGGGAAGGTTAGAATTGTGCTATTCCCCGAGGCTTGCCGAGGGGAATAGCCCAATTGTAACCTTCCCGAGAGCGTATGAAAACAACTATTTCTCGAATATTAAAGCAGTCATTAATACTTTTATATGCCGAAAAAAAATATAAAGCAGTCATTAATACTTTTATATGCCGAAAAAAATAGACTAAAAAATAAAAAATAAAAAATATTTTTCAATTTTCCCATTACTCTATCTTTTTAACATTTACTTGATTGGTATCCTCCATCGCTCAAACCATTTTTTAACATGTAAACCTATGGGGTAACCATGGAGTAACCATGGTTATTAAAAATATTGAAATGTTTTATGCATGGTTACCGAGAATTTTACAGGAACAGTTGAAGTTTATGAATGCAATTCGACCAATCAGATGGCTGGATTTCTTAAGTGAGGTATATAATGTCCGACAGTGAAGTCTAGCAAGTAAACGAGTTTCCTTGCATAATTTGAATATGAGGACACTGCTAACGTTTAAATTTCACAGATAGGACATACATGACATATTCATAATTCCTGCAAAGTTCTACAGAATTTGAGGTTGGCTGCATAAGGGACATAGTACCTTTAAAACAAATTAAATCCTGATTTTTTTTAAAAAAATTTTAACGCGACACAAGAAATGATACCTTGATGCAATGTTTAGTTTCGGTCCAAAGTCCAATTCTACAAAGGGAATTATACAAAGGTGTACAGGGTTTAGAGGGCAAAAACCTGATTTTGGTCCTTCGTTTCATTTTCTTTGTCCTTCATCTGCTCGTGCGCAGATGAAGTTGCTGATAGCTCGGGAGAACAGGGTTTAGAGAGCACAAGAATAGGCCTTCATTTTGCACTTCCAGCTGTCGGATGTTTCGGAGCACGGGTACTTTTCAATCAAACAGATACTCATTTTTTCGTCCATGCGTTCATCTAGCCTGCCCGATGATGGTGACATGGACGGCACCGTGAGCGCCATGCAGACGACCAAACTGAAGACGAACGAAGGCCAGATCGATGGCGATGATGGCGAACTATTGAACGATGTCGAGGAAAGACCCGATAATCATACCAAAAAGGCAAGAGCCCCTGCTTATTTATTGTTCGCTGTTTTGTTTGCTTTGATTTATTTTTCCTAGGGGAGCCGTTGAAATCAGGATATCTCTCGGATGTCAGATTTGAGTGTTTACTTTTCTAACGTAAGATCTTATGTTATCGTGTATGTATGTGTATTAGGTTTTTACAGACGTTTATCAATCAGATATGATTATATCAGTCTTGGGACCGACCTTTAAACGTCTCCATCCGAAAGACGTGACTCAGTTTCGAATCTTCGTCCTCGGCTGAATCAGTTTGTAACTTCCATTGTTAGCTGGATTACAGGCGCACGCCACAATGGCTAGTAAATCCTAAAGTAAATGTCTATTAACCTTTTATCTGCCACATCAACCATCTGGTTTAACATTCACTGGTTTAACAGCGGAATTACCCCGGCCATAATGGCCCGAATTCACAAAGGAGGTTTGAGCTCAAACCTTGGTTTTCGTACGTCATATAACGCGTTTTACGCGTTTTTTACAAACCTGGTTTGTAAAGAACAAAAGGAGGTTTGGCGAAACAAAAGGAGGTTTGAGCTCAAACCTTGGTCTGAGCTCAAACCTTGCTCTGTGAATTCGGGCCATAATGTGTAATTGCATATATGTATTTTCAGACTTTATTAGACATTTAGCTACATTTACATCAAATTTGTACTTTGAAGAAAAACAAAATAATAATGATAATAACAACAATAGGAACAACGATGACAATATTATAATTACCCCGGGATTATCCGAGCCGTCCAGATAAGGCCCTCTGGCATTAGAGAATTTATTCTGACCGGGTATCCATTTACGCCACCTGAGTAGAGAGTGGTGAATGCAGATAAAGTCTTGTCAAAGGACATTTGTGCCGCAGTGGGACTCGAACCACATACCCTGTGATCCACAGTTCGTTGACGCATCCACTAGACCACGACACCTCTAACTCTCGAGGAGAAATACGAGGAGATAATATTGGTGGAAATGTTATTTTAGAAAGATTTGGGTAATGTGAGACGCAGTGGCACATATTTTGCAGTACCTCCAGGGGTTGTCTGGCATTAGACAGATGAATAGAATTGCCTTGAAAAGTATTTGTGACCCTGTATAACACGAACAAAACAAAAACATTGTTCAATTTTTTGATTCTTTGAGAGGTTATTCCAAATTTATACTTATGAAATAGTTGTTGTTATGCACGTAAATATGCACTCTATTGTACTATTGTGTATTGAATTGTCAGGGCAGGGAATTAGCAGATAATGAGTTGGCAAGTATTGAACGTGCCTCCGTCGCCCATAAAGACGGAATATTTTGTGTGCTTATTTTCATGTAATGATGGTAACTTAATTTATTCAGTATTTATAAAGTTTATATCTTCTCGAAAATAATGCCCAATAAAGGTTGATCAATAAAGTTCTGAGAAGATATAAACTTTTTTTTCTATCAAGAATGAATCATATTGTTACAATCATTTCATAAAAAGCGGTATTAAATATTATTCCAAATTAATGAGCAGTAGTGAATATAATGCACTTCGGCTGGTATTCTAATGAAATTTAAATCCGACGCTCAATAGGTTCCCACTGCCGATCAAACCAACCCGACCAAGCACGATCAAACTTTTTTGGCCTGGTCGGGCTCGGTCGGCAAGGGCGATCGGGGTCGGTCTACCTTGATCGGGGTCGGTCTACCTTGATCGGTATCGATCTAGCTTCCTACACGACAATTGTTGGCATGTCAAATAATATCGTGTAGGGGACGAGAAGGCAAGCGATCGTACATCGATCGTGTATTGGTCGAGTAGAGGTCGAGCTGATCGGGAATCGATCGTATAGAGGTCTAGTTTGGCCGGGGTGGATTTTTTCCGCCGATCACTACCCGATCATCTCGATTTATACACAACTTCTACACGATTGGTTCCTGACCAACTCGATCAACAACTCAACCGCTTCACAATCGGAGCATGTCTGCCCTAAACAGTTACTCGACTGAACTCGATCACTTCACGACTGCTTCTCGATCACATCCCGAGCACTTCTCGACCGCACTCGATCTTTCCGATCGCAACTCAACCAAGGACACAATTACGTGCTGATCTAAACACAATTTCTTCGTACCGGTATATTGATAATAGTTAAGTTAAGTAAAGGCGCGGATCCAGGATTTCTTAGGGGGGCCCAAATTTGAAATTATGCGAGCCAAATATTGGTGTGTAATTGTGACAGGCAGTGGCAAAACCTTTGGGAGGGGGGGGGGGTAGACAAAAAAATCCCCATCACCCCACTCTTACATGCAGGCCCCGTTGAACGTTTCTCGGCGGGGGTCAACGGATGGAGCCCCCATAAGCTCAGGGGGAATAGGCATTTTAATAACTATTAGATGAGCATATTTTGATACCTTATTTGTGAAACTGGCAGGACACAATTATTGATGTGTGGTCCAGCGGAGCCCCCAGAAGCTCAGGGGTTTTATACATTAAATTATCGTCAGATGAGCATATTTTTATATCTTATTTGTGACACCGGCAGGTCACGAATTGGGGTGGGGTCCAGGAGGCGGAGCCCCCGGAAGCTCAGGGGTTTGGGGCCATAAATTACGGTCAGATGAGCTTATTTTTATACCTTATTTGTGAAACTGGCAAGACATAAATTGGTGTTGGGTCCAGGGGGCGGAGCCCCCAGAAGCTCAGAGGTTTTATACATCAAATTATCGTCAGATGAGCATATTCTTATACCTTATTTGTGACATTGGCAGGTCACGAATCGAGTTGGGGTCCGTGGGGCGGAGCCCCCGGAAGCTCAGGGGTTTGGGGCCATAAATTACGGTCAGATGAGCTTATTTTTATACCTTATTTGTGACACTGGCAGGACATAAATTGGTGTTGGGTCCAGGGGGCGGAGCCCCTAGAAGCTCAGAGGTTTTATACATTAAATTATCGTCGGATGAGCATATTTTTATACCTTATTTGTGACACTGGCAGGTCATGAATCGGGTTCGGGTCCATGGGGCGGAGCACCCGGAAGCTTAGGGGTTTGGGGCCATAAATTACGGTCAGATAAGCTTATTTTGATACCTTATTCGTGACACTAGCAGGACACAAATTGGTGTTGGGTCTAGGGGGCGGAGCCCCCAGAAGCTCAGTGGCTTTATACATTAAATTATCCTCAGATGAGCATATACCTTATTTGTGACATTGACAGGTCACGAATCGAGTTGGGGTCCGTGGGGCGGAGCCCCCGGAAGCTCAGGGGTTTGGGGCCATAAATTACGGTCAGATGAACATATTTTAATACCTTATTTGTGACACTGGCAGGTCATTAATTGGGGTGGGGTCCATGGGGCGGAGCCCCCGGAAGCTTAGGGGTTTGGGGCCATAAATTACGGTCAGATGAGCTTATGTAGCCCCCGGAAGCTCAGGGGTTTTATACAATAAACTATCGTCAGATGAGCATATTTTTATACCTTATTTGTGACACTGGCAGGTCACGAATTGGCGTCAGGGGTTATAAGCATTAAATTACCGTCAGATGAACATCCAGGTGCCTGACTTTGGGCCCTAGGTGAAATCCAGTGGGCAGAGTCCCCCGAAGCTTAGGGGTTTTAAGGCATTTAATCACGGTCAGATGAGCCTTTTTTTTTGTTGGGGGGGGGGGGGGGCCCGAAATTCGAAATTACGTCGTCAGTTATTTCTTTCAGTGGCTTGGGGCGTGGAAGACTTTTTTTGTTGCTTTCTTTAGCACACACTCTTTGTTTTTGTTGCCAGGGGGCCGGCCCCTCCCCTGGATCCGCCACTGCCCACAACTCTAACTGTTCGATTTACATCTCTTGAGTGTCTGAGATGAACTGAACGCTGATAAAAAAATGAGTACTGTACCATCAGCTGACGATAATATTTTGTGCAACCACTCAATCCACGAGTCATCTTGGATCCCTGTTCGAACAGGTCGATCTGCTCGGGTCGAGATTGTGTAGAGATCGTGTGTACGTCTAGTTGGTCTAGTAGGGATCGAGTTGGGATTGTATGTAGATCGGAATTATCGAGAAGAGATCGAAGTTGTGGTCGACTATACGTCGTGCAGGAGTCGTCAATGGTCGAATAGCGGTCGGGAAGAGCTTGTGTTTAGGCATGGGGTCGGGATTGGTCGGGGGAAAATGGGTGATCGGGCTTGATTGGGCTTGGTCGGGTTGGTTTGATCGGCAGTGGGAACCCTAAAGCCTAAGTCACACTGGGCGTCCAACCGGGTTTCGACCTTTAACAACCAATTCCAAACATGCTGCGACCATTGCCAACCAATTTGCAAGAAAGTATAGCGGCGATCGTCTGCCGATGGGTTGCCGAATGTTGTACGGAAATTGTCCGATAATCGCAGATGTCTGCAACCTAAGTTGCAACCGCTGGTGGAAATATTGGCGAATGCTTTGGCGATTGATTGGCGATAACAAACAACAGGTCGGAGACCAATGATTGTGGGCAAGCTTTATAAATGGTGTAGATTTTTAGTAAATTTGCTGTAATAGTTTCTTTTATTATGGGAAATACTCTGGGAATGTTATTGCGTATCGCTAGAAATCTATATCATTTATTGCAGTACATTTGACATTTGAGTCAATACACCTATCTTCTGTGCATGTTTTTTTCTTTTTCTAAAGTTGTTATCGTGAAATATTTGTGATAGGAATGAAGGCTTTTGATAAATATTTCCCGAGCCTATTATTTTAAAGATACTATGTCCCTTATGCAGCCAACATCAAATTCTGTAGAACTTTCCAGGAATTATGAATATGTTTAATTTATGTCATATCTGTGAAATGTAAACTTTAGCAGTGTCCTAATATTCAAATTATGCAAGGAAACCCGTTTACTTGCTAGACTTCACTGTCAGACACTATTGAGTGACTGACTGGCTTTTTTTTTCCTTCTGTGGTAATAACATACATAAAATGAGCTGTAAAGGGTACATGAGCATTTTCTAAACCAATGACCCACTTCTTGTAATGGCCAAAATTAAACTGATTGAATCTTTGCGCAGCATAAAACTTACGACCATTCGGTACAATGGTCTGAAAATCATAATATTACTTACTGGCTCTATAGCTCTTAAGTCGATTCGACGACTAATAGTCGTTATTTTCCCACTTAAGGACATTTTCAAGCCCCCCTTTTTTATGGAAGTTCTAAATTAATATTATCTTTCAAATGCTATTGGAATTAAACCTTTTTATTTTGTTGGCCTGCGAATGGGACATAGTACCTTTAAGGTTGACAAATATACTTGTATTATTTTGACTCAACGAAGGGATATGTAAACATTGAGTGAGCTGTGATACATCTGTGTTTAGATAAACAAAAGTACAAGGTCGTCATACACCCAGGCACAATGAGCATACTTATACAAAGTCAAACAATAGTTTGTACACTTAAAGCGAAAGGAAACCTCGTTCCGGGTCATTATGAGTTCAAGTTTCCATCTCAAATTTTTGTTTACCATCCTCAGGAACTTTCGTTTACAGACCAGTTTCTAGTTATAGCAAATGGTACAAATGACCCCCCCCCCCCCCCCCCACAAAAAAAAAAATATATATATATATATATATATATAAATATAACCCTACATGGTACATTAAGTGGACATCATAAAAATCCTAACCCTAACCCTACCCCTAACCCTAACCCTAACCCTAATGTCTACTTAATGACAAATTTGTTCACTCCAATGTCTCTCCAATGACGCCTTTAGTCAAATTACATATATAGAGAGAGATATATAAAACAAAAATTGGGCCTTCTATGAGAAATAAAACTTAGAAAACGTTTAGAGGACACCAAATTGTCCTCCTAATGATAATGTCTACTTAATGACTCATTTTTTCACTCCAAATGTCCCTCTAATGACGCCTTTAGTAATATATTTATATATATATATATATATATATATCCACAGATCTTTCGTGTTACACTTGGAGAAGTACCATTTTGTGCATTTTCGAAAAACTATAAGTCAGTCAGGAACCCCATGACTTTTACAAGCCGATCGCCTTTCTGATTATCAAAATAATTATGATTGGAAATCGAAACCAAATTTTGCGTTTTCCTAACGGTTTTCATAACACTACAGTCTATTAGGGAAAACGAGTTTGGCAAAACCGGTCACTCAAAGATTTTTACTTTTTTGAGGCACTGCTTGGTTATTTTGAAACGCGATTTTTTTAGGGCTTCAATATTACACCATATCACAGACACTGATAACACGTAGGGCCGTGCATCTCAGATTTAACATTGTTGAACGATGCCTTTAAAGGAGACGATCTAATTGTATATGGACGGAATGTTAAATCAAGGGATAAACAAACATGTGTATACAAGGGAACGTAAAAGGTACAATTCTACTTGTACGTGAAGAAGATCAAAATAAAATGATAAACGAATTTGAATTCCGGAGTAACATGCTTGGAGTTTTCTTTCTCGGTCTGTACAAAGTCCTGTGACCATAAAGCTGAAATATAGCATAGGTCTTAACAAGGGACAGGACACGGATTTAATACTTAAGAAAAAATTATCCTGATATGTTCCTCAAATTTGTGTGACTTATTAGAAATATGTGATTTATTCATAAGAACGTAAATGGTGGTGCACCTAAATATACTGTGTGATAAATGTGCCAACTTTGGGAATTTTTCGTTACCCAAGTTGATTAATGTTTTACCCGTTCTGAAATAATTATTCTATAATTTGACTTTAATTGGACAATATATTACTCAAAGTTGGCTATAAAAAAATGCCCAAATTTGGCTGAATCTATGATTTATCACCAGGTGCTGGTCAAAATTTGACCCAATACTTTAAAGATTGTATATCGCGATTTGTGTAGTAGTGGTGGTAAAATGGATTATTTATTTTCTCTTTCTCTCTCAATCCAGGAAGGTTTCTCCTTCATGCTGATCTTCAGTGCAGTATCCGTCACACTGGGTGGATCACTGCTGGGAGGGTTCAATACTGCTGTTCTCTCTGTACCTTCCAGGGTAGGACCATATGGCAATTAATATTTTGAAACCTTTTTTGTTAAGTACTATCTTTAAGATGGTAAGTCTCTTTAGTACACGAAACCTCTTGACGAAAAAGCTCTTTGTTACGTATATCAGATATACAGTGTGAAGCAAGGAAGTATCAAATGATTACCAAACCAAACATTACATAATTATAACTTAAACTTATATTTTGGACCTGTGATTACATTATTATTACTCATTTCAAGTATGGGTGTAGACTACATAAATTAAAACACATGCATGACAGATGATGCTGTTTCCACTCACCATCTCTTTCCCAAGTAGAAAATTTATATCAAAGATATTAAAAGTTGAGGACTGGTCTAGCGATTACATTGTGGAAAGAAATATGTCTGAACGCGATTGGGGGAATTGAGCATGTAGTACGTAAGAAATGATTTACACTTTAATGTTTTTGAATGATTAAACTGAAAATAAATTGACTCAATTTTGCTGAAATAATTTGAACTGCAATTATGGGTATATCGGACTACACATACACATGTTGCGTGAATATTTGGTCCAAAATTGTCAGGTTTTTCTACGTATAGTTTTATAAGGACATTTTAGTCCACGGCTCTGCTCCTTAGCTCAATGTTACTTTCATAAATCATTACATTCCGTCAAAATATTTACGCTCTCAAATCTCCGCCGTGGAATGCTCGAGAGATTCGTAATAGCAGATTATATAAAGTGTTTTTAAATAATCTCTTAACGTATCTTTTTAATTAAGTATAGAACTAATTGTTCTGTCATTTTTGGGTGTTCTATCTTCTGTTCTTTGTATATAATGACGAAGCTTTTATGTGATACGTTTTTCTTTGCCCCTTTTTTCAATTGCGCCTTGAGCATTTGAATACAAGTGGACCCAGCGCCTTAAAGATCTCATGTATCAATATTATTATAATTAATATTATCATCATCATCATTTGGAGAGTAATCTTTTCCAGTGGACCCTTCCTGCTATGATTTTGTTCTAAACTGCCAAACAAAGAATGAGAAGGCCTACACATTACGTTTCATCTTGACCAGACCTCAAACTTTTCTTTACCATTAATACTGGAAATCGTTACACGTACTTCCTACCCTTTCAAACTTAAGTCAAATATATATCTTGATCATTATCTTCAAAGTAGCTACTAAACTCTCAATATTTGATGTAAAGAAAGAAACAATATCTCCAGGAAAATGAAACGTTAATTCTTTTTCATGAATTAGATTGAAACTAGAGACATTTAGCCATTGGTAAAGGGTAATGTACTTTTTTTTGTTAATGGATTGCGTGCTTGTAGGTCTGTGGCATCGATAAACAATAACTTTCACATGTTATTTTCCTGTTTTTGCTACGATTCAAGGTCAATTCAAGTTAAATTTATTTCTCCACAAATGCAAAACATAGGGAGCTTCATAGAATAAAATACATACATACAATACAATAAATAGAACATGTACATCATATATAAAAACGACTCCAGTTGGAGCAATGTGTGTTTTAAAAAGCAAAAATCAGCAAATGTCGAAGGGGTAGTCAAAAATCAAAAATTATTTATCGAGGACTACCCCCAATATTACAACAAAATTATACAATTAAAACTTAAAAGTAAATATAAGGTAAAATGATGAAGTGGTACCAATAACGAAAAAAAAAGAGGGAGAAAAATATCAAAGACAGAGGAAAAGAAAGGGGAAAAAAAGAAAAAAAATGCATCTACCTATATGTGAATGTTGTAAAGGATGGATTACTTATCAGGAATATTCTTAACTTAGCCTTAAATGAATACAATGAAGAACAATTTTTGACGTCAGGTTGAAGATGACTCCATAACATAGGTCCATTGAAGGGTATCCGTTTTTGAAGAAGAAAAAAGAAGTCTTAGCTATAGGTATATGGAAACTACTTGCATTTCTTGTAGCATATGAATGAATAGAAGAGTTCAGTATAAAAAGGTCATCAAAGACAGGTGGCAAGTTGTTATGTTTGTACTGGAACATGAATTGACCAAGTTGCATACTATATATAGAATTAACATTTAAAATATTCATCCGTTTAAATAGGGGTGCAGTATGTGCTCGGTAAGAAGATTTGGTTATCAAGCGTATGGCTTTTTTTTGAAGAACTAAATGTCTATTCAGAAGGGTTACTGAGCAATTGCCCCAAACAATATTTGCATACGACAAGTAAGGAAGCAGCAATGTATTATAAAGGTTACATAAGATTAGTAAAGGAAATCATTTATGCACAACATAAAGAATACTTATTGCACTTGAAATCTTGGAGGCAATGTGGTTAACACGTGTCTTCCGGTTTAAGCCTTCATCTACATATATTCCTAAAAAATTTGTGGAACAGACTCTGGATAAATATTCATCATTTAATTGCACATGTAATTCATCAACATCGAAATTGATATGTCTACCTTTGAATACCATATAATTGGTTTTAGTCATGTTGACCTTTAATTTATTAGCATAAAACTAGCAAGAAACCTTCTCCAATTCTGTTTTCAAATCCTTAATCAGTTGCTGAACAGATTTACCAGACAAAAACATATTTGTGTCATCAGCAAATAATATAAATGACAATTTACTAGAAGCTAAATGAAGATCATTAATGAATAGTAGAAACAATGGGGGGGGGGGCAAGGATACTCCATTGAGGAATTCCAGTCACAATGTTACATACATCAGAAGACTGTTGATCAATAATAACAAATTGTTTACGATTATTTAAATAATTTTCAAACCAATTCAAGGAAATACCCCTAATACCGTAAAATGAAAGTTTTTGTAACAAATATGAATGATTGATACAATCGAAAGCCTTCGAAAGATCAAGAAAGATACTAATTGAAACCAGTTTGCTTTCTATTGCATGGGATACATAATTCATGAATTCTATTAAAGCCATTGAGGTTGAATATTTCTGCCTGAATCCAAATTGTTTTTAGAACAAAATAGATTCAGACTTAAGTAAAGCTCGGTAGTTTGGAAGAGTTACCTTCACTTTTATCACTACTTCTCATTATCAAAATATGTATATAGAATTAAACAATTAGTTTCTATGGTTTCTACGACTTGAGATCCCAAAATCCGCCGATGAAAAACAATATTGACAACTTTTCCTGAACAATTCAATATGCTTTCCCCCCAATATAGAACAAAAATCTATTGCAGAATTCAAACATCAAAGAGGTTTTCAAAATGATGTTTTAAAATTTTCCGGAATGACATCGTAATCTTCTTTTACCGTCTCTCTTAACATTATTTTTTCTTTATTTGTGTGTATCACATAATCACATAATTATAGCTTAAACTTATATTTTGGACTTGTGATTACATTATTATTACTCATTTCAAGTATGGGTGTAGACTACATAAATTAAAACACATGCATGACAGATGATGCTGTTTCCACTCACCATCTCTTTCCCAAGTAGAAAATTTATATCAAAGATATTAAAAGTTGAGGAATGCTCTAGCGATTACATTGTGGAAAGAAATATGAATGATTGACACTATCGAAAGCCTTCGAAAGATCAAGAAAGATACTAATTGAAACCAGTTTGCTTTCTATTGCATACTATATTCTATTGCATACTACTGTGTATCACTCTCTATCTCGCTCTCTTACTTTCTCTTCATCTCTTTCTTATAGGATATGAAGGAGTTTTTCAACGAGTCCCACTACCAGCGAAGCGGAGATTATCTTGACGAGAACTCTGAGAGATGGTTATGGTCATTCACCGTGTCTTTCCTGTGTATAGGAGCGGCCGTAGGTGCCTTGGTATCAGGGTACCCCAGCAATAAGTTTGGAAGGTGCGTCCCCAAACTTGCCAAAGATCAAGAATGTTAAAGCCCCACTGTCCTATTTGTAGCTACTTGCTCCCTCTATATAGAAAACTTCCCCAATCGGTGCCTGTTGGTCCCCCATGATCCTCTATTTCTAATGTTATTTAAGAGTTGAGTTGATGAGATAGCCACCTGTCAGTGACCTTGCTGTGTGGTCTAATCCCTCCTAGCCACACTAGTGTTGATAAGCTTTAAAACATGCTTCGTCCTATTCTTTAAAGGGACTTTAATAGTAACATTGTTTAGATGAGAGAAAAAATGGTGCTTAGGTAGTGGTCCTATCACGGGCTAATGTGCAAGTAAATGAATATGTGAGACGGAGAGGATCACTGGCTGACCTCAGTGCCTTCAAAGAAAACCATACATGTCTATGAGTTTTTTTGCATGCTAGAGGGTTAGTACAGTAAAAGGAATATAATAAGTAACATTTCAAACAAAAATTACGCATTTTTTCCATCAACCTTCAACAATGTTACCGAGTCATATTAAACACATTTTTGGCTAACACCCAGTAAATAAAGATAGTGTGCTCGTTTTGTTTTCAATTACAAAGTGTTTAAACAATTGTAGTTTCTCCCAGGAAGCATTATGTTTTAATATAAAAGTTATTGTCGTAATGGCGGTCTAATGAATATTAATAAGTCAGAATTGTGGATTTATATTTCAAACGTTCGTTTCTCTTTTTTTTTCTGCTTCTTCATCACTAATGTTATTACAAAGGTTGGAATTCCCTTTAAATGACCCGCATGATAATGCTCACGTCATTATGTATCTGCATCATATCCTATAACAATAATCCATCAAACAATCTTCAGCAGTTTAATATCTTGAGAGCGTTTATACTCCTTCCGTTGCAGGAAGAAGACACTTATGTTGAACAATGCTTTCTCGATTGTCGGAGCTTCGATGATGAGTTTAAGTTTTCTGGCAAACTCCTACGAAATGGTCATGATTGGTAGGTTCCTGGCAGGGATCAACTTAGGTAAGTCATCCAGTCTTTACCCCCTCCCCCCCCCCCCCCCCTCTCTCTCAAAACAAAATATGAAAGTAAAGACTCTGGGGATGGATACATTTACCTATAGCTACTTGCGTCTTTTATATATCAAACAATGCATAATCGGTCCCACATGATCCTCTTTTTCTTATGTTAATTGAGAGCTGATTTGATTAGATTACCACCTGTCAGTGACCTTGTAGGGAGGTCTGATCCCCCTTGCCAAACTAGTACAGACGGGTTTTAAGCCCGATAGACCTGAGGTTAGTAGGTAGTAAGTAATCGCATGAGATATATCCGTACTTCGGACTCGAGACCATTAGATAAGATATCTTTTCCCGGTGTCTCGTTACCCATATTTTAAACAGTCTTTTTTTTAAATTCCTGCAATTATAGCAATAAATCAGATTATTTTATATGATTATGATCACCGGTATATCGTGTAGATGTACTTTCGAGAGCAATATACTCAATGATTAACGCGATGATAAGGTCAAGATCCAATGTACTGGTCATTTAGTGTCCCATACGTTACCAGGTATTGTAGATTGCTCACCATGAATTAAAATAAAAAGTGCAATTTCATCTCGTATTTTAGTCTAATCTACGCTCTAGCAGAGCTATGCAGTATCTTCGTAATACAATGGCTAGATGTTATCTTAGATATGGTCAGTGATACAGCTTGAACTATATAGTATTGTCCATAACTATCACGAAATGGTCTATCAAGCTTCAAGCAAATAGTATAGAGGTATCGACTGTTTTGACAGCCAGACCTCGAATATTAAAGCAGTCGATATGTCTTTTATATGCCGAATTGAAACAAAAATCTACCAATAATTCTTACCTTATCCTTTTATTGAGTGAAGATTGGTTACAACATCATGGAAAATCTGAGACACTGTCTGTAATCTTTGCTTGAAAAATGACTGAAAGTTTCAATCATTTGGGAATCGCAGACAAAATGCACTGTCGGGTGTCCGCGCTCGCACAAAGAACATTTTAACACGTAAACCAATGGGTATCGCAGCAAAATTTTACTTTTTTCATGGTAACCGGAATTTTGAGGGATCTCACTCTTGGACTATTAACCGGTATTTGCATTTGTCGTTTCTTTACGGGAATGGCTAAAATCACGACTCCAATTTCGACCATTCAGATGGCTGGATTTCTTAAGAGAGGTATATAATCTTCCCTATGACTATCACTTAATGGTCTATAAAGCTTCAAGCAAATAGTATTTTTTTCTATTTGCCGATGTTTCGTTGTTCTACTTCAAGGTGTGGTGACTGCTGTTGTCCCTATGTACCTGACGGAGATCTCACCGACCAGTCTAAGGGGAATGGTTACTGCCATGCACGGGATGCAGCAGAACTTTGGTGTATCACTCTCACAGGTGATCCCCTTTTCACTAAACCATTGAATAAAAGTGTGTTTCGTTAAATTTCATCATAATATTGCAGCATGAATTAATATTCATAAGTTTGCGGCTTCACCATGTGGGGAGAACAGTTCTGATGACGAGTAATCAACCTGAACCTGACGAACAGTCAACGCACCACTCCTGACATGCTTTGTTTCGAACAGTCAAAGTGTTCAGAACGTCGAGCCTCGGGAGAAATTCTCTCTCCGGTAATGACCCCATCGCACCCCCCCTCCCCCCTCCCCCCCCCCCCCCCTCCACCAAAAAAAAAACGAAAATGAAAAGGGAAAGGACAACGGATATATAAATGATTAAATACTGTACATAATATTCAAGTACCAAAACAGAAGAAGAAGAAAAAGAAGATGAAGAAGGATAGGAGGAGGAAAAGAAGATGGCGAACAAGAAGAGGAAAAAGAAGTAGAAGAATTCCTTCACTTGCACATTGTCACACTAAAAACCAATCTCAGTGAGACAGTTTTATTTACCGATTTGGTTTCTGCTGTCTTCCAATTTTTAGACTCTTGGTCTGTATGTCTTCACCGGAGAGTCATCATGGCCGTGGCTTATAGGTCCCCCAGTTATCGTCATCAGTCTCTTCCAGCTTACTACCAGTCTCTGCTGCCCAGAGAGCCCCCGATGGCTATACATCAAGAAAAATCAACAACAAAGTGCAATAAAATGTATGTTATACAGCAATCTTAAAGATAAAGTTGAGTTCAAGTTCAGTTTATTCAATTCCAATAAAATATACAAAAACAGAATACAAGCATGACAGAATAAGAGTATAAGTCGATCAAGAATTCAACATAGGGTTAAATGATAAAACTATAAAGTGATACATCAAATAACAACATAAGATAGAGCATTATTGGAATTGGGTGGCCATAAAAAACCATGTGGATTTTTCGAGACGACCACCCTAATTTGTGAGCCTTATCATTGTATTATGCAAGTGTGGAAGAACATCAGATACAAAACTTTCCCTGAAAAGCATGGCTCTTGCGATTGCATTGTGAAAGAAACGATGTGGAATCGATCAGAAAAGGTTGATCATCTAGCATATAAGTATTGGTGTGTACTGCAAGGTTCTGGAATCATAAAAATGATAAGAAAATTTGGCCCAGTCTTGGTAAAGTTACAATCACTGTACACAGAAAGATGTATATGGGACTACACGAACATGTATTATAAAAATCCGTCCCGATTTTGATGATGTTACATGCCATATTTAGAATATAAGGCATTTGAAGAGCCATGCTTTTCAGGGAAAGTTTTGTATCTGATGTTCTTCCACACTTGCATAATACAATGATAAGGCTCACAAATTATTTTCACCTCTTCCGAGAACTCAACCTTCTCTTTACCCCCAAACCGATTATATGAAAGAGCGTTTCTAATTAGCCTTTAGGGTTATTTGGTTTTTTGTTGTGATTTTTGTTTTTTGTTTTATTTTTGTTTGTTTGTTTGTTGACTGCCTGTCCTCTAAGCGATGAAGGATTTCGTCCCAGGAAGAAACTAACTTCGTTGGGAAGGTCTTAGCTTCCAAACGGGAGTTGAAGGGACAGGGGACATGCTGATGATAATTCTTTGAAAAACCGGGCTCAATATGCTCGACTATAATATTGTATAGTTGTATGCTACTAATTGTTTTTGTTTAGGCCTCTGTCGCAGCCCAGGAAGGGTCATGTTAGAATTCTCTTTTTGTTTCCATCTCGTTTATACGAATGTTATTAACTCATTAAACAACATTATGTTTCGTTAAACGGTTTAATCATCTCATTTTAACGGCATAATAAGTCATTAAAATAAAATGATCATATGGTTTTACCGAGCAACAGTGTGTCGTTTAAATGGTTCCGGGACAGTCCGGACCCTGGATAAATCAACCAAAGGCCCTGGACAACTCAAACAATGCAAATTAGTTTTCTCATGAGTTTATGACCTAAAGTCAGTAATGTAAATAGTATTGTAGACGTCCTTTCCTGAAATTGAAGGGTACCTTGTAATTCAAGTTTAATTGCGTATAATAATTTTTATGTCGTATCCCCTCTCTCTCTCTCACACACTTTCTCTCTCTCTCTCTCTCTCTCTCTCTCCCTCTCTCTCTATCTCTCTCTCAATCCCTCTCTGTCTTTCTGTCTCTGTCTCTGTGTCTCTCTCGCTTCCTCTCTCTCTCCTTCTCTCGCTCTCTTCCTCTCTCTCTCTCTCTCACACACTCCCTCTCTTTCTCTCTCTCCCTCACTTTCTCTCTCCTCTCTCTCTTTCTCTCTCTTTCTCCCTCTCTCTCTCTCTCGCTCTCTCTCTCAGCTTTGAGACGATTACGAGCTTCAAATGATATATCACGTGACGTCTCCGACATGGATGACGAGAGGGCGAGAGAAAAGACCCAAGAGGTGGTTGGAATCTTGGACCTGCTGAGACTACGTCAGCCGGACTGGGGAAAACCTCTGCTCCTCACCGTCGTTTGTAACTGCTGTGTTCATCTAACGGGTATAAACGCGGTAAAGATGGATGCTAAATCAATACTTTATATACTACTTGATTAATATCCGTCGGTAACGAGCTAATGTGCTTAGATTAGCAAGTGTGCGCTTGTAAAAACGACACCTGGTTGGAATGCTCCCCAGGGAGTGGAGAATGTGCATACATTGTGTGCGGGTAAACCTGAATCCAATGACCGGGTTAATACTATTTATATATCTGTCAAGCGCTTTGACAGGGCCTTCGGTCCTGAAAAGCGCTATATAAGAACTAGCTATTATTATTATTATTAGCAGCAGGTGAATGTCATTTGTTAACTTAAAATTTAGAGAGACAAAAAACCGTTGGCTGTCTGTAGCATATTGAGTATATTCAGACTAAAAAGAGGAGGATGAATTCTGACACGATCGCAACTTTCTTCAAAAAATTAACTCAAGGGAAATGTCAAAACCCTTTTGTTTGTGTCATATAAATCATGTTCGGATTACGTAACACGTC
Organism: Strongylocentrotus droebachiensis; assembly: GCA_035222895.1. Taxonomy (NCBI): domain Eukaryota; kingdom Metazoa; phylum Echinodermata; class Echinoidea; order Camarodonta; family Strongylocentrotidae; genus Strongylocentrotus; species Strongylocentrotus droebachiensis. The sequence goes on along the minus strand of JAVYIG010000008.1, from coordinate 1,316,696 downwards.
ATTTTAATGTTGGCACATCTAAGTAGGTGACGCATAACAAATTAAATGCCCTAGGTTGATTTTTCTGAGTTACTTTTGTCCTTCTTTTGAATTTTCTAGACGTTAATTTCCTTTTGGAATTAGGACGGTCAATATTTAAACAAGGTAAAAGATGACCTGATAACGGGAATAGCCCTTTGACCATTTCAAGCTATTTGAACAGTTTGCAGAAATTACAGATGTTGTGTATTAGGCTGAAGGTATATGGACAACACATGTATTGACAGGGAAAAATGGTGCCAAAACGGGAAGGATATGAGGAACAAAATAGGTAGAGTGAAGAGGAAAAGTTCCTGAGCACACAATGAAAACGTGAATTTGTTTAATTTTAAGGTTAATGGTTTTTTTCTTCGATTTTTTAAATAAATTAATCCCTGGAAATTGTGATGTTTCTTCATTCTATAATCATAATAGTGAAACGGTAAAACGGGTTCTAAATACTTTCCGACACGTATGCTTATTCACAGTTTACATCATCTAAGTTCGCCTAGTCACAATCGGGAACCCCCCCCCCCCCCCCACCCCCCCTCAAAAAAAAAAAAAAAAAATGTCAGTTAGCCAAGAGAACATAGTATGTAACAGTAGAGGCTGACCTCGACACGCACCCCCCCCCCCCCCGCTGCCCTCTTCCGCCATTGCACACTGTTATTCTATCAACTTTGTCCTTCATGTATTTATTTTTTTTTATTTAGATCTGGTTTTATCTGGTTGATGTTTTTCGTGCTACGGGGCTGACTGAAACACAGATTGGCTTTGTGACTGTGTGGCTGGGATTAGGAAATGTAATCGTTACTTTATTATCGGTAAGACAATTTCACCCCCTCTGCTGAGTAGTCTGCAAGCACAGACTCTAATTTGACACTTTATCAACAAATCATTGTGCCTTGAGAAAAGCCTAGCCTAGCTACCTACTGGTTGTGTCAATATCAGGAGCAGCTTTAGTACATGGCCTATGGTAGTATTATAGTGCAGACTCTCTTTTACTACTGACCAGGGTTTGTGCCTGCAAACTATCTGCCGAGAGCCGTCCAGATGTTTTTTGTTTAATCCTTTGAATACCGAATGTTCTCATTCTCACATGTTTTAAAACAGGGACCATGCGGTTTCCGTAGGGAAAAGGTTTACAAGCTCCACCGCCGCGCGATCTCCAAAGCTGTTGTTGTGGTTCAACCTTTAATATTAAACCAGTAAATTTTGACTATTTCCACCATATTAATTCTCTTTTTTTCATATGAATTTTGAAGATGAAAATTATTCGATTCTTCCCCTTTATTTATGCTATAGTTGGCGCTATCCCCAAACTTGAAGGCTGGGCGTGCGAATCCAAGCCATACATGTAATAGATACATGCATATTATGGTTCTGGTATGAATTCGTGGATTACGCCATCTGCGGATTGCAGCAGGTAGAGGATGGAAATTTCGAAAAAGGAGAACAATTAAGGACTAATTAAGAGAAAACGCATTGATGACCGTCTGAAGACAACGGGTTAACAACCTTATCCATGACGATGCAAAAGACAACGAACCAGCCTAAAACTACCCCAATTTTAAATACACAAAGATAATTTTTAAATTACGATTAGCCGTCCGGAAGGTAATTGTCCGGGATAAAAAGGGAAGGAAATTGAAAATGCCTTGAACTTGCGCCAATGAATAACTGACTTTGCTGAATTGCTCTGTATTCTGTATCTATTTTTATTTCTTTCCCAGGGTTACTGTTTTGACAGATTCGGTCGACGGCCTGTAATAATGGGAGCGCTTGGTGTCTGTATACTAAACCTGTGTACCCTAACAGTTTGTATGCAATTTCAGGTGAGACTTTTAACATTCCCACTATAATATGTTTTAATAAAACAAAAGTTTTTGTACTCTATTGTCAAATCTAGTCATTTAATTTGTATGCGTTATCATGTATCGTGTTTTTTAATTTGATTGCATTTAACTGTTATTTATACCACTACATTGAACTGATTCCATTAACATTTCACCAACCTAAGATGGCTGCCTAATAACTTATTATGTCAATTCCAACAGCGAGAAGAGAAAAATGAATTATAGTGAATTTTGACGTTGCTGTTTGTGTAACGTTCCTCATTAAAACAAATAAACATCGAATAATCTAAGTTAAAATTCTTATTAAATTTCAATACGATGCTGGACTCCAAATAGATATTGCATCATATTTCATATAAGTTATCAGTAAATATATCATTTCAATCAGACAGTTACAGACATGGTTAATTAGGGACACAATTGCACAGACGTACAATATCAATTATTGTCTATTGCACTGACTTCAGAAGTTATGTTCGTTATGGTTGAACATTGAGAAAGATAATAAACAAGTTTCTTATCCTTGAAACAGAAAATAACTAAGTGCAAAGATTGTTCAAAGGCGTCCATCGCCTTCCAGTTCAAATTTGTTAATTACTGTTTGCAAGCAGGGGCCCGTTTCATGAAACTTATGATCTATAACAACTGCTAAATTTCTATGACATATTTGCTCTCAGCCAATCAGCTGCCGTGATTTCAGTAGCTTATAACAGTAGCTTATAACTTGTTATAGATATCAAGTTTTATGAAACAGGGCCCTGTTGTCTTCATTTTTAGACACACTATTCGTGGTTGCCCTGGATAAGCGCTGCACTGATTGCTTGTCATACCTTCATTGTTAGTCTCGGTCCAGGTAAGTCTTGGACACCCAGAAAGGTCCCGAGTTCGAGACCCAAGTTTATGCCCTGAATAATATCCTTTAGCAAAACATTAGTCGTCAATTTCCAAGACCGTTGGATATGATTTATAGCCGTTAATCCCACAGTTGTCTAGAAAGCCAAATAACTGGACATTTGTTAGCTATAAAAGTCTTCCTTTGAATCAGTTGCTGATCTAAATCATCATTTTTTAATGGGGGTGCCGAGGCATCCTGGGGTACCGCAAGATATCTCTAGGGGTGACGCGATAAAGATTTATTTATATTAAATTTCATTTTGAAATAACGCTAATTTCGCGAAAACATAAACACAAAAACCCCACTATGTGTTTTCATGAAGAAGAAACAAATTTAAGTTAAGTATTTCATATCTTCTTCCTCGCATATATCCTCGATCGTAACATTTAGAAACAACCGAAAAAGATGATTTTAGGCCGCGAAATGACTAAATACCTCCATTTATTGGCAGCGAGATGCCCGATTATTCTTCTACTTGACAGCGAGGTGCCCGTGTATATCTGATATTTTGTTTGTATAAAACTTATATTTTTACCACGCTCGTTCCCTTCGATCGCTTGCAACATTAAGTAACATGATATTTTTGAGGCAATGAGATTCCTGAATATCCTCGTATCAAGATGACCGGATAATAATGATTTTGTATTCATGTATTCAGGGTAGAGGTACCCGCATACATGAAGTTATATAACATCAATTGTGTTTTGATTACAAAATAACAGTTTTACCACACTAAAGATTCTTTTTTTTTCTCGCGCACTTCACTCGCTCGCAAAATTAAGAACCACTACTGCCACCGCAGTGGCGGATCCAGGGTGTCCCCCCCACCCCCCCCCCCTGGGAAAAAAAACGTGTAAAAACACGTTAATTTTATCCTTTTAGGGCGATGGCCCCCCCCCCCCCTCAAAAAAACAGAAACAAAAAAATATATATATTAGTGCTCACCGCCAGCGTGGTGCAAAATGAATCTTCTGTGATGAATTTAGGATAGGGGTGACGCGAAACTTGGTTTTAATTCTTTAAAGGGTAATATAATATAACAGTAGACAGTCTTTAATGAAAACTTCTTTTCCTTCCGTAATACGTCAAGGTGCGGCTCCATTCGTTATTTGTACGGAGATCTGGTCTCAGGGTCCCCGGAGCTCGGCCATGGCGTTTGGATCGCAGGTCTATTGGACGATGAACTTCTTGGTGGGAATGCTCTTCCCAACTCTGCAAGTAAGTTGGGCTACAGTGACGTATCTGGTGGAGGTGTCGTTATATAGCGGTTCATTCACTTAACTCTGAATCAATGGCTTCAGGTTTTAAATCCCAGCTCGGTACGCTGCGGATGCGAAATTGTTTGTACTTTGCTCTGCATTGCAAGATACTCCCCGGAGAGTGGATAATGTGCATACATTTTGTGCGGGCAAGCCTTATTTCCCATGACCGGGGTACTATATCTTTAAAGTGTTTAGATTCATCGTCGATGTATTAAGCAACAAGCGATAGAAGCCCATAATATAATTATGTTTAATATACAGGAGGACGGGGGGCGCAAGGGGGGGGGGCATATGGCTCCGAATAGGACAACGCCCCCTATCGCTATTATTATTATTATTATAATTATTATGGACTTTTACCCCCCCCCCCAAAAAAAAAAAAAAAAAAATCGTTATTCGGTCAAAATAGGTCGCTAGCTCGCCATTGCCTATATAACACATGTGAAACAAGTCGAACTTTGGACGCAATTTGCCACGCGATTGTAAGGTGATAGCTCAAGCACACGAAGGATAACAAGCATGAATTATCATAGATCAGTTCTGATCGGTTCATTATGTCCATTTCAGCCAGCTCCCCACCGTAATTTTTCCATTTATTATAGGCAAGCATTTTGCCGAAGTAAGCAAAAACATGAATATTCATAATCGCCATGGACTATTCGATTATTTACAGAGGGGTGCAATTGTGAACCACATCAAACTCCCCTACTTTAAGTCAATTATTTCATTGTATTATGTAGTTTGGTAGGTTTATTTTAATAACTGTTTAATTATCAGATATCAATGATAGTTTAAAGATATGAAAAATGTTCTTGTATTTTATATATTAGCAAAGCAATCTCACATACAAAATCTCTACCAAGTGTCGTCTAATCCGCCGATTGCCGTCTGCTATATACGTTCAAGGCACATTTATCTGTGGACTGTGATGTAGATCGACAGTTTACTCGTCATTGTAGATTTATGATTAGCCATCTGTCATTATTAGTCTTTAATTGTTCACACACATACAATTACCACACACACGAACACTCTCACTTCCCCTCCCCAACACACCATTTCCGTACACCCGGTTCACCCAATGGCATACACCCTGCAACATAGTGGAACATTCTAGTTTGGTAGTGCCGTCGAACTAGCTACGTTAATGGTCCAGCGAGCGAAAATGAGACAACCGGAGCAATAATGGGGGGGGGGGGGGCGCGGGTATTAATGATAAACATAGTGAATAATTTTGCCCTTGATATTTTGACGATTAATATACAATACATTACAAAAACTTGATTTTCGTGCTTTAAATCGTTGCTTGACAATCTGTATCTAAAGCAGTAAAAGGACGGTGGTGGGGCTCTTTTCATTTGTAGTGAAATTCGACATGTGAGCAATATTTCAACCGAAATCCACGTTATTTTTGTCTTTTAATTTTGCCATCAGCCAGAATCATTAATAATTAACATATGTTTAGAAAACTTCTTTGTTATATTATGTTTTTATGGGTGTATCCTTGGATAGTTATTAATAATGAAATTGGTTTTGATGTGACCATAAATTTTTCTTGTTTTGTGTTTAAAAATTTGTCTCTTTTTTATTACAGGATGCTCTCGGTCCATATTGTTTTTTACTCTTCGCAGGAAGCCTTGCTTTGATATTGATATATTTCTGGTTTGAGCTGCCGGAAACTAGAAACAAAACATTTGAAGAAATTGCCTGTGGTTTCACAAAGAAGCCAACGTTTGAAAATAAAGATCAACTCACAAGATTATATGGAGACCTTCCTTTACAAAAATCGTGAATAAATTCGCGTGAAGAAGTGTGTGTATATCATTCTCCAAAAAACTATTGCCCACATCACGTGATACTATAAGAGTACACCAAAGGCAAGTTGATAGGCTGACGAAGAAGGAATAGAACAAGAACATGATAAACATGGATATGAAGAAGGAGAGGAAGCAGAAAAATAAGATGAAAAAAGTAGAAGGACAAGAATAGAAATAAGAAGAAGACGAGAAGAAGAAGTCGAGGAGATGGAGGAAAAGTAGGAGGAAGGGAAGAAGAAGAAGGAGAAGGAGGAGAAATTTGGAGATGATCCTAAAATAAGAAGGAAAGAAAAAGGAGAAAAATAATTTTAAAAAAACGAATAAGAAATATATAAAAAGAATAATAAGTAAATGAATAAAACATAAAAATATATCATCCTACGATTTCCTTTTTTTCTCAAATTGTTCTTGTGAATCTGTGAAAGAAGCTTATTAGGAGTATTATTCTAAATGGTAGACGAAACTGAAAATGTTCTAGATTTTAGTAAGTTTGTAAAAGATATATTTATATATTTATATATGCGACAAAGGGTATTTTTCATCGGTTTTTATTTTATTTGAGTAAATTGGCCACTCACTTTTACTTGTAAGATATCAGTATTATAATAGGCCTATTACTATACTGTAATCAACTCGAATTTGTGAACGTATTATATTTTCACATGCATTTAACTTGTTTTAATGATTTTTTTTGGGGGGAGGGGGTTATGCCATGCAAGGGGATATTTAAAACCATGTTAAACCCATATGAAGGAGTATTCCTTAAAGAACGTTTAAGAATGTACTTTAACAAAAAAATAAGCACCAGTCATTGGCCCTTATTGTTTAATATATAATAAAGAAGCTCAGCGTTGTTCAATTTGGCGGCAGACAAAGATTTGAAGAGCGCCAGCTTTGATCTCAGTCTAACTCGATTCAAATTTGTCTGAAGATAGAAGAAGATGGAGGAAAGAGGATAACAAAAAATCGAATAGTTGGGTCGATGTTCACACTCATTTATACATTTCCTACTGTATTTTGTACGAGATCCTTTGAAAATCCTTATCGTTACGTCAATTACAATTTCGGAGATGCATATGGTATATATGAATATGTTAACAGGTAATCCAGCTATTTTATGAAGCGTGTGATTGTCTCCTACATGTTGTAGATAAGCAATCATGAATACATCCTCTATTTTCAGTGCTCAAAGCAATCTTGTGTCGAACGATACACTTTCTGTTTATTTTCAAACATTAAAACTCTCACAACTTTCTTGTTTTAATAGACCTGTTTTCTAATATTAATGCATGTTCCTTGAACAAAAGTTTCTCTTAACAAATCGAAAACATGCGAGGGGCTTGCCAGGGGCTTGCCAGACTAAAAAAAAACAGTATTATGTATGCTTGATGGATCCATGAATAGAGATTACCTGAGCAGTGGAATTAGATAGTGACTAGGGATCTCAATAAAAAAAAACATGTATATTGAAATAGTAAGCATTACAATCCTAAGTTCATTGTTTATCTTATGTCCAATTAACAAAATTGAATAAACGAAAGGAACGATATTATACTGCTTTTCGAAATAATTTTCTCGTTTTATGTTAAACAGAGTTTTAGTGCTCATTAAGCTATGATCATGGAAAATGTAGTAGCATAATCATCGACTCTATGTTGATCCATAAGTATGAGTTCTTCGGAAGGATTCGCATTTCCAATCCTTATCTTCTTTTGTACTACTTTAAATTTCGCCTCTCTTTCATTCATTTATTTATCCCCCCCCCCTCTCTCTCCCTCTCTCTATCTCTCTCTCTCTCTCTATCTATCTCTCTCTCTCTCTCTCTCTCCCTCCCTCCCTCCATTCACCCCCTCTCTCCCCCTTCCTCTCTCTGTCTATCTCTATTCCCCCTTTCACTTATTTCAAAGAATCTTTTTGGAAATACCTGACTAAAACACTCGCCTCCCGAACAGTTTGGCCACACAATACACTCACAAACTTATACACAAAGATCGTTCAAACACATTTTCATTTTAATGTTTACCTTAAGATTATTTTCTTTTGAGGCCGCCATCTTTATAGTCAAGCATCGCTTATGATTGCGGGTCTCCTGTATTTTGTCCACAGTTTGAGTTTGAGTTGGGCAAAATATGGTGAATAATGCTTAGTTGGGCATGCACACACAACAAACCGTTGTGGCCAACTGACACCAATTTGGCTTTGGTCCTCAATCACAAACAGCGCCATCTAGTGTTAGATATTAACCCATTCCTCCGTATGTATGTGTGTCGCTCCGTCTGTCTGTATATTCCTCTCTCTCTCTCTTTGATTGACTGCGAAAGAAGTCATACAACAAGAACCCAAAAGCATGAATGATAAGAGCAACAGATGAAATTATGCATATGACGTTACCTCTCCAAAGGGCAGAGGAGAGATGGAAGGGTGAAAAGAGGGTAAAGAGGGGGAGGGGCATTAATGCAGCCATCCAAGTTTTCCCTCTGGACCTTTACTTCCTACACTGAGCAGATCTTTACAGTCGTGTTACCTTGTGTTTGGCCTCATCGCACTCGCATCCACAACAGTTCAGCCGCCATAAATCGTCAAACTGGAAAAATGATACGATAAATTCCCTTAAGAACATCAGTAACGATCGATTTTTGCATAACAGATTTGACAAACTGCCCTTCTACTTTGACTTCAATTCTGTCTCCGCATGTGTTAGGCCATGATAAGTGAATTCCCGATCAATGTATACCCTTATTGTATTGTGAAGTATTTTGAGAGCGAGACGAGAAAGAAATGGAGGGGTTTGAAAATGGTGACATCGGATTCGTAGAAACTTTCGGCAATCCCCTCCCAAGATACACAAGAGCGAGAACAATAGCTTTACAAAGAAACTAGACTAGTTATTTATGGATAAATCATTTTACTACAAAGTACAAAGATTAAAAAAAAGTTTATTCAAGATTCTAAGAATTTCACTGGAAAGGTCTAACAAAATAAAGAGAGCATCATGTACCAGTGGCGTAGTGTAAGTCCAGAAGGGGAGGGGTCATAGGGGCACCGGTCTTATTCAATACAAGAAATTAAGAGGCCCGAAATTAAGGAGAGGGGTGGGTATGAGGGGTTTGTATCGCCTACAATTCACGTCCCATTTCCGTCTCCCCGTTTTCCTCTCTTTTCTTTTCTTTTATTTTCCTTTTCCCTTTATTTTTGGTCATTTGACTTAGTTTGAGGGGCACAAACCTCCTGTGCTCCCTGTACCCATGGTAAAGTTTAAAAAACAATTTCAATTGATTGCAAAAGCATGATTTGGCAGGGGCATAGAATGGGTCTAGTTATAGGGCTTAGTTGTATACGTGTCTTATTATATGCATTCATGTGAGTGTATATAATGCCGGTGGGGTTGGGGGTTGCGTCAAATTTTGTGTCATATTTTGTGTCATATTACATTTGTTTTCACTTTTCAATTTTCTATCTTTCTCCCCACCTTCTCTCTCTCTCTCCCTATTTCTTTCTTTCTTTTCTCCCTCTCTCTTTCTCTCTTTTCCTCTTTCATTCTTGTATTTTTCTCTCTCTTTTGCCTGCTTTCCTTATTCCCCCTCTTTCTCTCTCTCTCTCTCTCTCCCCTCCTCTCTCTCTCTCTCTCTCTCTCTCTCTCTATTTCTGTCTCACTCTTTCTTTGTGTTTTTCTTTTCCATTTTGCAATTCCATACGTTCTTAATTAATAAAAAACGGCTGGATCATATATCAGGTTTACGTATGACATGTTATTATTTATTAAAGGGATCCGGTAACTTTGTCTCAGATTCTGATACAAAATTCTGGATTTAGCTCAAGATGCAATGATAATTATAAACCTTTAGGTCAGTCAGGAACCCCATGACTTTTACAAGCCGATCGCCTGTCTGATTATCAAGATATTTATGATTGGAATTACAAATTTTGAAAACCGTTCGCCTGACGGTTTTCATAACACTACAGTCTATTGGGGAAAACGAGTATGGTAAAACCGGTCACTCAAAGATTTTTACTTTTTTGGGCACTTCTTGATCATTTTGAAGCGCAATTTTTTTAGGGCTTCAATATTACACCATATCACAGACACTGATAACACGTTGGGCCGTGTATCTCAGATTTAACATTGTTAAACGATCCCTTTAAATGTCAAATGTAACATTCTGTCCTCGCTTTTTAATGTAGATATTTTTAAATAATTGAGCCAGATTTGTTCATAAATAGTTTAAGTGAAGGTTAGTTTTTACCAAAATAACTGAGAATAATCTTAACAGTGACAACGTCAAAGGCTGAATTAGATCAAAATCATGAAAACAGTAAATGTCAGAATATCGGAAGATTTGTTCGTATTTTTCAATAATTTTCTATGCCAAATCTTTTGAAAAATGATTCTATACCTGGAGCAAAGTGTCGAAGCCTTTAAGTTTACTCTGACTCTATTTTGTTTAAAGATTTCGTGTTTTAAAGGGATTGGGTAACTTAATTTGTCTCAGATTCTGAAACAAAATCCTGGATTTAGCTCATGCTGCAATGATAATTTTAAACCTTTAGATCAGTCACAAACCCCATGATTTAATACAAGCCGATCACCTGTCTGATTATCAAGATATTACTGATTGGAAATCGAAATTTAAAAATTCGTTTTCCTAACGAATTTTATGACACTACAGTCTATTGGGACAAATGAGTATGGAAAAACCGGTCACTAAAAGATTTTTACTTTTTGGAGGCACTTCATGATCACTTTGAAGCGCATTTTGTTTAGGGCTCCAATACTACACCATATCACAGACACTGATAAAACGTATAGGGCAGTGCATCTCATAGTTAACATTGTTAAACGATGCCTTTAAGAAAGAGAAAATTATGGTAATAATGTCAAAACATACTTTAAATGCGAGCCACCTTCAGTAGTTTAAAACTGTTTTCAGTGTAGTTTCTAGTATTTACCAAAATAAATGGGAAAAATACATTCAGGGACAGCGTTAGGCTTCGTAGAATAAAAAAACATGACAACAGTAAATGTCAGAATGTTGGAAGTTTTCTTCGTACTTGCATACAAATATTTATTCCAAATCTTCTGGATCTATTTAGGGATTTGTTATGACAATAAACATATTTTTACAGTTATGAAATTTAACATCGTTTTCAGAATACAATCCCGGGTCACGTTCCAATACCATACCAAACGTGATACGAACTGACTGTCAATGGTAAGATATAGGCTCATCCCAAAAAGGAAAACATTAATAATTTTAAAAATAAACATAAAGTTGGTTTCAGAATTGTATTTCTTTCTCAGTACAGAAATCACTTCACTAACTGACGAAATGACCGAGTCGATAATTATTGTGGACTTTGAGAATTATAAAAACTTTCAAATAAACTCTCCCCCCCCCCCCAGAAGTTTTCGGAAAAGAGGTACATTTTTGTTAAGATGTGAATTGTGAAGATATAAAGCAACGCTTCTATTTTGCTGGTCAAATAAATAAAAGTGTTTGAATAGAATAATGTAAATTTTCATTCATACTGCTGATGTGGTGTGGGGGTGTCTCCAGCACGTCATACTACATAAAATGCCTTAATTACTTTCTCTATCTCTCTCTCTCTCTCTCTCTCGCTCTCTCTCTCTCTCTCCCTCTCTTGCTCTAATTCACTATCAACTCTCTACCTTTCTATCACTATAGTGCAGTATGTGTTGTATGTGTTTCTACATCCCCCCCCCCCTTCCACCTCTCCCCCCTCTCTCTCTCTCTAACTATCCTTAACGATATTCATAGTAAAATATTCCCCTCTCTGTTTTCTTTCAACCGTGCTCTATTTTTCTTTCTTCATATCTCCATCTGTCTATATCGCTACCCACCCCAACCCTATGTCTGTCTCTCTCTCTCTCGCACTCTCTCTCTCTCTCTCTCTCGATCTCTCCCTTGCTCTATTTTCCCTTTTTTTCTATCTCCCTCTCTCTGTCTCTCTCTGTCTCGCTATCTCTGTCTCTCTTTGTCTCGCTCTCTCTGTCTCTTTCTCCCTCTCTCCCCCTCTTTACCTTACAATTTTGCCGTCCATTGCGTGTTTCTTATCTCTTTTCATACCCATTTCTTACTATTTTAACATGTTTAACGCTGTCCATTAGTAAGTGTATAGTATATTCCCCTCTCTCATGTCTCTGCCTCCTTTCACCCGTCTCCCTCTCTCTCTCTCTCTCTCTGTCTCGCTCTCTCTGTCTCTTTCTCCCTCTCTCCCCCTCTTTACCTTACAATTTTGCCGTCCATTGCGTGTTTCTTATCTCTTTTCATACCCATCTCTTACTACTTTAACATGTTTAACGCTGTCCATTAGTAGGTGTATAGTATATTCCCCTCTCTCATCTCTCTGTCTCTCTCTCTCTCTCTCTCTCTCTATATATATATATATATATATATTACTCTTCCTTCCTCTGTCCTCTCTCTCTCTCTTCCTCTCTCTCGCTCTGCAGATCTTAATAGACAAAAATAATTAAAGAAGTGCCTCATTCAACGTCTTTATCACTTGATTAGATCACACTATACTCCTCACAAACACCAACTTTACTCACATTACAATTGTTAGTCTTAAAATCGAAATTAGTTGATTCATGACACAATTTATTTTTCATATTTCTGTTCTATTTATAGGAGGTTTTCGACACAGTATAACACAATTTAAAACAATGTAGTTTTTTTCGGAGAGGAAAAAAAAAGTCGTTAAACACTGCAAGTTAATGACTGTTCCACCAAATTAGAATCAAATGTACATATTTCGGCTGTGTTCCTATGCTCAGTCATATGAATGCTAGAATGTTTTCCTTCTTATTTACAAGCAATATGATATCATAAAAGGACGAATCATGAGCTAATTTCAAAAATCGTACTCCTTCAAACAATCTATGGCAAAATAAATATGTCTTTATCTGTTATTTTAATGAACAGTGTACTACGACTGAAAGAAAATAGGGTTTATACGAATTTAGTATCTTCAGTACCTATTAACAGTGACGTGAGGAATATAACGCCCTCCTCCGCAACGCTACAAAAATATTCCATACTTTTCAATGATGATCATTTATAACTTTCATTTATCTTCTGGATAAGACCTATTCGCCAAACATTTCTGATCTTCAAAAATAAAATATTGCACATGAATCTTGCTCAGTATTTGTTCCTTAAAATTAGACATATCAATATTGTAATCGGATTTACATCCCCCGCGTTAATATATATGTATTTGTTTGAAGACTGGTTGTAGTGTTACGAATGGTTAGTTCTTTCTAGGTATCATTTTCGTAAAAGGTAACGATATCATGTTCTCTCTATTCTTAATGCAAATTACCCAATTTAATACGATGCGTTAAATTCTGTTTAATATTATTATGAACATCAGTCTTTACAATTCAACTGAAATTATCATGCTTCGCATGTTTTGAGCACCTAATGAACTTATAAGATGTGTTAGCATTTCTTTCCCGACTTTAAGAGTTCAATTAAGAATTATGTCACTGTTACTTTTTATATCCTAAAGCGCCTGCGGTATTTGCTTAATAACATTGAAACTCTCCAATCAAGTACATCTTCAATTCTTGGAGTAATTGGTAACCAGACAATTATTTTACGGATAAGAGGTAGGAGAGATGTGAACTCACGAATACCGAAGATGGAATTATTAGTTCACAAGGAGCTCCTTGATTATAATGAGCTTCCGAGAGGTTCTTATTACAAAGCGAAAGAATGAGCATTAGGTTGTCTTCTTAGAAACTTGAATCCAGGGCATCGCAATCCTTTTTTGTCATGGTAAATCATGAACATTAAGATTAAAAGTTAATTAACTTCTATTTTAGATTTATCCAATCGTAAAGTAGATCATAACTATAAAAGGGCATGAGTTTTCATGACCTGTTGGTTTCTCATTACACAAGAGAGAAAAATTGTAGAAAGTTTGCTGAAGACTGCCGTTTAGAAAATCTCAACAATTGTTTATAACGATGAGCTGAAGCAAATACAAATCAATTGCGGGTGTTACTAACTACTTATTATTTTGTTTTATCAATGTTTGGGCTTTGAACAGATATTATATTGAAAAAGTTCTCGCTCGTACGATTAATGACAAACAATGGTTTCATAATTTTAAAAACGCAAGGATGGTGAAAGTGTGTGACTCACAGGTAATGAATTACAGTTCAAACTTCATATTTAGATTGGCCCCGTTGGATTAATCATTATTATCATAGTCCTCTCGCCAAAGAGAGAATTCTTTGATCCTAAGCAAGAATTGAGAAGAAAGCATGCTGATCACATTCAGTACAAACATCGGCGCTATTTTATTAATTTTTTTCTGATAGAATTCGAGTTTTTTTAAGGACTGCATTTTATTGATCTTCTCGTTTTCCAAATGCAAAGGCTAGATCTCCCCGCTTGTATGGACCTGACTCTTCGGCTGCATTGGCAAAGTCCTGTTCCCTCGGTGCCCAATCTCGACGACCAAATACGAATGCTGAACCGCCATGTGGCCTTTTACCGAACGCAAAACTCGGCATCATACCTCTCTTTCCGAACGCAAAACTCGGCTGGGCTCTTTTGCCGAATGAAAACGCCGACATTCCTCGTTTTCCGAACGAAAACGCCGAGTACGCGTCCTTCTGCACTTGGTGACTATCCACGAGGCTGTCATAGAGGGCAGCATCGTTTAATAGCGCCATCTTGTCACTTTCCCTCCAACCATCTGACATCTCTGCGTTTCGTTGAAGCTCTTCAAGTAATTGTTCAGCCAAAGGTCTTGAGATCACTGGAATGGGTGAAGAAGACCTCTTTCCGAAAGTGAATTTAGAGCGGGTTGTAACTGGGGGTCGCCTTGCGGCGTACTGTGCTCGTGCTCGAATCTCTCTTTGAGGTCTAGTGGACCCAGTCGTACGTTTCGATAGACTCAGCTCGGCTTCATCCTCAGCCTCGTTTTCGGCCTCCATTTCTCGTTCTTCCGCTGCCCCGAATACTTCTCGAATCAACGATTTTGCTATCTGCACAAAAGACATGAAAAAGGAACACATAGTGAGCACGTTGAATGATAAATAAAACTAGATAAGATAAAGCTCAAGGGCTCTCTATTAAAGATGCATTACCTTTAAGTTATATTTTGTCACCTGGCTAATTTGGTTTACCAATTTGAGACCTTGCTCCATGGTTGAAGACAATCAGTTCTATTAGGCTCAGAGATTTCTACATTAATTGTGTCTTACCCTTTGGCGGGAAAACATCACTCATTCAGATTTATCAAGCGGTGCCAGGACTATAGCTTTCCATTATTGTAATTTTGTAGATTCCATGTGTATTTGAGAAATTCAATTCAAGTACCGTATGCAAATGACTTTCCTTTTAACAGGGTCGCAAAGACTTTCAGAGGGAAACAAAATCCTTGGGCATTTTCAGTAATGTGGGTCAAAATCTGCAATGCTTCTTATACTTTTCTAAAGACATTACAATAGGCTTTCGAAATAGCCCTTTAGTTTGTTTCTCGAAGATCTTTGCAATGGGTTTTGTTTTTGTAGCGTGTTCTTAATGCCTACATCGGCGGCGAACCACACACTTGATCATGAATATATTTATTATAAAATTTCTCCCCTGTTCCACCCACTAGGTGCTTTCAGAATATTCCAGGGCTGCAACTCCAAAATGAACCTCTAAATTATTTGGGGTAATATCTGAAAAATCCATCTCATTTCTGCGAAGATAATCTTCAAGCAGTTTCCTGCACTTTAAAGGAACACTGGTATATATTTTTTGTAGCAAATAGGAACATTCAGCTTACAATCGATTGTAGTCAATCGTTTAAGATTTGAAGTTAGTTAATTATTTACGTTGAAGAACCTGCTCGCTATAAAGTCTTGAATGTTCGATTTAATTAAAACGTTTGAAAGATGATAATTTAATGCCTGCAAAAGCAAGTGATGTAAAGAATTTCAGTGGCCGGCAATATTACGCAAATTCGACGGGTAGGTATAACATAACACAAAATAATTTAAAACAAAGAACATAGGTTTGTCGTAAATCGCGATCATAAGAAAATAAGAACAAGAAAATTAATAAACAAGAAAGGACACAAGAAGCATCATGGAAAAGGGCTGATGGAAAGATTTTGTAATCTGTACTTTAAGTTTAAGCAGCCCAAACAAATGCCTAGGAATGGAGTGTGGGCGAAACCTTACCGAGTTAATGTTGTTTTGCCCTGTGCCCTCATCTCCGACATCTGCCATTTTATTCTCGACGAATTTTTCCTCGGGCATGGTGAAAGACAGAACCGGTGACGGAGCGATGAAACAGAGACATAGCGCCAGCGCCACCAGCACTCTCATCGTAAAAAGCATCTGCAATGAGGGAGAAATGGAGGAAATAAAGGGTCATTACTGGAGCGTAATTGGTGGAAAACATAGATAGGACATGGAGCAAGAATTAGATCATACAATTTTGGGGAGGAAGGAAGCTGAAATCTTATTAGTTTGATTAAACAGCGTCGCTCAGACGAAAGACAAGACCAGACGACATGGTCTTTATGCTCGGTACGGGAGTGGGCGATAATACAATCTTTTGATCCCTCATGCTTTAAGCAAAGGAATTTTGGCAAGCTCATTATTCATTTAAACACTCCCACTCAATTATGCCACTAAAAGTGTGAGCGTTATTGACATATCAAAACCATACAAATGTGTCGCAATTCCTCCCACAAAAACTGACAAACTGACAACGGAACCGTTTACATGAGATGTTTTAAATAAACAGAAGCCAAACAAGAAGCTGTTCAAGAAAATAAGTATTGGTAATCGTGATATTAAAAAGGAATTGTAAGGCTTATAGGACAACACATTAATAACAAGTTGTTAGGATAACATCGCAATGTTTGATAATCCTCGGTGTCAAGACGAGTAACATTTCCATTCACAGATTGACGACATTTAATTAAATAAGCAGAAGCCAAACAAGAAGCTTTTCAAGAAAATAAGTATTGGTAATCGTGATATTAAAAAGGAGTTGTAAGGCTTCTAGGACAACACATTAATAACAAGTGTTTAGGATAACATCGCAATGTTTGATAATCCTCGGTGTCAAGACGAGTAACATTTCCATTCACAGATTGACGACATTTAATTAAACTAAAAACAGACGGAGCTTTTCGGAACATGGTATTTCCTTGCAAAATATATGCTATGTACAAATCGTAAAAAGTGTAAAATTTTCTGCTCATCAATGATATGATATTTTCAAGATCATATAAATGTAAAGCAAATAAACATGGACTATCAAATAAAAACGAAAACATATCACAGTTAAATAAATGATATACGTATAACGATGGAATAACTACTAACTGATGTTATTGTGAAACGGTTACTTTTAAACGGATGAACAAACTGATGAGAGGCATAAAAGTTGACAGAAAAACATCAATAACGTTAAGATATTGCATGAGACAAACAATTGGTATCCTTGGTAAATTTGAACATGAGTAGAGAGTGAAGGAGATAGAGAGAGAGAGAAAGAAAGACACGAGAATCTTGTCATAAATTCATGTATGTTTATAAAATGTACCGCGCTGTAATGGCAATTATTTATTTTTAAGAATGTACAATACAAATCAAAACATGAATGATAAATCTTCTCTTCGTTAAAAAATTTCGTAAGGGTAAACAAAACCAGAAAAGTTCTGAAACCCTGTCTTAAATTAATTCAAAAAATTAAATTCGCATTGATCTCAAAGATAAGTCTAAAATGTAAACAGGAAATAAACAAGTATTGTTCGCGGAGGTGTCTTATCAAAAAAACATTATAAATCAAGCAAAGAAATTGTTGTATACCAAACAAAATAATACAGAAATTTATATCCTCACAGTAAAAGATAAAAATACATAAATGCATTTTCGGTGGCTGAATGAAATATAATATTTACCAGAATATTTGAAGAATAATACAGGGGTGAGACTCTAAAACAACACGCGGAAGACGACTTAGTTCGGGCCCTTCTCACACTACAATGATTTGATGACTGCCAATACATTCTCTCCGATTTTACGAGCTCAAACAAGAACGAAAATAGAAAATGGAAAGAAGCAAATGATATGTGGATGAAGTCCACCACGTAAAAGTCCTACCGATAGGCTGTCATTAAGTTGAATATATGGTAACTATCACTCCGTTTCCTTTATAAAGCTTTCTGCCAGTCTCTTTTCCTCACAATGAAAAGCAAGGGTAAAAACACAAGCATTTAATGATTCAGGAGGCGGGCCAAAAAAAAAGTGTGCGCTGTGCGTGTTGCTGCGCGTGTGCTGCTGATATAGTGTGCGTGTTGGTTCAACTTCACAACATCGCCTTGCTTCCGTATGACCACGGCGCTATCCAATGGTAGGCGGTGTTTACGTGTTGAAGAGGGGGTGAACTGCGCAGAGAAGGACAGTAGGAAGCATTTTTCTAGCGTCATTGCGCAGTCTCAACTCGGCATCCATCAAGCTTAAGACATCACCTGGACTCAACAGAGTTTGGGTGGGTGTTATGATCCTTCCATTAAGCTTAAAAATGGTCCGGAGATAAATAGATACAAAAGGTAATCGCCATATGGTAATACTAGGCTATATTTCACCATATGCACTTCTTATCCATTCCGAGAGGCCATATTCTTTCTTTTTTCTTCAAACGGCCTAAATTATCAATTGCCATGTTTTTTCACTCCGCATTGAAAGAGTAAAACGTTAAAAGACAAACGTTGTGACACAGATATAGAGATATGCTGAAGGCATTTAAAAGAGAAGACTATTAAAACATTGCGTCGTATGCTATGCATCTTGTATTAACGCTTGTTGGTGATCTAGTCAATGTCAATATGATGCACTTTGTTTATGGTGTGTGTCATGAAATGTATTAAATACATGCATATTAATATTATCGATAATTAAGTGAAATACCTGATGATAAGTATCGAAGTAACCCTTATAAAACATTCAAAGAACTCATGACGTATGCCATTTATTAAATACTGTATGTATAATTGTTCTCCTTCATTCAAATCCATATACTGTATATATAGATACAGGAAACAATGTTTTGTATAAAAGCATGCATTGATAAAGATAGGAAAGAGTAGATTTCGGATCCATTAAATGCTGAGCATTGATGAGCACGTTTGGCGGGGGTAATATTTATTTATTATCTCTCCGTTATCAGTGGCACAGTCATTCATATTTTAATTTCTTCTGTTACATGAAGATTATGAAAACAAATACAAAACTCAGACCCTAGTTTGATGCATGTATGAACAATCAATTCACGGTGCGAATGGCATTCCATGACAATTCCGATGCTACATTGCCGATGCCATTCGTTCCTGTAGGTAATACGATCAATGAAATTCAGAGAATTGAAAACAATTGGTACCACCCTGACGATCATTCAGATGTTTCCAATTAGTACTCCCTTTCCAAACGCACGAGCAAGGTTTGCTTTAGAAATCGTGAGGGCTGTGAACCACTTATCATATAACCACTTATATAAACCCATCGATGTATAATTCCTATACCTAGAAAAGGCTTCGTAGTAACATTTGTAAACTATTTTATTGAGTACCATGTAGGCGTGATAGATGACGTCTTTAGTCCGAGTTCATAGGTATCCTTATCAAAGTAACAAACATAATGAGAAACTCATAGTCATAATCCTTATATGGGTTTTCTCTGACCTCCTATTCTCTTATGTTAATGACCTGAGACTGTAAAGTAATAATCTTCTTCACTTGTTCATCTTTTGCAGATATGTGGTAATCAGACTGATAGATTTTTGTAAATATGATGACGATTTGTTTTATTTTGTATTTGTTTTATTTGTTTTTGCATGTGGATTTTTTTCTTCTAAATAATCGAAATCGCAGCCTAAGATAGCCTTGACAAACATAATTTTAGGGGTGTTATTTAGTTAAATAAGGATTAAACCTGTTAGATACATATTAAGCGAGATATTTCTCGGTACCACATGTAAAACATATATTTGAAGACGATAGCAAAGACAGCTGATTGATGGAAATCAGTTCAGTGGCAATTTTCATATCCTATTTTATATCCCATAATTACAAATCATGTTCAGATTACGTAATACGTCATTGTAATGTCTGTATATTTCGTAGGAAATGAACAAGGCTTAAATGAACTTCTCCCGGGTGGATTCTCGAAAGTATTTGCGATTATGCTCCATGAGTCACTTTTATTAAGCTCTATACTTAACACCCACAGGTGTTTTTGAATTACACAATATTAAAACAAAAAATGATTGTTGAAAGCTTACTATTTTCCTATACTTCCCTGAATCCTAGAAATACACAATCACTGGATGACAATGAAACTTTATTTGAGAACTCCTTTTCAAAGAATACGTCCATACGGGGTTTTCCTTAATCCCATTAGTATGATTTGCCTCGTGCTGGCGTCAGTGCCTAATTACCAGCTCTGCCTGGTTAGGTATGTGTCGTACTTTTCAAATGTTTGATATATTGGGTTCATTTCTAGATTCAAGATACTTCCAGTTGGCCTTTAATACGTACTTCGCACCAGATATTTGGACCCGTTAGGTAACGAAGGCCATTGTTGTTGTTTTTTGTGCATAAGTTACACGTCACTTTTTGCTTTAGTTACTTGAACCATGGACCTACGTAGTAGCTCCATGCTTTAATCAATTATCAGAGGATTAATTAAATTTCATTGGAAGTACCAGTAATCAGTTCCTTATTGATGTGAGTTGAACAATGAGCGTTCCTGGAAAGACATGAACAGTCTCTTTAAATACTCAGCAATTATACATGTAGGAATATGAATAAGCCGAACCCATAGAACTAGCAGTTGTGTTTTTGTAAGCTTAGGTAATCGTGCTATCTGCTCCCCCCCCCCCCCCTCCTTCGACTCACTTGTGCCATTAAAGGTGTGGGCGTTATAAACATCGAAACTATTAAAAACAATATATCACTACTCTTCCCACGCCGACGGAAACTGTTTACATAAGATACTCATCACGCCAAGATGAAAGCAGAAGACGAGAGAAAACAATTGCCAGACCTATGTTAGTTTTAATTAATCGGTCCATTATCCGCTAAGTAAAGCGTCGACAAAAAAACTCGTTGCTAGACTATTGTTAGCTTTATGTAATCAGGCAATTAACCGCTGAATTAAATTAATGTAGCTTACCATGAATTCAATTAACCTCGACTACATGACACCGATTGAATATGACGTCATTCACATTTTCTTCTTTTTTTCCTGCAGGCTGGTCGCTCGCCATGATTATAAGGGAAGGGGGAATCTAAAGAAAGGGATTTGACCTTTAAGTCACCACCACCATCGCCAAGGCATGCGTCTCGAAGATTGGAGAAAACAATGAGAATTTTGATTTCTATTACCGGCGTGGCGGGTAAATAACATCGCCAGCGGCTTTACACCAATGTGCAGTGAACCTGCGGCTTCCATGGCGTTATCATGCGACGGGTTGGAGCAGGGTAGGTTCTATTCTATAAATGGCGGGTGTGATCGTTAGGTAAAATTATATTGCAAGTACATGGCGGCCACCAGCAAAATGGAAAGATCATCGACATCTACTGAAAGGAGATGTCGATGATATAAATAACAGATATAACAATGGCTACCAATCACCCTTTACAACGTGATGACCAGACTAGTACATAAAATAACATACAGCTAAAGGGCAAGGTGACCTAACATTTGGAATGTTTGACAGTCTAGAAAGGGAGCCACGATTAAACAAAGTGCACATCTACTTATCTGACACGAAAATAGACACAAATGAAATATAGTAATGCCATTTTTTATTCTTTTAAAAAACACTATTATCGAAAAGAGAAACGGATCGACTAATATACATTTGTTATATTGTGCTGGAAAACATGCACGTTCATCTGGCTTTGATTTTCTATTTCCGGACGAAAGAAAAACCCTACAATCACACTCCATGGATACTTATGATAATAATTTGTTGTATATGCGTTTTGAAGTAGGTGGCATAACGTCTTACATTGTGTAATCTCGTATTTGATGATGAAACACTTTTGTGAGATATACGATAACTCTCTTCCGATTTTTAAAGTGCATTATTCCGAAAAGGAAGTCCTTTATTCCTATTCTGTATGAACGTCGTAACTATATACTCGCTTTTCTAAGTACCGGCCACTACCATGCTTACTTGTTACTTTAAGATTCAAAATGTTATGAAACCGTAAAAATTCTCGAACAAATCAAATCGAGGGCAAATTGAATACCCTCTTGTATTTCTTATAGAAATCAGAGTTGGATTACGTTTGGATCACTGAAATGTTCTAATATTTCAATATTCTGATGATGGAAAAGTCCGCGTGACATTGGCTTTTGAAACGGTCTGTGCGATCATGTTGTAAATATGATTTGTTAATGTATTTTCAAGATACATGAAATACATAAAAATGCAACAGCCTTTGTGTTTGTGTTCCCATGTGTTTTGAGAGATTTCGGTCTTTTTTCTTTGTTTGTTATCGGGGGCGCTCGGCTAATTCCGGGGTAATTATAATAAAGCTCTTAGAAACATTAGTATTAGAGCGCTATATGAATGTTATTGTTCTTATTATTTATAAATTGTTATCAACATTATGAATATTGTTAGTATTGTTATCATTATCATTGTTATTATTATTATTAATATCATTATTATATCATTATTGTTTTTTTGGTTTTTGTTGTTGTTCGTGTTTATTTATTTCTTCTTTTCTTCTTTTCTTTTATTTTCAGTAGATAGAAAAGTGTTACCGGTCAGACGGAAAACTAATGTTTCCCCATCTCCAAACTCTTCCCTAATTTTGATTATTAATATTTCACGAGAGACCCGATTTTATTCATCATCCATCATTCATTCATATTTTCATAATAGATACACATCTACTATAGATTTCCATGTGCGTAATAATAATAATAATCTTTTAGTCCACTCCGAATTCTATTAAACCGAAACGGAAATTCCTTTTGCCCAATTGATCGTGAGCCCGGCAGCCACTGAGCAACGCCAGATCGACGTTGCTCTATCCCTTATTGTTGGACGCCAAACAAGGTAGCAGCAACACCCATCTTTTAACGTCTTTTGGTATAACGCGGCCGGGGTTCGAACACACGACCTCCCGGTTGTGAGGCGGACGCTCTACTGACTAAGCCAACACTCCGGTTAATTAAGTATCAAAGCAATAATACAATATTTCATGAACACAACATGCTATGTCTCCCAGTAATTTATCAATTAATACTTGCATTTGACATGTTGAGGCACTAGCTAATGTAAAAAGAAAAAAATCATGTTTTGACTGACATCTTTTCCTCCGGCTGTGTAAACTACGCTCCATGACTAATTTGACAATTGTTTTTTCTCTCTTTCTAATTTGTCAAATTTTCCCCATCACTTTAATCCATTAATGCGACATTGGTTGTCATACATCATTCCATGACGTACATGATGATACCAACATGAATGTTAAATGATGACATTATAAAGAGGTGGGCAGTCTGGCAACAAAAGGGTTTTTATGGTATAGGTGTTCAATCACTTCTTCATTGAAGCTTCCTAGAATATACTTCAGAAATAAATGAAGTATTAAAGAATAAAAGTGTCCCCTTTGGTGCAATTCCCCCATGTTCACGCCTTCAGAATCCAAAAGTGAAGTCCGCAGACTTTTTCTTGCCTTTGACATATTAAATTTATTAATACTACTTGGTTTCTGTGATTACTAATAAATCATCACATGATTACAAAATCAACTAAACATGAATGCCCACATAGGAGAGGAATAATCATCATTTTCATAGCCTGAGGGGAGGAAAATTGTCAATTGAGACGAGCTATAATGGTAAAGAGATCGGGGCTATGGTTGTCTCCTTTTTTAAAATCTTCATTAATCTCCCAAGACTTTGGCTGGAAAAGACGTCGTTCAGTTATGTGACGCCAGAAAACTGCGATGGTTTTTATTATGACGTAAAGTGTCATACGCGTCACACCTTACAACACAGAGCTCTGTGGATATGCGCAAGGCCTTCGTTGCGCGCAGTTGCCGTTCATTTACACGTTATACAAAAATTAACCCGCGGCAGTTTTGATGCGGCGGTTTTAACCGCATCATATTACACACTACACAATCGTCCAGCGATTCGATTTTCGAAGAAATTGCATTTGTATTTGATAATAAATCTTAGCAAACTTCATCTTTGTGCTCGATGTAGCTTCTAAATAATGATGAAAATACTAACAACTGGGCTTTTAGTGCACTGAACTCTTCTAGGCAGAATAAAAGCCAAATCGGCTTCTAATCGTAGACAATCACACTACTGGTCTGACTTCACTACGATTCTGAACTGATCTAGCTTTGTCTCTTGCAAGGAAGTATGAAATTCCTTGATATTGAGATTTCACAATCCTATGACTATTCAGAATTTCAGATCATCTGTCATTGCGATTTCTTCATGTTTTAATGTTCGTATTAAATGCCTAAATAAAAATTCTTCCGAAATCGGATCGTACACTGACCGTATATAGTGTGCGTTGGGTTTTAAAAGTGTCCCATTTGGTATGTTCGGTGTAGTAAACGAATGGTGACTAAAGCTGAACCTGCCTGGCTTAAGAGTTAACCCCTCATTAACTTGTAGCTCGCAATACCACCCCGTTATTCGGTTAAACTTGATTGGTATATAGTACCCTAAAAGGGCCGACTGAGCCATCACGGGAAAGCTCAGAAACACTTCAATTTCGTTTAAACCGTCTAATCTGGTAATTATACGTATTTGGGTGAAATGCTCACATTGGAAAGAATAAATGAGGTCATTGGGTTGACAAATTTGCAAGCAGGGCATTTGTAATCCCTCAACGGAAATCATATTAGACAAGATTGATATTGCCAGCGTTTGATAGTACCAATTTATTAAACGCGGCTGGGAGTAATTTGTGACACCCATCTTACTTTTTTCCCCTTCTAAACTGCCCTTGGTCTGTACTAATCTGGGGGGAAATTAAGAGGTCATATAGCGCAAATAGTTATAAAATAGAACCGCTAAAGGAGACAGAAAATGAGAGAGCATACGAAAGCGCCATTCAGCGGTTTAAAATTAGAGCGAAATAAATGAGTGACCTAAATTCATTCGTGATGTTTTCTGGGTCGAATCTTCAAGTAAGGCTAAATCTTCTCATTTATAGATAACGATTGATAGATCACTAAGATGGGCACGTTTGGCGAAAGGCATATACCGGTGCGGAGACACGCTTTCTAGCCGGCGTTAACACGGTTAAGATGACGAGCTTCAGGCCGACTTTTAAGACAAAGCTAAGAGGGTTGAAGGCCGCAGCTTTAAGATATAAAGTAATGTCGAGTTCGTGTCATTATGAAAGAAACTGTCTGGAAGCAAGCCATGTAAATGTGAGAGGTTTGATAATAATAATAATAATCCGTTCTTGTTTGCGCATAAAATATTTCGATATAACGTCCCTATGCGCTTCCAAACAGCGTTGGAAATTATTACCCTAGTTTAACTCCGGGAGCCGTTTTCAGCGCACAGTACATTTCAAGGATCAGTCCTACCAGGTTCCAATTTAACCCACCCGGTTGGAGTGTGCCAAACTTAGATTAGTTGGTGTTGTGGCATGGATTCGAACCCCGTACTTTGTGGTTCACAATCCAGAGACTTATCCACTGGACCATAACACCTCTACATATCGTGCATTATAATAATTTGGTGTATACTGTGATTTTTTTATATCATCAGAATGAAATGATATTCAAACTTACTCGAAATCGAATATCTAAAATAACTGTGCTACCCTCACAGCCGCCATTACCATGATAACTAGGAGCTTCCATAATCATGTACGACCCTATTTCGATTTCTTTCAAAATCAGGCGGTAGTATACCCGTCAAGATGTACCATCGTTGTATAAAGAACGTGATATGAAACTCCTAGCAATGTCAGACCAAGAGACGAGCACAAGACTAGAACTGAAAGAAAACGTTACAGTTTTCATGGATTGTTAACAAACAAAAAAAATGTGTTCACTGACTCACCGATGAAACAGTTAACAGATGTGCTTTCATGGAATTTCTACATTCAAACAACATAATGTCAGATTTTTATTTCTTGTAATGCATACAACTTTCTGCTAGTCAAAGCTCTGAGGATATTTATTCATGGTTCGACCGATTTGATAATCATCGTTATCCAAATTTTTAAAAAAAAGATGTTTACAAACTTTCACGTAAGTTCATCCATTCACTTAGTTTTATTTTCATCTACTTCACCAGTAACGAAGAAATACGTACAATAATAATCCAATCGAATGATGGTTTCCTTTGGATGTTATGTGCCTGTTGATCTTTAAGTTCTCAAGTGCCAAACAAACTTGTATTTGCCTACGTGTCTGATTGTGGGACAACATGGAACCTCACATATTGATTGGGGACATCATACTCCCCAGGTCTGTTTACTATTTGATCATGGGGATCCATATTACAACTCTATTTCCATGTTGAGCTGGAGATATTTGTTTTCTTCGATTTCTTGCGCTGTGAAGGAGACAGAATCGTTCTTTGATCTATAAATGAGATCGCCCTCTCAACGCATCCATTTTGTGAGCTGTCATAACAGTCTCCTTCTCCACCACCATGACAAACCGGATGCTATCCTCTAGGTAATAGCGATTCCCATCGTCCGCGGAAGACAAAATGGCGCCCTTCCACACGTCAAATCACATGCATCACGTGACCTAGGTAAGATCAGTGATTGGACGACTATGTGCGTTCTTAATCACGATTATTGGGTCGCCAGTAGGCATGATCCAGGGCAATGTGGCAGTAGAAGGTGAAACCTTCTGGAAGTTACCGAACCAAAAGCACGATACCCTTTTCCCTCCTTCTGCTGATTCGTTTGTTCGCCTTATCTCACCTTCATCTTAACAATCCCCTTCGTCCACTCTCTCGATAAATGTGTCCTTATACCAATGTATATGAACGTTACTGGTGTGTACTCCATGTCATTTCGCCATCAGATGCAGAAACTATTCATGCCCGTTACGAAAGCGAATACCCCCTATCATCTTCAATAAATTGTCGTTCTTCTTACCGTCGGAAATGCCCACTTGATAATGGCTTTCTCATTAGCATGCCACTCACAATTTGCGTCAAATTTCTGGCCCAAAATACACATTTTGAGGAGAACCTGAAATAATACCTCTTCAACGAAGCTGCAAATTAATGAATTGTGTGTACTTTGAATAGTACATGACACGATGTCTCTTTTCGCCCCTCTGTATGTCATGCCTCGAAGATGAGATCTAAAGCTACCTGTGATAGATGGAGATGGGGGTGTCAAAATGAGAAATGGTTTTGACATTGCTTTTCTTTGTGTGTCGTCTTTCTTGGTGCTGATATATACAAGACTATTTTAATACAAAAATCACTGCATTGCGATAGCTTCATAGATTACTGTATAAATAGATTCATACGGACTGTCTATTCCTACAAGACGGCTTCGATTATACAACATAGCTGAGATGTTTCCATTTTCTACGTCGGCATGGTCGGAGAAAGTATTGAAGAGCAAAAAGACAAACAAAGTGAAGTCTACACGTATGCTCTTGTCTTTTAATTACAAACGTATGAAACCAATTGACGTGTACTTAAAATCTATTTTATTTTCATCTATTTTTAGGTTTTTGTTATGATTCAATTGTAAAAGGCAAGCGTTCCCGAAGGTGGATTCGTTTGTTAATACGATGCATAAATCTTAACCCGTTTCCTGCGGAACACGTATGATTCCCGTACTGGAATGGGAGAATTTAAAAGTCATCGTGGTAAAACAATACGCCACACATCCGAGAAATTTCCGCATTTCACTCAGAGCAATCTTTGTACCCCTGATCAAGACGGGTTTTTGAAGATAAGGTTCGACCTTGCCTAGAGGGTATGTTATGATAGCAGCATGACAGACGGGTCTTGGAAAGAGATTTTAAGATGGAACATTGTCTTGTTTTGATATCATCCTTTCTCACCTTTCTCAGGGAGATGTAATGCTTATGACTTTGCCCCATCGCTCCGGAAATTGAAGGGCATGTTCCTTAAACAAAGCTCGCTTGGGACGCCCTCCCATGAATCAATTGAAATAACTTGTACCCTATTCCCATTCGTGAAATAAGAATGCTCTTTGCCGATTATCATTTTGAAAGATGGCTACCCATAGGCTGATAATTTTCTTAAGGATGTGACCATAAACTTTGTGCTACCTGCAATTTGCATTCTGGCTATTGAGATTTTTAAGAATTATTCGTAACAGGTGGAATAAATAGAATGTTAACGAGGCACCGGACATTCAGTGACAAAAGCTACTTAAGACCAAGTCGTGCACAAGAAAACAATAGAAAATGAAGTATGAAAGCAGAAAGCAAACAGATCGTATACTTCGAAAGTGTTGAGATCTAGTGGATACTTATAAACCGAACTAGGGAGCACAAGGTTCGCGGTTCGAGTCCCACCGCGGCACACATATCCTTTGTCAAGACAATAATCTACATTTGCCACACTTTACCCAGGTGAGATTATGGGTGTGTGCCAGGAAATAATGCCTTGTATTGCTAGAGCGCCATAATGGCAGGCATGCTAAAGCCAGGTCAATTAATATTATAAAGAGCCAGGAGTGTCAAGTGTGACAGACATGAACGCTGTACAAGAGCCCATTATCAACAGTATTATTTTTATCATTTTTATCATCATTATTATTATTATCATCATCATGACGATTATTATCTCCTCACCAGGATCACTCTTGAGAATGCGTTTAAAAGTGTGAAAGGGGTAGATCGTGTTTTTATTCCGATAATGATCGGCTGCCTAACAGCATGACAGACGCCGAATGTTCAAAAATACTCATTTTAAATGCATGCGCAAAGTCCCGTATTGATTTGTAATCAATAGGCCAAACATCTTTACATTCTGTTGCGTTTGGGGGTATGCACATGGACAAAGTCAAAGTTGTTTTTAAGTGATTAAAATCGATCGAAAATGAGAGACAAAGTTGATGATATAGTTGTGCAAATGCCAGTCCCTCGATATTAGCTACAGGGTGGTATGATGAAAGACAGAAATCAGATTCAAATCAATGTCACCTCCTTTATGACGTAGGAAATTCCATCGAATCAAGTCAAATAAAAATGGCTGCCCCTTGAATGTCACAAATATAGTTATATATCATCCTCTCTCTCTCTCTCTCTCTCTATCCCTCTGTCTCTCTCTCTCTCTCTCTCTTACTCTCACCTAGTAGTTAACCCTAATTAAGGGGCAGTAAAGAAAGCGTAACATTGACCAAACTTGACAAGGAAGGTATATTGTATTTTGTACCTCTAATTAATCAAAGTGAATTTGGAAGGTCCTGTTGGGCGTTTCTTTCGTTAAACGTTCTTCCGAATTTTAAAATAATGTAAAAACTATAGGAATAATGAGCTAAGTTAATGGGTTTCGAGTTCTTCTATAGCAGCGATGAAACTATGCTTTCCTCACAACTTCTAATTTCTTTCAAAATGGCAAGGACCATTTATAATTACTTTATTTTTTGTTGTTGAACAAATGGTCTGATATAATAAGGTGATCTACAGCAGATCTGCAGACCACCTCTTGATTTCGTCAGAATCTGTATTCGTTATTCTCAATTTAATTATTAATCTTTCTGTACGTTTTTTATGATCAGTTTTTCTATTAAAAGAACGCACCATCCAATTACCATCAATTTTCACTGCTAATTCCCCTTTGTCAGGAATAAAAAAGTCTCCCTCTCAATGAGATCAATCAAGCGTGACGTCATTTGGGCGCCATTTTGTGAAAACACATAATCAATCAACTCTTCCTAGCTAGCCGTTAAAAACTATGACAAAATTACAAAATTGGTATATATAAACTTTGGTCAAGGGTCAAGGTGCGCGCGTTAATACTGAAATATGATGCTTGAGAAGTTCTGTATTTTGGGCCAAGTAAGGAAAGAAACAATATTTAAATCTCCCCTGATAATTCAGTCGCAATGTAGGGGTATATAACAATGTCTACAAATTATACATTTTCGCTTTGAGTCTTCCTTTGTTGATACCCCCTATTTACCAGAATGGGCCCATTTTTTCGCCGCCCCCCCCCCCCCCCTCCTCCCCCCTCCCCCCTCCCCCCCCCCCCCCCACTTTGAAGAACGCTTCGCCACCCCTGTCTTCGGACAACCATTTCGAAAGTAAATTTAAAGTTCCGAATTCGGCTGTTAAATCAGATTACAATGGCAGGTCTAAAAGTAAACATTTCAACGCGTCATCGTTTAGCCTTTCTACGACTCATTTGTATAGTAGCCCAGGTTCTAATATGTCTCTTCCACCGCTCATAAATGGTGGCATAAATTCATTACGTCAAATCAGGGTTTTTTTTTATTTTAGAAATGGTCTTATATAATTTGCATGGTATAGAATGAGACTTAATTTGTATGAGGACAAATCGCTAGTAAAAACAGCATGCGCTTAATGCAGAAACCTACGCAATGCCTATTTCTAAACAAAAGAATAAGTGCTCTTTTCTCAATTATCTCATAATTCACGAGAAGCCCTCGTCTCTGGGCGCACTTTTTGAAAGGAAAAAGAAGTTCAGAATTCGGCTGTTAAATTAGATTTCATTGGCCGGTCTAAAAGCAGAATTTTCATCGCATCATCATTTAGCGTTTCTTTGACACATTTGCTGCCTAGGTTTTAATATGCCTCTTGCACCGCTCATAAATGGTGGCATTAATTCATTACGTCAAATCAAAGTTGAAAGAGACCGAAAGTGTTTCCACCACTAACATTGCCGTCTGTCGGTCGTATTTATCATGGACTTTCTATTTTTCCTCTAAACAGACAATATGACAAAGTATGTACATAAGTACAGTGGCGTATTAAGGTCTTGGAATGAAGGTGAGGGGAGGGGGCACTATGGTAATGGGGATCATTAATGAGATATTGTTACTGGAGTATTTTCTTCCAAAATAGATTACTGGTTTCACCTTGTGATATTACAGGTTGTTCTTGTTTTCTCTTTTGTTCGTTGATGTCCTCGTTTTCTTTATCAAAACAGGAAAGAAAGAGATATATAGTAAAGTAATGGCGGAGGAAGATACATCTCTTGTTCTTTAGTAAATATATCTCTGCTCATTAACGAATGCATAATGGATGACGTATGTGATTGATAAAGGACAAGTTTAATACGTTGAATTCACCTCTAACATATTTAGCGATGAGATATTTCAATCTTTAATTAAGTCAAGGGATAACTATTGAGGATTTAAGATTTATATTGTGCTTATGCCGGCAAGATGCTTCTTTTAAAAGAGAAAAAAATGCACGGGTCATGACATATGCATGTTGAATAATTACAAGTATATTTGGAAATACGAGGTAGTACGTACGTATGATAAAGCCTTGCAGAACATAAAGGTACATTTTCATATTACTCATAAGCCTAGTGTTAGCTCTTTATAGGCCTTATACTTATTCATAACTACATTTTGATACATTTTATTTCAAACCGCTTGAAATAATTTATGATTTATACTGCATTTCGCTTCTGCCTCATAATATGGTGATTTCAACAATATCCTACGTGAGAATTTTCGTCGATCTTGAAAAGAGACGTTATTCTGTTCCTTACAGTTAAAGCAAAGGATTTATCAAAAACAACAGCTAATTATGTAAAATACATCGATGCAAAGGTATATGAGACTTTCCTTTAAAAAAATAGACTTTTAAAAGAACAGCCATAAATGTATCTTTGATAGAACACGACTTAAACTGGCTAAAAGTAGGATTACTCGCATACAAAAATGTAAGTTGATCTAAGCTTCCGTCCTTTTTTTTATTATAAAGTTTCTAACATGGTTTAACGTTTCTTAGACAACCATCGATCAAAGTCGGAAAATGCTATATTTTTGTGAATTTCATCCCAACTCAATCATTTTGAAGATATTCTTACGAGGTTATCGACCTCCCCTCGGCTATTCAACTTCCTCCCAAGCACAGATATTCTTTTCACAGGAAATAACAAAATGATAAAATCGTGAAACTGAAAGCAATGCCTGCTCAAGCAGCGCTAGGGCGATCAAACATTGGTGTATCACGCAATTTCCATTACACATAATGGATTATGCTTTTAGGGATTTTTCTCACTTCTCATCTCTTATCCATCTCATTTTCTTCCCCGATAGGAGTTCCAACAAAAAGGACTTTAAAAAAGAACAAATCAAAAGACTAAAGTCAATGGGCGACATACCTGTTCCCCTTTTGCAATGTATTTGTTTAATGAAGAAGAAGCTAAATTAGGATCTCCTCCGTTGGCAATTATCCTGTAGCTCGGGGTGTGGGTGCAGCGAAACTCTTAAAATAATGAATTCTTCGATCATTCCTCGTAACATGTCATAAAATAATGGACACCACATCCTTGACTTTGCACCTTAAGTAAATTTTCCCCTCCGAAGAGTGCGTATACGAAGATGCTATCTTGATTTTGATTTTTGCAGGCAAATAATTATGGGGGAATGGTGATTGTGGATTCTTATGACGATGCCTCGATGATCAATGGTGGGTTTTCTCGACTAAGATTTGTCGAGGTTTTGAGCTAAGATTTTTGGAGCTCTAAGTGTCAGCAAAATCTATTTCTATAATGGGGGAGTTATAAGCAAAGTCCCGCGGGCATAATATGAATATGAACTTATATCAGGATATACAATTCTGTCTGGATATAGATGAAAACGGCTTTCACGTGTACTATTTAGTACATAGGACGCAACGGGCTCGGAATATTATATATATTATATTATACATTTCAAATCTTACTGTGTCTGTGATAAATGGATTATGCCATACTATAATCAACACTTTAAAATAGAGTGGATGGTTTCCTATTGAGAAGTTCAGGAGGACAGTCAACATTGGAAAATTAAAGAAACTTGTGGCACTATAATACTGCTTTCACAATCATATTTGTTGGTGTTGTTGTTGTTGTCTTCATTCTTGTTGCTGTTATTGTTAATGTTATTATTATTATTATCAGTGTTGCTGTTATTGTTAATGTTATTATTATTCTTATTATCATTTGTAATAATATAATCGATATTATTATATATATTATTAGTTTCATTAGTATTATTATTATAATCGCTTTAGTTGTTAAAATGTTATTATCATTATAATCATTATTATTCTTATTATCATTATTGTTGTTATTATTGTCATCAGTATTTTTGTTATTATTATTATTATTGTTATTATTGTTATTATTATTATTGTTATTATTATTATCGTTATTATTATTATCGTTATCATTACAATTATCATTATTATTAAGTGTGGTAGGTGTGTCTTTAAATAAGTTTGTGCCTGTTGGTTACGGATTTGTGTGAGTGTGCATTTTAATATCAAAGGTGGCGAACATCCAACTACAACCATCAAGCTGCAGACGCCTTGCCTTCCTCGCTAAAATATGCCCATCTCTCCCCGCGATGCTACCTGTCTGACATGTCGAATGGGAGCGATACCCTATTAGACAGATCCACTCACCAAACAAGCACAACTGACGGATCATCTCAGGGTAACGAGAAGTGACTTTTACCTCAAATGATACATCCATCCTCAGTCCGCTTGGCAAACGCCACTGAAACTATATTCCGTGGAAGACGAATAGGAAGAAAAAAAGGCCTGATGGTAAATCACAAACGATCTATTTCACAAGTACCATCATTTACCCTCGGGCATGTTGTCAAGTAGTGATATGCGTCCTCCCGAGTAGAATAGCAAGGCTTTCCTATGATAGAACCACTTAAAATCAGGGGCGTCTGGGCTTAGGTGTTCGATGATTTATGCGGCATTTCTTGAATCAAATCGCATAGGGTTTGTTAACATGTTAAGTGTACATTAAAAATCTTTTCGATCTTTGATATTAAGTTTTGAAATATTAGATGTTTTGTTTTGAATTTTCTGGTTGTTGGTATTTTTTCTTTTTAAATCATGGAATGTTTCATAACGTTCGCCTTAAATCAAAGTATGACTTAATGAAGTGAAATCAGAGATGAAGAAAGTCCGCCCCCTATTTTTTTTTACCACAAATCCCCCTCTCCCTCTCTCTCTCTCTGTCTTTTCTTCTTTTTCTTTTTCTTTTTTCTTTTTCTTTCCTCTTCTTCTCTATCTCTCTTTTTCTCTCTACCCCCTCCTTCTTTCTTTCTTCCATCTCCTCTCACTCTAACCCATTTTAATATCCATCCCTACCAAACACCTCTCTTTCTCTCTCTCTCTCTCTCTAATCCAACTTCCTGTTATCATATGTTGCGTTAATAAACCTGGCCTCTACCGATAAGTAATTCACATGTAAGACGAGTAGAAGGAAAACAAATAAAACTATTTGAAGACTAGACTACAAATCACCTGACTTACTTTTATCTGATGAAAGCTGTAGCTAGATAACGCAATGCGATCGCTAAGTGTCACACTTTACCTCCTCAAAGTAGGTCACAATCCCTTTTTTAAAAATGCGTCGCCAGCTCAAGAAATGATAAATTAGATTGATAAGCTTTCTTTGCTTCATGAACAAACTGTATGACTTGTAATTATTGCTCACCTCAGAAGAAACACTTTATTCCCAAATAATTTGTGGTGATTTCATATAATGTGAGAGGGCTCTTCTTTGGCGTATCCAAATGTTATTACATGGGTGAAGACTTCTTACCAGACAAAGGAGGAGAGGTAGGTATTGAATTTACCCTAAACTGAATATATTACTGCTCTTTAAAATACTTAGCAAAATAGGGGGTTGCAGGATTTGAGAATCATTTCTATGTTCTCTTTAAAGCGTATCTGCCATAGTTTACAGGAGGGATTAGACTGCCCTGCAAGGTCACTGGACAGGTGGTTATCTCATCAACTCAGCTCTCAGTTAACATAAGAAAAAGAGGATCATGGGGGACCAATGGTCACCGATTAGACATGGTTTGTTATATAGAGGGCGCAAGTAGCTACAAGTAGTGCAGCACGAATGCTGTTACCTATATCGCCTTTAAACAAAAATCTCAACAAATCTTCAAGAGAAGATGAAGAATCCGGAAAAGGGCAAACTTGATTCACCCCGCACGTAAGTAATTGCATCATTATCAAGATTGACCATATGATTGATTCATATGGTCAATCTTAATGATGATGCGATAACACACTTGAGGCACATGTTCTTTTACATCACTACGTTTGCAAAATGAACGTAGAAAACCAATGAGTTATGAAAGGAGGGAAAATCCCGTATACCACTCTGAGTGGAGATAACTACATTCTTTTTAAATTGAGTTCAGCCAATATTCCGTTCTATAATCACAATCATACCGACATTTACAAGTAAAGCCAACAACATGAAGTTAGTTCTTAAATATACTCCATAACACCTGCCGGGCATTTTCATTTACAATATCGGGTATTATTAGAGTTATATTACTTTAATTATTGCAGCTATTGAGTTCCCTTTCAAGAACCTGAACTCTTTTTAATGGTGATAATGATACACTCAGGCAACAAATCTAAGAATATCAAGTAACATTTTCCTCTGAAATTCATCAACGTTTGCCGGCAGGTTCATAAGATTTTCCTCGTTATAAGCAACTTATGTTCGATTTGGAAATTGAAAATGTACTTATAGAAAGTAAAACAGCTTCAATACATATTCATAATATCGCCAAATAGAATTCACTTTACACCGGAAAGACTATGTGTAGTGATTTCAAATAAACATACCGCCAAAAGACATTTCAAAACATGCGGTTCATGAGGATTAATATCAGAACATCATCAACTGGTTATTTTGTATTTACCAATGTAATGTTATCCCTAGCTGCACTTGTCATGACGCAGGATAATGATAAAAACATTTCTTTAAAAAAAAAGTTTAAAATAATCTCTTGAGATCTTTTGTGACGTCAAACAAAAAATTGGGAAATATTGAGCAATTGTCAATATATAGCTGATAAAGGAATATAAACAATGCTGTATAACAAAAAACCGCAATGTACAATTCATTTTAACTCATTATGAATGTAAGGCACTAATTAATTCATAAAATACAGAACATGAGTACCTGACAGAGACGTCCCACAAACATGACAACAAATAACAGGACTCTGTGTATTCATCAGCATGTTGTTTCCCTATAGAAAATTTATCAATGAACGTCTTACCAAGGGAGACCGTTCTATTTCATCCCCGTGTTCGCCGGTTATTCGATCATTGATTTACGACGCATTTTATTTTAATAAGAGATAATCCTTAGATAATTCTAAATTTGTTTATTTTTGTCTTACAAATACCTTTTACATATCCAGGCGTTTCAAGAGACTTGTTATTATTTCACCAACGTAAGACTCGTACTCTTAGAGATTAAGATGACGACATATTTGCGGTATTCGTAAGCCCTGATGGATTAAGTAATATCAAAACTCAGCCAGTGCTTTTGGATTTAGTACTCTTGGAATAAATGCAATAAACCGTTTGCTGAATCTTTCGATATCAATCGTCTGCAAATATTCCTTGTATTAATTTTTATCGCAAGTCTGAATCCATATGCCAGCGCGTGATTAATTAACGCAGTCATAACTTTCTAAATTGCCGCAGATTAAAATCTACGTCGTTCATTCAAAGCTAGCCTACTAGTTTTCCTTCAGCGCTGGAGAAACTTGTCTTGAAATTAAAGAGCCCAGTATTACTGCGATCATGATAAAGGATAATTTGTGATATCTGATATATTTATAAATGCTATCCCCATCGAAAATCAAAACTGGTCAGTTTACTAGCAAATGCAAATAATCATAATGACAAAGAAGACAAGACTTTCTAAAAATGTCTGAAAATGAAAAGATAAACAAATTTCTTCCTCGAAGTAATTTCACTACGTGTCCGATTACTCACTTTACTTTAAATATAGATAATTGTCGTCTTTCTTAAATTTGTTTAGATGATACCAAACGGTCTGTCCTGTTTTTTCTTCTAAACAGATCTGCACAGATCGAATAAGTTTTGACCAAGCGTTGCTTTTCATTTCCTGTTATTCTCTTTAATTCTCATGAGGTTTCATTTTTCATCAATCTCATCGTTCCTCCTAACCAACTTTCTCCTCATTCCATTCAATTTATCTCTCGCATCAGGTGCGAGCTCGTCCCTTGAAAGCAGGCGTATGATGACGTTCGAAAATCGTTACGGTATCTTCAAACTGCAAATTGCAAATGGCATACGTGAAGAACTCCACAAACCGTCGCCAATACAAGCATGTACCTCCCTCCTCCCCTCCCGTACAGTCGAGAACAAGAAACCTTGTCATATCATCTCCTGAAATTACTCAAAAAGAGGCCATGAGATAGTGAAAGAAGATTTCGGGCAAGATTTCGACGGGGAATTGAATCCGAGACGCTTGCTTGAAATGGTGTTTTGAGCCCAGCAGGATTCAGGGAAGATAAATTTACACCGCCGCCGATTACATACGGACCCAAGCTGCCTCCTACAAAACACTCTCTAACAGGTCGTAATCGATAATACTGAGTCGGGAAGAGAATTGCCCTGTCAGAAGAGTGTTCGAAAGAAATACCAACAGTTATCATACGACTTCCAGTTTAGCTCGCTCTTAGCTGTATTCACGACTGAAAAAACAACAACCAAATAAAGAAAACCTTTGAATGTTTAACCCTGCCTTCATTTTGCCACTTGCGGTGAATATGCTTTTCAGAGAAGACTTTGAAAAATAGATTAGATGAAGGGTTTATTTGAGTATTGATGGATATAAAATTTCATCCACACAATGTCTACCAATTTTCAGATAAGCCAAAAAGATGATAGCATTCTGAAATCGTTTCCTCTTTAACAAAAAGTTGTTAACCTTTTTTCCAATTTAACCGCAAAATACAACATTAACGATGATGAGTCGATTCAATTCAATTAAAAGTAACTTTTATTTTCCTCCATTTCTTTTTCCATATCAACAAAAATAATAAATATGTACAGGCATAATGATATATTATTAAATAAGCAATTTAACATAGCAACATTGTCAATATAGGGAAGACGGTGTCCTTCCTAATATAAATGTTTTTGATATCGAATAATAAACACAACTATGCGCTTGACAATCTTGTATTTTTTATTTTCAGAAACAGGAACGTTAGGAAAAAGGAGCTTACTAGCAATACATGTTATACAGTGCGTCCCAGAAAAAACGAAACCGAGAAGTATCGATGTTCTATCATAACTTAATCACAACTATATTTAATGAATGATACATATTTGGAAAGCTTAGAGTCTCCTCTTTCATGTGATGCTACTCAGATAATGCATATTTCACGCATGAGTGATTAAAAGCAATCTGAAGGAAGGAAACCAAAAAGACATTTGGCGGGCGGTATCTGAATTTCGAAGAAAAATTCACATTTCTAGAAAGTTGAGTTTCTGCCCTTTCATATGACACCTCAATCAGGAAAATTGAGCGAGGAATGACAAAGTTCTGTTTGTTTAAAGTAGTGCTTGCATTTCCATAATTTTAACAAACGAATTCGTTTTCACTGGCTGCCTGCCGTATCAATAAACGAAATTAACAAAAGACTTAACTCCGTTTCGTTGACAATCAGCCGTAGACGAGAGTCTTTATGCATGGCTAATTGTCAACGAAATGGAGTTAAGTCTTTTGTCAAATCTGCTTTTTGCTACGGCAGGCACCCAGTGAAAACGAATTCGTTTGTTAAAATTATGAAAATGTAAGGGCTACTTTAATCAAACAGAACTTTGTTATTCCTGGCTCATTTTTCTTGATTGAGGTATCATATGAAAGAACAGAAAGTGAACTTTCTAGAAATATGAATTTTTCTTTGAAATTCAGATACCGCCCGCCAAATGTCTTTTTGGTTTCCTTCCTTCAAATTGCTTTTAATCACTCATGCATGAAATATGCATCACGTGAGTAGCATCAACTGAAAGAAGAGACTCTAAGCTTTCCAAATATGTATCATTCATTAATTATGGTTGTGATTAAGTTATGATAAAACATCGATACTTCTCGGTTTCGTTTTTTCTGGGACGCACTGTATATATATATATATATATTTTTTTTTTTTTTTTTTTTTTTTGGGGGGGGGGGGTATCCATGTAAAGGGCACAGATGTAGAGTAAAATAATTTGAATATATTCAGTTGTGCTGACAAATTTAATTTTTGCGATAAGATCTAATTTTAGCGACCAGGAAAAAAGACCCCTCCCCCCCCCCCCCCCCCTACAAAAAAAAAATCAAGTTAAGAGTCGTATAGCTTCATTCTGGTTTGTTGCACCTGGCGTCGGTTATATTCAATTAATGTGGTTGCGGCATGAGCCTTTCAACTTTATGAAATGACATTATAAAATGGCTCTAGTAGTTTAAGCATCGTGATTGGTCAATACGCGTCACATGACATTGACAAATTTTTGATGCAAGCACGATTTTGCAGAAATAAGTGCAGAAAAAGCGCAACAAAAAGTTATATTGCACGGCGCGCACGTGACCATGGAGATCCAGTGCGCGCGCGTACGCGTAGTACTAGTACGCTCCCTCGAGTGCATTGTAGGCTATATAGGCTACGCGTAGCTAATATTGTACGCTCCACCATGATCCCCAGCGCAGCGTACGCGTAGCTTATAGCTCTATAGCTAGCTAGAGCGGGGTATTATTAGAAAGCAAATTTTTATTTTACTTTTGCCTTGGATTTA
The DNA here is from genome assembly GCA_035222895.1 of Strongylocentrotus droebachiensis. Lineage (NCBI taxonomy): Eukaryota > Metazoa > Echinodermata > Echinoidea > Camarodonta > Strongylocentrotidae > Strongylocentrotus > Strongylocentrotus droebachiensis. Next base: position 1,277,017 of record JAVYIG010000008.1, on the reverse strand, counting down.
GAACCGTTTTGACTTTTGGATTTTATAATGAAGCCAGGAATTTCAGCTGTGTGATGTAGACTCGTCTCTAGACACCCTATGCATTTTATTTTTAATCAAACAATGAATCCCGTGGACTTTTTGGTAAGCCTGCAAGGTCTTAGACCCTCATTTTATTACTATTAGTAGAACCAACATAACTCTAGATCTAGATCGAACTCTCGTATACTTAAGATCTAAACTTTTGTTTGTTGCTGTTTGTGTCGCTATTTTATAAAACAAATAACGCACTTGACCCTGTTGTGCGAAACGTAAATGCAGTGTTCGCTCGGTTTCTTCAGATGGTTCGCACTGTCAACTCGCCGCAAGCGGCTCGTTGCACAGAGCGGCACCAATCTAAAGAAACCTCGCGCGTACTGCATTCACCGCTATTGCACTCTGGGCCGTGCGTTATTTGTATGGCTGTGTGACCAAAGTTCGCGCGTGACCAAAGTTCGCTTTCTCAAAAAATCGGTAAGATTTCGAAAATCTGATATCACCAATGGAAAGAGGATCATAAAATTACCCAGAAACGAAATTTTCTTTGGAATTGGGTGCGAAATTGTGAAAATATTGACAAAAGATCGGCACATTTTGCAGTTATTTGCGTCCGTTCCGAAAAATTACCAACTTACCGATAAGGGTCTGGAAATCTTCATTTTGAGAGCAGATATCCTCAAAATTGTAAGTAATAAGTGGTACCGTCTGGTTGTATGATATTTTGCCTTGCAAATTATGAAATTACCTTATTTTTGATGGATCGTATTTTTGTATAAATCAGCTGTAAACCCCCGTGCGTGAACTTAGGTCTCGTTGTTTTTATGACTTTTTTAGATGCAGCGCGCATGCACGATCGGACATCGAATTTTTAGATCGCGATATCTTCGAAATCCTTCGACGATAAATGTTGTAGTTGAACCAATTGGTAGTAAAATACTTTGCCGTCCATTTGGTAGTAATTAAAATAAATAAATTTGTGTAGAATATGAGAAAACATGGATCGAATATCACATTTTCTAATTTGTTCTAAAATCTGCGCGAACTTTGGTCACCCCTTCATATAATATTCTTATCCAATAATTGTCAAGGTATACATTGCCAGGACGTATATTCCTTAATAAAAAGACGGAGGTAGGATGGTTTGAAGGGGCGGTTACATTTATGACAGATTGTAAATGTTGACCACGCTTGAGGGGGTGGGGGCGACCGATTTTACCCCTAATCCACCCTTGTGAATGCCGTTGGCGATGCGGGAGATTAAAAATATATCCATACAAATGCGACTAAACTTTCCCACGAAAAGTGGAAATGAAAAAAATGTAAGAAATGCTTTAATCGAGGGCTTAATCCGACGGATTCCGCCATGTCTAATTGACTCTCTTTGTTAAGGAGGACGAAATCTGAAGTGGCTTCTAAGATGTAATCTTCAGCATGGAGTCGGCATCAAAGGTCATGTTTGATCGATGCAGTCTGAATACTCCAGCAATGATGGTAGGAACCTTTTAACTTAGATTAATCTAAAACCCTCCTTCATATGAAATGATTACACTTGAAACCAGTTGGGTTAATATAGTCTTCTGCCCTGCTTTTGAGAAAAGGTCACAAGTATTATCAACTTTTTTTATTTTATTTTTTAAATTGTGAAAATGCCTATAAACTAAAGAAGTAAAGTTTATATTGAACATTTAATCAGAGACGCATAACATTTTACATTATAAGAAGAACCTAAGTCTTTAATGGGAAAAATGTCTTTGTATTTTAAAGGGGTAATGGTGCAATAAGGAACCTGCTTCTAAAAGTTGAGTAAAACTCGCTGTACAAGAGGCGTCCTTTCGATCGCGTACTACAATCAATATGTGCGCCAATTGAGCTTCTGTTAACACTGCATTCACTTTGGTTACGATTTCACTTTCACCTCGCAGGTCAGACACCACTGCGTCAATCAGTGACGCAGTGGTACGTCAACAAAATGACCCCTCGTGTGCAAAAAGACTTTGGGTCGCGCAATACCTCCAACCACATTCACTAGCTGTTATATCAGCTTAATATCTGAATTATACAGGGAGAAAGCATGGTCTGTATTGAGCGACGCATCACGTAAGACCCGTGGTATGCACACGAGGCGTTATATTTAACTGACGCAGGACTGCGTCGGCGTCTAGCGAAAGTGATACCCTACAAAACAGTAGAATAATGCAAAATAGTTGAGACAATTAATACGTGTATGGGCGAATAATCCTTCACAGGTTTGATTAAAGGGGGTATCTCACTGATCGGCGAATGCTACCGAACATTGCGAATTTGAATTCGCCAACTTTTCTGACGAATGTTGGCGAAGTCGGGGTTCGCCTTTGCGACATATTGCGACTTTTAGGTGATGTTTAGCGACGCTTAGTAACATTTGAGCAAATGTTTGCGAAAAGTGTTTGCGACAATGAAAACTGTTTGCGAACTTTCTTGCGACCTTTTACGAACCTTTTGCGACCTTTTACGAATCCTGGCGAAATCCCAAATTCGCTATGTTTGCAAGCATTCGCCTTTCAGTGAAATACAAGACCGGTATTAAAACATGACGCTTCTTGTGCAAGGACTATTAGATGAATAGCTTCAAGATGAACACTTCGCTGTATATCTTATCATATTAATATTATCGATTGACCAATCTGCCAGAGAAATGGGTAGAAATTCAAAGTTTTTGTATGATTGTGTCGACTAACAGCCCGATCCCATTATCATCAATTAAAATGAAGCATACGGACACGCTCGTTATTACCACTTTGGGTTATCATAACTACCACAAGGACGGTTAATGCGCTCATACATCAAACTACTTTTTATATAAATCTTTGATTTCGTTCAACCCCAAAAAGAGAGTAAAATTCAATAAATCAGTTTATACCAAGCCTTATCATTTATCTTCCTCTTAATTGATTTTAGCTCCCAGTTCCTAACTAGGAATTACAAGTCACCCCCCCCCCCCCGGGGGGGGGGGGGGGCTTCCAAAAAATGGCAATGTCCATGCAGTGACGTTCCTACTAGTGCAATGACATTCACAATCCCACTACCCGTTTTGAGATAATTCGAGTGGGTTTTTTGTTTACGTCAGTTTCAGATTTTAAATGTTGTACTTGTGAATGTCAGCCCACAACACACATCAATTGATCCTGTAATACCTCCAAATGAATCTGAATTTAATACAAGTCATCAAGGGAAAGCCGAATTAATTGCTGAAGCTCTGTAATTTGTCAAATGTTCATTCACCTACGTAAATGTACTTTGAGTGAACCACGGAAGTCTCTTTCATTCCGTATACATACAAGCCTACATTCACCCCGGCATGTATTATATTTGGCAAAAAAATGATAAATTAATACAAGATTTCCAAAATATTATCGTATGAATTCGACGAAATTCATAATGGAATCATTCCTGCAGAGAAAATAAAAGTAATTAATTAGATTAAATTCAGAGAAAAAGGCAGTGAAAATTAATATAGTAATATAAAGGGTTTATATATAGCGCGCAATCCATCGACGATGTCTCTATTAAAGCGCATGATCATTGTGCCGGTCATATGATTTACTTTAGGCTTACCCACAGACGATGTATGCACATTCTCCACTCCCTGGTGAGCGTTCCAGCCAAGCGTCATGTTTCAGACGTTCACAATGCTGAGCAAACGAAATGATTTTCGCACCCTACCCGGAGAAAAACAATATGATATGCCTTTCTTGAAGACATACTTGCCGCGGGCCGGGGATCGAACCAAAGATCAATGCATCCCATTTCAAGTATTTAAGTCACTCGACTACGACACCTCTAAAAGTCCATATGCTTTTTAATTCTTTTGTAAATCATGGCGATGGGTAATTGTATGCAGTTACATTGTTTCTTGCAGGAAATATATACTATATAGATGTACCTACAGGCTTTGACGATTTCATGTGTGTTATTACCCAATCCTCTCCCATATTTTAATAATATCCAATATGTATTCACAATGCCTCGAGGCTAAAAATTAATATTTTATAATCCATGTTTTAAGGAAAATCTCGAGTCAGCTTAGCCTTTCAAGTCCAACCAACCTTCTTTATCTTCATCATCATTCTTCAATAATTCATGTATAGTCACATCGGTTGTAAAGATTACAAGTTGTATTCGATGGCGGCTTATTTGAAGGATGGGTGCTTCTCACTGTTCTTAAACTAAAGTCGATATCTCATTCACACTATTTATGTGTTATCTTCATTCACGTATTCTTGTTTCAAAGAAGTGAATGACTTCCATTTCTTCCGAGAGAAACTCTCTTAAGTCCTTCTCCGATTGAACATGTTGTATGATACAGCCAAAATCTTTTGCATCATTTGACAAAACAGCTGATAATCAAACGCACATATTACACGCTCATATTCTCCTTTCCCTGCATACTGCGATCACTATTTGGATACTTGATTCCAATTTTCATATTCCGTAGCGGAAGTATCGCTTAGTAATACTCTCTCGATTTTGAGAGATATTTGGAACGTCAATCCCAAACGTCGAGCATATGGATGCTCCGTACAAGCCCTTATGGAATGAATAAACAATATACCCCAAAACATAGTCAGTATAAACTACAATTATTAGGGCTTAAGCTCTAATTCTATCATCACTTGTATGATTATCTTCTGTTCTTAATTCACCTTTTTCATCATTTGATGATTGGTAGAATCCATGAATCAAATTGTTTGATGATATTATTTCTATATTCATAAGACATTATAATATATACATTACGGCCACATCATAATTATTGTGATATTTTTCAACGATGGTTCAGCACAACTCCTTTGACTGACTTGATTGATACGATACCATTGTGACGTCAGAAATAATGATATGCAGCAGAAACTGACCATCGCTTCTTTTTCGCTTGGGATCAGGTGTATACAAAGCAAGATCTCTACTAATTAAAGGCACCATAGTAGTTATCTAACAAAACAAAAACACTTACAGCTGCAATGGTATACTAATTGCACAAGACGTCGATGGAAGCTTTGTACACGCGCTCGGAAGGGATGAGGCGGGTGGGCTGGTGCGGTTGCGTTGCTCTGGCTATCCGGTTTTAATGGGGTGCTAGCTAATCATTAAAAGGGATGAGGGAAACGATGGTGTTTGGAAAAGACGTTTCATTGCACAACAAAAACAGACCAGGGAAGCGCAGATGATAGTTGTTATGTCCTGCTTTTGACTGTTGAATAGCTTAAAAAGTTTGTGTGTGTCTTCCATGGCTATACAGAATAACAATGTTAAAAATATGGAGTAGGTAAATGAATATGTTTCATTATTTCCTCTCCTCCTCCCCCCCACACCCCCCCCCCCACCCCCCCCCCCTCTTGGGGGATAATTACAATCTATTGGATGATACAACTGAATGATGAGTGACTGTGAATGAGATGGAGGATAAGTAAAATGTAAAACAAAAAAATAAAAAGATGTAAAGGAAAAGGACCCTTAAGGAGATCAATTAAAAAGTGAAATAAAGATTAAAAATTAAGAAACAATAAGATATTAGTAACATGAGTTTTGAGACTATATTTTCAAAGCATCTGATAGGTTTATGTCATCTTTAAAGAAAAATGTTCCAAGAATTCACCCTTTTTAATTTGTGTCCCTATACATCAGACATACGGCAATCATAGCGTACGAGCAAGTGCATTACCCTTTCACTTTTAAGGGGAGGGATTTAGCAGTTAAATTAATGGGCGAAAGATATAGGGTAGGTGTCTTATCATCAAAGGTCCCCTGTCTGCCATCTGGGGCCGTGTCATCGGCCGTGTCTAAATCAAATTAATATTAAATTTAAATGAAATTTGCCTCGATGCTGAACTATTTTGACAAGAAAATATGTGAACCTAAAATTACGCTGGCATTCCCCGTATGCATGAATATGAGAAAGGCTCTAACCTACTCAGATAATTAGAACTCAACCACTATCATAACTAATGGACAGTGTATAGTCATCTTTACATCTATATATTTTGTTTAAATGACATGTCGCATGCTGGGATTTTTTCTTTTTACATTTAATTTCATTAGTTCATTCAGTTCTGAATTTGTACATAACAAATTAATTTACATTGAAAATATATAAACAGGCCAAGGCTCCAGGATAGGGGAAGCTTGATGCTTTGTGACCCCTGACATGCAGTTGAAAACATACACACATAAATTAGAGGGGGGATCCTGTTGATACAGAAGTAGAGCAGAACAGACAGTACACGAGGTACATATTCTTGTCATACATAATTATTACTGCATTTTTGCGAAATATTTTAAGCAATATTCTGTCATGTATAACCAGAAAAAGTATCTCTTTAATATGGGCAAGATCATGAAAATAGTCTTGAGTTCCATGTACTCTTTACATTGAAAAAGGTGAGAAGGGTATCAATGGTATCAACTTCTTTAAATAGCTCTTTCCTCAGATGATATTCCAAACAGTGGTTATCAGATGTGTATTTACAGCTACAGGGGTGCACGGAACTTTCCCCCTCCGCCTACGAAAGGTGAAAAGTGGCGAAAGATCAAGAATGAAGAGGCGAAGAGAAGGAAACTTGAAAGAAAGATGATACCTCCAGCTCACTGCAAGAAAAGACACTACCGCCATGTGCTGTCACTGAGTGTAAAGTCCTTTTAGCGCTGAGGTAACGATACGACCCCTCCCACACCCTTCTTTAACTCCATAGCTATGTTCTTTCTCATAAGATTCACTCAGTATTTCCGGTGCTATCACCGCCACGACGCCTGAGCCGTATCAATGGCTGGCCTTTTGGATTCATTGTCTTTCTCCTTGAATTTTTTCTCACTCTCTATGCATCGTTCAATTTTCTGTTTAATCTGTTTATCCTGGAAAGAAAATGAATTCAATGAATCAATATCATATGTATACCACGTGCTCCAGGAATGAACTACAGAATCCTATCGAGACTACTCTTAGATTGATGGATAAAATCTGAGGAAAGTCATACACAAAAGATTTGAACCTGACAAGCATAATGGATGCGGAGATGTGTTGTGTTTCTATCTCCATCTCCCTGATAAATCGAGCTAGGAAGAAAACAAATCCTTGGATTTCTGGTTTTATATATGAAATGTCTATCCGTGGTGTCAGAAAAAGCCTCGGTTACATTATTCACTGGAAACATCAAGGAAAATCAATGATACCTTGCAAATTGCGGCATGCCCTTGATGGATTGGTACGAATGTGATACGATTTCCATTCATGTAATATTCCTTTTTTCAATTATACTTGAAAACCTTTTGAAACATTCTGATCAACGTGGTAACCGAGCAGATTTCTTGTTTTCTTACCCTTTGATGTGTAACACACACACACACCCGCACCCACACACACACACCCACAAAGAGTTGTTAAATTGTAAAGGAAAATCAACAAAACTACCTACGCATGAAATTGTAACCATGTATCTTCATTACTTTATCTTATCCTCTTAACGCATGAATTAAAAGTCCTTGACATTCGTAAAAGCATCATGTTTGGCATGTATGTATACTGAACGAAATGTAGGGCATTTAATGGATTCGAGTACACATTATTCGCACATGCCCTACATCAAACATATGTTTTTCTTTCCTTTCTATAGAAACATTTTCCTAATATTTATCTATTAACTTGCGAATGCATTCGGTGCAAATATATATTTTGGGTGAATGCATATCCCAAGAGACATTGTATTTGAGTTCAACTCAAATTAAAAGGGGTTTAACGTCCATCCGTCCCTGTGGACGATATTTCAATGTCGATCATTCGTGTGTTCTTAAAATGTTAGTATAAATTGCAAACAACCTTTTCTCCTTCTTTCAGTCGAATATACATTCAACTTAAAAGCTAAAAACTCCTCGTGTGCGTTTGCCCTTAAGGAAAAAGACGATAAAATAGAGTGGTAGAGTAACAATGCGTTGAACCCGCTTATGAAAACACAAATTGAGAGCACATCCCGCCTCATTTATCCTTTTTTTTCTTTTACCGGCTTGAATAATTATATGTAGAAGTTGATATTAAACTTGAAGAATCTAATACCATCGACTTTAGTTACATGTACTAAGCAATTAGTTTTTTTTATATTGAGCTATATTTCACGACATACATGACTGTATTTGAGTTAGAATGAAGATGGCTCGACGGATGAAAGATGACAATAGTTCGCTTTAAACAGAGTTCGTTCAGGGCCACCTAATATATGATTTTCTACTCTCTGCATGTTAAAGATGAGGTGACCTTCGATTTATGCACGTACGAGTCAGCAATATCATCCAAAAAACTACGGTCAAATTCAGAAGATCTTATGAATATCGGGCTCATAATTCGCTTCAGGGAAGAAAGGGGAAAGATGTTCACAAGCACGTGTTCTTAGAGTGCAATTATAGAGCATGTGTTAGAGCGTCTGTCTATCGTGTAGATGTGAAAAATGAGCGATCTGTTCATCGTTAGTTAGGCAGGTAGGTTAAAGCTTCTGTGAAGTGGAAATCCCGCTCTATAAACACTTTCTAAAGAAAAATGTATCCTTTTAAAGGCGTTGGTTGACCTGTTAGGAGAGAATGACTGTATAAAGAGTGATGTGGAACGCACCAGCATTGTATTTAATTTTGATCAGGGCTAAAAGTATTTTCTACGTGATATTCCGTACATCACTTAGGCGTATTAGCCCTGAATGAAGAGAGCGTTCAGATGGCCGAGGTTTGTGTAGATCGCTGCTTTAAATGTAACCAAGATTGGTAAGACTGCGGTCATGGGAACAGGGGTACTTAGCGCTATGGTGTATGATGTAGAGTGGCGGATAGTTGAATCAAAGTACTTTTCAGAATCCGATTTTCGCATCTCAGGTATCAGTTTTTATCACTTAAAACAATATCCCTACAGGGCATGAAAACAGGGGCTATCGTATCACCATTCTCTCTCTTTCGCTCTTTGTCGACGTGCACACTGAAATGGAATAATAGTTGTACTAACATGCCGTATAAGATTTCATTGCGCTTATTCAATTGTTGCCTTTCGTCGGCTAAAGTACATTCTCTTCTTAGAAAAATAAGTCCAAAGAAAGATGAAGATTTAAAATAAATAAAAATAAACCTGTGGCAAAAAATAACGGGATGAAATATGAGCCAGTGCCGGGAGCCTTGCCGCCGTGGCTTTCCTGACATGAATGCTAATCTAATGAAGATGTGTAAACACTGTAGATGTAAAATGTGAGAAATGAGTTCCGCTGACACAAAGGAAAGCAGAAGCGTAAGTGTTAATTGCCTCACATGACCAAGGAAAATGGATTATCATACCCCATGCCACGAATTATCTTAAAAGAATGCTAAATGACCCGGTTTCTGACTTTAACTTCGCGATATGTGATCAACATACAGACGAGTGACACTTGACAGCTAGCTCTTCAAAATCCTGAAGAGGATCATTAGACACGGTTACGAGTCGACGTATACACTCAACAAAATCAATGACAATAAATTCCATTTTTAAAATAATAAAAAGGTAAAGATTTCTATTTTAGGTACGCCTATAAGTATCTTATTTATTTATATCGAAAGGTTTTGCAATGGCATGACTGTTACTCCTATTTGTGGATTGAGTTCGTATTTACTCCTTTAGTGTTCACGCAATACTGAACCTGCAGCTGAGTGTGTGGCGTAACGACTGCATGTTGACATGGATTATACCGGTTCACGTTTAAACAAATACAAGAAAATACAAAAGAATTACATTTCCTATAACTCTTTCAAAATGGCGCGTTTGTGAAGCAACAGTCACTGTGATCGCTATTGCATACATATGATGTAAATGAAAACATTCTTGTTATTCTTTAAAAATCCTCTTTGGTCTTGATGTTCTTTAGTTTTTAATGTCATTTTTTTGTTTCTTCCCGCGGTTTTGCAAGACTACATACATATGTTATCATTCGGAGTGAAAAAGACAAGCATATCTTTCACCTTGGCTTCAATTACATCTCATGCCTACATTGATGTAACTGCATTATATCAAAATTGATTTGATAATGTTCCATTTAAGCAAAACCTTCTTCGTGATATTACCTCTGCTGTGTAAAAATTCAGTAAAATGTATATTATGGCAATAGAAAACGAGATAAAATGAATTGAACTAAACAAATTGTGCCGCTGGGCTTAGACACAATGGCGGAGTGGCTAAAGTGACATGCCCTTTGTGGAAAACACCAATTTTTTTTTAGATGAAATGTGCATTCAATTTTCCATTATCTTATCACATGAAATATATGTCCGAATCAAACACGGAAAGGCAAATTATGGTCTTATCAGCTCAGAGTTGCATTATTCAGTCGGTTAGAAATGGATTCTGCCTATATTGTTGACAGACATTGTTCGGTATTTCTTGAGTTATTTTTGGCCTTTCGAACAAATTTAGTCCTTCCTGTGACGGTAAGTTAGTTATTAAAAAAATATAATGCACTTAAATACCTACGTGCGTTATTATCCGGAAATCCTGGCACGAACTTTGCTATTAAAGAAAGGCAAAAAGTTATTATTCCAAATTTTAACAATTTAGTAATATTAAATGTAAAGTCTTCTATGCAAACACTGGCTAAAATATAATGACTATTTTTAATCAAAAAAGGAACATTCGGGCACGTAAAAAGGAAGTGAGATGAGTTGGACTTATCGTAAAGAAGTTCAACAAACAATGAAAAGAAACATCACTGTATGATTTCCAGCAGGAAAATCACTTAGCAGTTTTGTCGACAAAAATTAAATATTAACATCCATTACCCAACAGTAAAGATGGTAATTATGCACCCTAGGTTGCAACGAACAGCTGGCTTCGAGATTCTCTAGCAATTAGATGTGTATGCGAAGGCATAAAAGCGTACACTTAATTAAGGTCCGTTCAGTTTACACAGATCTCGAAACGGCTCTTGAATCCCTCGGAGACATCAAATAAATTGACTCTTGAGTCGCGAGACCAATGTCTTATGGTCGGGGTCCCCGGGTGCGGGATAAACCTTTCCTCCGACGATTTCCTCGGTTAGTTGTCAGAATTCATTCACTACTCTCCGCCCTTTGAATTAGCCCGGGTATTGGGAAAATGAAATGTCTGAACTTCAAGAGAAAACAATAACCTGGATGTTTACTCGTGTTTCTCGAAACACTTGAGGGTCTTACCAAATCACTACGTAAAGGTTAATTACCGAATATTGATTCGCGGTAATTACGCTTAACGTCGATCGAGAAGGAAAAAAAGGAACGAAATTCGTGATTGTGTGCTCCCTGCTCTTTAACGAGCAATTGTTAAAGTCATGTATCTGAGGGTTTTAGTATAAAATGATAATCTAAGAAATTCTACGTTTTGACACACTTATTGCGACAGAGACTTTAAAGGGAGGCTTTACTACTGCAGCTAGAAGGGATTAGACCACCCAGAGAGCCATCGAGGTCACTGTGACAGGTGGCTATCTCATTAACTCAGCTCTCATTTAACATAAGAAAAAGAGGATCATGGGGGACCAACAGGCACCGATTTGGGAAGTTTTCAATATAGAGGGAGCAAGTAGCTACAAGTAGGACAGTGTGCCTTTAAAGGTAAAGACCAGTTATGGTCATGCGATTGCATTGTGAAAGAAACGTTCTGGAATCATCAAAATGATAAGAAATTTGGCCCATTCTTCGTAAAGTTACAAGCACTATACACAGAAAGATGTATATGGGACTACACTATATCTCTCACAGTCCATGAGAGAAACAAATTTACCAAATATATGAATTAGTAGGCGGTTTCCCGGCAAATTTTTTATCATCATGTATTAGTCAAAACATATTCTTTCACATGATTGGTAATGAGAGCTTCCATTTCATTTTTTGAAATTGGGGCGTTTCCAATACTGGTCTTTACCTTTAAGGAAAGTCAAATATATAAAATATTCAAAAACTAAGGAAATACTTTAAAATGACAATGAGAACCCGTAGAGACAATTAAGAAGTTTATGCACAAATTCAATGTTCACAAATAGTAGACGTCGTCATTAAATTATCAGATTTTGATAATTATTTTGGAGACGCTTTTTGTCCCGCCTTTATCGGTTTAGATTCTAGATATTGTGTATGGTTTCAGTTATTATTGTAAACTCTTTTAGAATATTTCCCACTAAAAAAAGAAAATGAACCGCCATTCCTGATTGTGATCGTGTGCACTTAAAATCAAGTAATTAAAGTTGTCTCTTCCGTTTTAACAAGTTAACAACTCCTGACTCTATTATTTGTAAAACTACAAGTAACGGCTTTAACGAGAAGTCAGTAGTTAGAAAGTAGGTAAATAAGGTTAAAGGGACAGCTTGATCTTTAATTCCAGAGATATTGAGCGGCCACTGAAGTGGAGAACCCGTAGAATTTTCCGAATATGACTCGCGAAGGACTTGAACTGTAGAGCTTTTTTAAATTAAGACTTGTGGGTGCCATTACTCACACCTCTCTTCATCTTGTAAAGGGCTGAACCTTAATGATCCGATGCCTACTTGACCATGCATTCATATTTCCAACGCTATGCAATTAAAGGTGCAGTCACACGCTCGGAACTACTTTAAAAAAATCGACTCAAGGGGATTTCAATACCGTATTTAACATCCCATAGAAATCATGTTCGGATTAGGTAATATGTCATTGTTATGTTCTCTCATTAGAAAAAAAGTGGTGGACAATTTGCTTTTTGTAAAGAAGTTCCGATTGTGTTAGTCCACCTTTTCCTTTATAAAACGAATACTAAAAATACACCAAGGTACATGAAGTTCAATATCTGACAAATCTCATTCAAATCATTGTGTATAAAGGCTGCAAAGTACAAAATAAATCGAGGTTATCTAGAATATCTGCTACTACCACTAAGTAGAATCCAACTCGTGTTTTGTTTTTGCAAGTTGAAGGTTATGCTCTTTAAGATACCTACCTCCCATAACCCATAACTTTTCTAAATTACCCTTGCCTGGTAATGAAGGGATCGTGTTAACACTTATTAACACCTGACCGTTGTCATACTTGGGCATCTACATAATACAGGTAATCTTTGCAGCCACCCTTCAAAAATCACACCCTGGGTAAATGGATAAATTGGCAGATAATTATTTAGATAATCATTTAGAATATGAAGTCTGTAAATTTGCTATGTTTAGGCCAGATTTTAGTTTATACGGACTTCATATTCACGATAAGAAATACAAGGACACATCGACCTCAAAGAAAATGTTACGTCTTACGAAACTGCGTGGCTATATTTCAAAACATGATTGCACGATTTGGACTAAAACAAGCATTTCTGGGCGACAATTGTGTTACTTGTGTAACTTGTGTAACTATGCACATACGTCATAAATAAACCACTTGTTTATGTTTTGTGAACATGCGCACGTGAATTGGTCTACACATGATTTGTACGTTGCTTGAAAAGAAAAAAACACTTGCGGCTCTGATGACGACAGACTGTTTTACAAGGGAAGAAGGGCATGTGTTGACATCTGTAACGAATACTGTTTGTCTGTTTACTGACGTAATGATCTACGCGTACCAGCATATGGTTTTAACACCAACAATGTCTAAGTGTCAATTGATACCTTCTCAACTTAACTGCCTGAGGCATACCTACCCTGAGTCCAAAAGGAATCCCAAATATTGGCTCTTATAAAATCTCAGGTTGTTTACAAAACCAGATATTGCAGACGAACCGGAAATGGCGACTCCAAGAAGATGATAAAGAAAACAAATTGCGAGAGATTCAAAGGATACCGACTAGAGATTTGCATTAATGCCGTTTGGTAAACCAATTTTCAAGCAACGAGGATAAGTCATACGAGTTGTGGTTTATCCACATGTAATTTTAAGAAGAGGCTGCTCCAGTTGTAATACCGCATATAAGACACAATGTCTGCCTTTATAATTGGTTTCTTCGAAAGTCATTATTCTTCCATTAAAATAATGCATTTTTTATAGATGCGAATAATTTGTAATTGCGTTTTCTTTCGAGTTTTGCAATATTTCTCTGTAAAAGTGGTTATTTCATTCGCAGAATATAAGTTAATTTCGGGTATTAACCAAGCAGTACAGAGTTTTCATCTTTGTTTCATTATTTTCATGGCGATTTAGTCAGTAAAGTGGGCTAGGCAGAATGCTTTATCGCAGTTGCCAATCGATTTCTTTTTTACGAGGAACAGGTATGGAATTAATTTCCAAAGGTATGACAGATACAAAGAGACAGCTTCACAGTAATCCGACACACCCAATTAACCTAAGGCAGTCAGCTGCACAGAGACTGCCGGTGTACATCGTTTTGGGAATTTGCTTTTGTATTTAAGTTTCATAATTTCAAAATCAATGGAGAAAATCCAACGCTTGGCGTTGACGATAAACTGTTAAATCGAATGCCAAGGTCGTTATCCTGTCTCAAAATACGCCCAAGTTTGCAATACACCTAGTTGAACAATATACATGCAATTTTTCTTCTACCAGCTCTAAATGAGGTTCATGATAACCGAGATGATAGGGGGGGGGGAGTTTTCACGAAGTCGTTTTTATAACACCGTGTGTGACGTATTTGCGAACCAAATGAAATTTTGAGCCAATTCTTTATGACGATCGCTGAAAAACATTATTTCCAGGAAACTTGACTATTACATAACTCAATATTAAAAGGCAACCGAGGAATGATATTTAGAAATGCAGTCAATAAGCTTTAGATTTTTCTGGAGTTAACAGAAACTTGTATGGCGACGGTGTAATCTTTAACCTCACAAGACCAAAATTATTTCCCTCCCGTAGCATGAATACTCAATACAAAATAAACTTTCAATGTATGCTGAATGGCGTTGTCAGTATTTTTTATGTTCAGCTGTCAATGGGCACTTGTGCAGTATAAGCTCGACAGGGCCGATGACCGATCCCTGGGGAACGCCGCAAGGCAGGCAAAATGACTTCGTGATAGTGTCATTTGCGTGTATAACACTCCCCGCCTTTAATACTGGACGGCCACTTTAGCGCGAGACCTTTGATGCCGTATTCATGTTCAATGATATCCAGCAAATTGACGTGATCAATAGTTTCGAACGAAGCGGTGTAATCAAGTAAGACTAGAACTTCATCATGATCCGCGTCGGCAGCGAGAAAATCATTCACTCTTTTTAGCTGAGCTATTTCGGTTGAGTAAATTAAACGATAATCTTTCCCGTTTATAAGCAATCAAAAGATTATTCTCTAGTTGTGTCCCTTTGCTGGGAAGCGGCAATCCTTCTCCGATGCCTTCGCGGGAAACCTTGGCGACGAACCTCTTGTTTCCTGGGTCATTACCATCTAGTTTGTACTTTCCTTTAGGAGAGGTACGATGTTGACTGGCTATCAGCTACAATGCTGGAAGACATTAAACCAATCTTCATTCATCTTATCGAGTAATGAAACGGCAGGAATCGAAACGTTTTCGAAAGATTGCAGCCACTTTCAGATGATTGAAACCACAAAAGAGCAAATTTAATTAAATCCAGAGGCGAATGACTTGGGAGGAAGCAAAACAACCAAAAACAGTTTAGGCAATTACGAAATATCCCACTTGAAGCTTAAACATCCGAAAATCAAAGGGACATCCACCTTTATTTTCAAAACACTTAATCTTACTCCTTAAAAACATTTATTTAGGTATTAAAGATAAGTTCAAGTATACCTTCAAAATGCACAAGGGCAAATGGTAAAAAAAAATCTGTCAGACGTTGTAGTATCCATAGTATCTTTCAAAAGGGACAAGTTATCATGATACTTCATTAATCTAAGTCGGGTTAAAAACAATTAAATCTTTTCCTGATATAAAATTCCCCTGAATAATACATAGACTTGCAAGGCAAATACATATTTATAACTCAGTGCCAAAACAAATATGATATAACTTTCTTTATTCGGTTTAGCAGGCTGTATATCATTATACAACACGTGGAGTACAACAAGTCGTAATACTCATAAAAATACCATTTAAGAAGCACCTTTTAGGATTAGAAAACGCTGTACAATTAGTAACACGATTGAGTAAATACATATTACGATTACTTTCATATCTTGAATCTCAAGGTAAACCGTATCGTAACAATATAATAAGCATAACTCCATGACGTAAGGCAATAACCCCTTCCAAATTAATGTAGGTTACTACAAAATAATGATACGAGAGATGTGACAGGACTGATTTGTAAGGGGAGATTGCTCAATTAAGTTGGTGCAACGATTATAAATGTCTGTATGGGTGCGAAGTAGAGGAGACAGTTGTTAGTTTCTAAGAAGGAAGATAAATCTAAGATGGAGAACTTAATTAGGTTCATAACTAAATTGGCTTTTAGTACGGATGGATGGGAAATAGACAAAATCTCGTAACTTAATGTGCGCGCACGCGCAGTCAGTGAATAAAGGAATAGAAATAAAGTATGAACATACGTTGTATCGTTCTCATTTATTTTCGTTGGGGGTGGGGGTTAATTGTCATATTTTGAGTTTTGAGTTATTTTGATATTTGGTCTGTCGGGGGAGAGGTAATGATACATGTAGGTAGCTTGAATGACCGATGTCTTTGGGAATATATAGATCAATTGTTTTTGAAGACATGTGCGTTTTTGTAGAGCAAAATTCTCCAAGAGAACTTCCTCAACCAAAAGAAAACAAACCACACTGTTTTTAACCACTGCCTTGCCTGCTCTTCATCGATCTGGAGAATAGAATACTGCAAATAACAAAATATATTTGCATTGAAAAGGAAGGAAACACCGCTATCATATAATACATTTATTTATTCACGTTGCTCTTTTACACCGCAGAGGATAAACTAATTAGTTTGGACTGATTTTACACTTTAGAATGGTGCTAACTTTTTCTAATTCAATCTCCAAAGTTCACTGTATTATATACTATCAATCCTCATTCTTCGCTTCATTGTAGGAGACAATAAAATAATTAATAAACTACATTAACAAATTGTTGCGGATCCACGCTCGAGCTCTGTTGAGCTTAGAAAGATACACGGTTTACAAAACGTCTCAATCCTTCTCTTTAAATAAAACAGATCAGTATACGCATTGGTTTTGCCTAAGGACGAAAATCTAGCTTTGATACTACACCAACACAAATTTACATTAAGTGGGGTTACCACAGACCTTCTTAGGCGAAATGTTATCAAAGCATGCGAGGCTGTGAACGAGAAATGAGGCGGTTCAAACTCAGGGGCATATTCAGGACATGTAATCAAGAAGGGGAGATGAAAAGGCACCGCCGCTTCCAATGTATATGTTATTTTTATATTCTATGCCGTCTGCTCCTTGTGGAATTGCACAATAAAAAAGGGAGTCATGCGACCGCACCCCTCCCCCAATGAGAGGCTGTGGGTAGGAGTTCTATTCATAACAAACATTGCTTTTGTAGCCTATGATCACACATGTTCACTCAGGTAAATTTGTTTTTTGTTGTTTACGTGAAATAAATTTATTTTAGTTGATGATGCAGCGCGGCACAAGTATATTCCCGCTATTTTGCTCAAAAATATGTAATTTGCATAGAAGCAATTGTAGGGCTGAATATTTTGTTTGAGAAAAGTCTTGCGACTCTATAATCCACATGCACACTGCGTTTGGAAGAGGAAATATACCTTTATTGAGACTTTCGTAAGCTATCCATTTGACTTTTTCGAAACTGTCAAAAAATTGTAACCCTCTTTTTCAACATTTTCACAGAATTTGCGGATCGGTCAGTAGCAAGTGTTTCATCATTATACCTTTTGATATTTTTACTTCTGGCGGTTGTTGGTCTTACCTTATAGATTTAGTATCCTTTATGGAAAAATAATTTAACTTTAATCAGGGAAAATAGAAATCAATGCCGTTAATAAAATCGCCTTGCTTCCAGGGGAATAAGCCTATAATTTTCGAATAACAATCCCGCATCGTATTCTCAAAAACGCCCGAAGATTTTATCGTATAATATTTTACTCCGCGAGGAAAAAAAAGACAAGCAAGAAATGATCTATATCACAGCTGGGAAGACATTGACATCTTCCCTCATATACAGAGGTGTTGGAAATTGTTAAATCAAAGTCAACAATCATCCAAGTGATTAGTTATATGTTAGTTTTGAGAGCAAATGTGGTATTTATAATTACTACAGAGAATAAAATGCCACGGGGCACAACATTTTAGAAATTCACAATTAAGTGGATGAATTAGAAGTGATAATTCCATAAACACTACATAATTAGTTTATTGTAGAATTAATGAAAAATTTGAACTTTGCTACTGTTCTAAAGAGCATGTTCGCACATGAATGTGAATTATTCCGTTACACATTCTTATACGGAATTAATGCTTTAACGATTCGCTATACTCGAAATAATTCACTTTGGATTCCAGCTTTCGAGAATCTGAAAATGGGACAGCATGATAAATATATTTCATGCATGCAGATGGACTAAAACCAACGACAAGACTGTTAAATCTATTTGAATCGACTTCAACAGCGGCAAACTCGTGTGTGTTTTTTTACGATGAAAACATCATAAAGAATTTCCAAAACCCAATTGTACTGCGTTCATAAATCATGTTCGCATTATGTAATACTATTGTCATACTCGCATACTTTAATAGAGGACGCGCAAGACTATTAAAAATTTCATTATGATACTTCCTGTTAATGTCTCTGCCATCGTGTTGTAACAAGTAAGAACTGCGCATGCGTGACTTTTGTTGGAATGAGGGCAACGACTTACATGCCACTGTGCGGTTCTTTATTGTGTGTGCGTGTGTGCGCGTGCGTGTGTGTGTATATTCGTTTGTTCTTCTTTAAATCATGAAGTACGAGTATTAATATTGTTGTGATTTTACGCTCCTCACTGAACCCAAAAGACGATCCCAAAACAAAAAAAGACAAGGATTGATCAGAGTGTAACTGGAATCTTTACCTTCAATAAAAATTCCTCCAATTAAAAAATGTCGAAAACAATATGTGATGATTGCATGAACTTAAGTTACAAAATAAAAGGTAAACGCTCAAACAACTCAGTTTTTTTTTTAAACTGCCCTCCGGGTAAGGATATATAGATATATACTCCGTATGCGCCACTATGTCTCTTCTTATTAATCTACCAGCTATATCGGTACAAAGTTTGTGATCACTTTCCAATTCTTCCAAATTATAAATGCAAATCACAGATCGCTCGCTGAGGGCAAAACCCATACACTTTGAATCAAATATGACAACGATATGGTAGAAATCAATTATTGCTTCCATCAAGATGACACTCACTGTGATGTGGCATTAACCTCCGAGTCTGAGTGCCCGATGAAAACCATATCTTGCCTAAAGCAGCCTGAGGATATTTACCTTGGTTTTTCCTGGCTCTTTGTTGCTCCTTTTGTATACTTTTTTTCACACACAATATGGGGCCAGGCTGGCTGCCAAATGCATAATAGATATAGCTATTATTAAGCTCGGCACTGGATGTGGCACAGCACTACACTGGAAATAGCCCTACTAATACAATGATTGAATATTAACCCTATTATTCTACGCTGTAAAAAAAAATGATTTGATGGTCGAGGCCGATATTTCTATTTACTTTTTCAATTGAAAGAAAATAGTCTTACTTTTTTCACTCAACGTTTGTTGAACATCTTTATATAAAACTCCCCTTTTGTTACTATGAGTTTATTTCGAGAAGAAAACGCAAAACAAAACGAAAAACAATTGAACACAAATATCAGGGGGAAAAAAGACAAAAACAATTAATAATAGAAAAAAATAAGAACACGTAATGGACAATATATTGTAAATTCAGAAAACAAAAACAGTGAAAAGAAATACAAAGTAAACACATTGCAGACGTGATAAAATGGTAAACAATATTTTGCATTTTCACGAAAGTCCAAAGCAAAAACAAAAAGGAATCAAATCAAATTTCGTAGAGGTCACTAATTAAATTCTCAAACTAACCTACAAACGTGCTAGATTGTTATGATAAAAACGAATTGGAGAATTGCAAAACTTTGAAATGCCAAATGACGTCATGGTCGTGCACTTATAGATGAGCAGATGTTTTGTAGACATTTTGACCGTTTTAGTAGCAAGGCTTTGTTTCCCAGATAAAAAGTACTTTCTTTATTCCTGTGGAGACAATTCGCTGACAAATAACTTCTAAAGTCAATGGCTTCAGACATCCGGGGTCGTGGTTTACAGGTAAACAGTGGTCCTAACCAAAATGTCACCAATGTTTGATTCTTACCAAGGTATACATGTAATACTGTCTCACTTTAATTCAAATTTTCAGCAATGTTAGACATTTTAGAGTCAAGAACCTGTTTTGATAGCCTGGTGATATATGAAGCCTATATGTATTTGAAACTGATACTATAGAAGCAAGGACTTGTAAGCTGAACCTGCTAGAATGTTTCAAAGTGGAGATAAAGTTTGTCGTTTGGTCACTTTATAGAAAAGGGAGCAACATACCTGTAAAAATGTGATTGGCTTGACTCCCCATTATCCTCGCAATTTATTAACCACGTTGACTAATTATACACAAAAGCATATTTTAGTAGGGCTGGTTTAAGATTTAGTATACTGAATTATTATGATTTTGGATTATCAAAGTGTAAAAACTACTTCATCGTGTAATAATTACAATAATCCTGTGAATAAATTAAAAAAATATATTAAAAACCGCGCTGTTACAAATCACTCCATCGTATTGAAAGACTGGGTTCATTTCAAATAATCATTTTATTAAAGATTTGCAGTAATCATTACCGATTCTGGCGCTCCATAAATCGTTGAACTACATTAAGTACAGGAAACTGTTACATAAAACCGACATACGACCAATCGCAACAAGCTATTGCATCTCCAGTCTTGCTTTAAATTATTATCTTATTATGCATTGTATCTATCTCTAAAAATAACATTCATATCAGTAACCATGTATTTTAAAGTAACGGTCGATTGAAGGAGATACAGTAACGATTAATCGTAACTCGTTATGTTATGGAGCCTAGAATTAAATAAGTATTGGTATTGGTGCACCTTGTGGATTCGTAAATTACTCCCCAGATGTTTACTGATCGCAGGTTGTGAAGAGGCGTTGGGTCAAGTGAAGTTGAAAATCATTATCACTCCCTTTCAATATTCTCTAATTTGTGATTCCGTGGTTATACGTCATCGGGGAGAAATAAAGTCTTACTTTCTCTGCACTTCATAGACTTCGTGAAACTCGAGTCGCAAAACTAGCGGCATGTTGCTGCACATTGCATGATAATCAGAAAAACACATCAAAGAGCGGTAAAATGCATCGAAAATAGCCAAAGTCGTAAAAGATTTATTTTATTCGTGTCGCAGTGCATGAAGTGCTTTATGGCGAGCCAGGCGTCGCGGAAACTTGATAGAACAATTTAAGATAATAGATTTATATTTTGGTAAGCATGCTCTATCGGAGGGAGAAATATAAATGGGCCTTGAAAATACTGCAGATGATCATTACCGTCGCCCAATATATCATACAATATAGGCTTCACTTCCTCGACCTGCCCCCTCCCCCACTTCCCCTTTGATACGAAATGTTTTGCCTCATAAATATGAAGAGGTGTCGAGGAGGAATTTGAATCTGAGGATTCGCATCAAATTGCCTACACTGTACATTCGCCTTACGTTTTACATAATATTTCAAAATATTTACAACGTATGACAAAGTGGCTTATAGCGTACCCTTGATTCCATATAGTATACGTATTGCAATCTGTTTTTGTTTTTGTCTGCATTCTCGTGTCGAAGTGGTCTATCCCAAATCCCTTCCTTTCTTTTTCTGCTTGTCACTCTCTCAAATGTTGTGATTCACGCACACCCACAATCACACACCGCGTACCCACTCACACGTCATCAGCATACCCGTGCAAAAAGAAAATGTATATCCATCTTTTTTTATTTCACTGTGTCAACATTCGAGCTGATCAATATTGTTTCTTCCAATTATTAAATGCATTTTGGGTCCTCTTTTAACATAATTGTATTGATGGGTACAGAAACGATTTAATAAGGATATGTTGAACAGTTTAATAACAGAGTTAACTTAATAAGAACGAATGACTAACTAGAACATCAACCAAACCATTTCTATTTTTTCTTCACACAGTTGGGAGGGTCTTTCATGGACTACTGTACTTGGTATAAGGCAGTGAGAACACCCTCATAAGGATCGCTGAATCTTAAGAACCAAAGTTCATGAATATTCCTCGCATCTTTCACTAATTCATCTTCAAAAACGGTCATGGCACCTTGAATCATACTGTATAATATTTTTCCATATAGGTGGAAAATGAGGAAAGGATTAATTCAATACGACCCTCGTATATCTTTTCTGTCATGGCCTTAATATTAATCTTTTGTCGAACCTACGTAGATTTTTACATTAAGTAAGGATTATAGATATGGTATGCGGCACTCTTATACAACGGCAAAATTAATTATGCTCAGACTGCACACTGCAGTATTTCAAGGAATAAATCCTTCCAGGTACCCATGTATTAAACTGGGATCGAGAAGAAAATCAGCAGATAGAATGCATAATACAGAAAGACATGTATAGGTGGCAAGTTGGGCTCTAATACTCAATTTTCCTTCTGATAATCTTAAATCAAATTGAAAGAACCCCTATACCACATCGTGTACATCCATCTTATTGCAATTTAAGACCGTTTTGGGTATCTTTACTTTGCATGGTTTATAAGAATTGTTTTTATTCTTTGCTTTAAAGAACAGACATTAGTAACTGATTATGTATTCCAAACTACATTTAATAAAAATAGTAATTTAATTTGTTTGAGATATAAATGGGAAAATGTTTGGACTGTTCATGTGTTATTCGATAGATTTTGAAAGAATCAAAGATCTTTGCGAGAAAAAAATACTTTAAGTTATCTTTGTTTTATCTTATTGCAGTGTATTGTATGAATGTAATATCGCATTCATTAAAGGGCAATCCGGCCCTTGTAATGAGTTCATCTAAATGATAGCAAAAGAATAAGGTAAACAGATTCGCAAAAGTTTGAAATATATCGGACCAATAATAAGAAAGTTATAAATGTTTGTAATAAGTCTATGCGAATCTCAAATTGGCGGTTTGATCAAATGATTGTGACGTTGTCGCTTAAAACTCTCCCGTTTGTCGCGTGTACAAAATTATCATTAATTTCTATTTTTGTCCTTAGTGCTTTCTCTGCACTTCTCAAAATATATGATGGATATCATACTATTAATATATCCTCTAAAGAGAATAGACCCCCTGAATCATACATCATTTAATCATTTGAATTTTAGTCATTTTTTGCCTTGAAACAAGTAGGTGGGTTTTCCGCAACTACATCACAGAGATAATGACCCATTCGTCAAATTTGACGAGACCATTTATATACTTATACAACTTCCAAAGATTCATAACTTTATTATTTATTGTCCGATTTCATTTGAAACTTTCCCCAGTCAACTTCTCTGGTGTCTCCCCAGCTTTCCTTCCTAGTTTGCTATCAAGGTTGGGTTTTCCTTTAAATACATTCCCTGTTATCCCTGGTTGTTATAAAGGAGATGTTTCTCTAATATCACATGTGTTGATGTCCTTCAACACAGTATGGACGGAGGCCTGTATCATGATATCATCACCCTCCTCATGCATATATGAAATATACGTTTATAAATAATTAATAATTATGTAATGAGACGGGAGCAATAGTGTATTTAAAAGAAAAAAAAGAATTATTATTATTTTCCCTTTAATTCTAGATCTTTAAAGAGAAGTTGAGTTCTGGGAAGAGGTGGAACAAAAATTGTGAGCGTTATCATTGTATTATGCAAGCGTGGAAGAACATCAGATGAAAAAGTGTTTCCTGAAAAGCATGGCTCTTCAAATGCCTTAATATTCTAATTATGGCATGTAACATCATAAAAGTCGGGACGGATTTTTTTTTGCCACATGTTCGTGTAGTCCCATATACGTCTTTCTGTGTACAGTGCTTGTAACTTTACCAAGACTGGGCCAAATTTCTTATCATTTTGATGATTCCAGAACCGTGCAGTACACACTAATACTTTTATTCTAGATGATCAACCTTTTTCTGATCAATTCCACAACGTTTCTTTCACGATGCAATCGCATGACCAGAACTCAACTCTATCTTTTATCTGAATCGACTGAACGTGGGTGTTTTTATCTAATTAAAGGAACTGCGTCAAAATCTACTACTGTCTGATTTGCACAAATGTCAAACATGTGTTTGGAAAGCCTTAATGTGATTCGCTTTTGATTACCCGAAATATTCACGGTTCTATTCAGATAGTGCTTCGTGTGTTTATATAGAACAACAATAACTGCCTATGGTGTCAATTCATTCTTCTTCTTTCACACGAAAAGGAAATTGGGAGTGTCTGTTCATCGATGGTCCGTTAGAAATTGCTATATTTACCTTCAGAAAGACAAAATAAGGAGAAGGCGAGAGGGGTAATTTTGCAATAAATTGCGCCAGACAGTCCAACTGATTGGAAATAATTCAGATTTGCATACGGAACCTAGACGAGAAAGACAAGTGATATATCACTCCGATTAACTTGGCCTATATAGAGGGGAGATGGAAACACACATCACTGGAAGGAAATTACATTTTAAATTGGTTTTCGATGTCATATTACCGATATATGATAGCTTTTGACATTAATGGTATAATACTAATAATAATATTAGTGGGTATTTGTATCGCATTCATGTCTTTCAAGCTGTACACTCATGGCGCTTTTTAATTATTACACTGGCTTTAGGATGGAAGTCATACTTTCGCGCTAGCATTTTTAAGGAATGCAAGGTATCCATTTACCTCACCTGGGTCAAGCGTGGCAAATGTAAATTAATGTCTTGCCACAAAGATTTTAGTGCTGTGAGAGGGATTCGAACCAGGTACCCTGTGGTTCATAGTCCGGTGAGTTATCCATTGGGCCACAACACCTCTACAACTACACATCAGCTTAAAATAGGGGGAGTACTGGTAAAACACTACCTAGCGTCTGTGTGGGTATGAAAAACCATATCTGTCGGTACTAGCTTGATGTATTTTTTTCTCTGCACGGATAACAAAAACGAACATCATGTTTTTGTTTAAGTCGACAACCCTGGTTATGAAAGGAGGTGCTGCTGTTTAACTTAAAACGATAATTATTTAAAGATCATTAGTTTTATCCAATGACCTATAGATAAGAAAAAAAGTCTTATATTTATGCGATGATGTCCGTATCCCTATTATCTTTGTCGGAAAAAACGAGACTCCCTTCCTCCTCTATCTATTTACATGTTCATTTTCATTTGTTAAATATGATTATTCACCCAAAACCTAAGCAAACTAAACGTTGGCTTTTAATGTAGGATGTAATGATTCATTTGGAGTAATCTTCCTCACGTTTGCATTAGTAGCGAAGTCATTTAGTTTTTTTTACAGGTGCGCGCACAAAACTCCAGTTTGATAACACTGAAAAATGGTTGACAACGAACATCAAACAGGAAGATTTGATGTCATTGCTCGATCACAGATTAAAACTTTTTTATAGTTTGGATCTCCTTCGTTCAATTGCTTAACTATCTCATCTTAGGACACGAGAACCTCAACAAATATTTTCGTTGCATTACCAAAACGCCTGGCAAACTATAAGATCAAAAAAGCAAATTGAATTTATTCAACCGCCAATCACATAGGAGGACAATCGTCAAACCCCTAATTCCAAGAGATAAAAGGTAATAGGGGCAGATGATAGCATCTTGAGCATCGCAGATGGTATCATAAGTACATCGTCTTCTAATCAATAAGTGTTCAAGTCCCTGCTTTCCCGCGTTCTATTAGAAATGCCCTGACGTCGGAAAATAAGCTGAAACCAGATATGGTGCTCTTCACGGTCCTCGGGAGAACAGTTCTGTTTAGACGTTTAATCGAATTTTGTCGGAGCAATCTTACAAATTTTACCCCTCATAATCAGATCAACGGCATCAATCGCTCGTCTACGGCGTGGGTTGGAGAGTGGACGCCGCTGGGTAATTCCTCATAATGATTGTAGTTCTCATATTATTGATACGAAATGATTTGGGGAAAATCTTATTGACAAATCTGATTCTGACCAAATTGAGGATATTGAGTTTATCGAGTAAATTTA
The DNA here is from genome assembly GCA_035222895.1 of Strongylocentrotus droebachiensis. NCBI lineage: Eukaryota > Metazoa > Echinodermata > Echinoidea > Camarodonta > Strongylocentrotidae > Strongylocentrotus > Strongylocentrotus droebachiensis. Next base: position 1,250,740 of record JAVYIG010000008.1, on the reverse strand, counting down.
GTTTCGCGTTTCCATCGCGATTTTTGACTCCGTCACTCCTTCTTCGCAAACCCTTTTCTTTCTGTTTTCCCGTACACAAGCTTTAGGTTTTCTGTTTAAATCCAATTTTCCATCAAACAACAGAAAGTGTGCGGCTTTCTTGCAATCGATAATTGCATTTTCTTATTTTCAACCGAAATACTTCCACTCCCCCATACAATTATTATCGAGTTTTCCATACGAAAAGCTCCATGTCTACAATAAAACTGCAATTTACATTTTATCTTCCCTCTCTTTGGCTTACGAAGAAGAATCAAATGAAATGTGTTAGATAAGAGCTTTTCTTTCAGCAACACCTGTCATTAAATATTTACACCCTTCCTCACCAGGCAGACGTCAAATGATCACACGAGTGGGATTTCCATCTATCATTCAACAGAATCGTACATATATTTTTCTCAACATTTTTCTTGATGAAATATCAGAGAGGTGTGCAAAAGGGCGTTATTCGTTTGAATAACTGATTCACATGAGGATTAAAAATAACGATAAAAGCATGTATTTCTTACTAAATGCAAGCGATATGATTGTTCGATTGAATTCATGTGAACATGCAATCATACATTACATTTTCCTGTCGAATAAATTCTGGAATTTACACGTTCGATCTTACCTTAAACCTAACGTAAGTAAAACGCGGGAAAAAAATCGTTCATTTAATATTCGACTTCACAGAAGTGAAAAAGAATATTATGGCATTAATCCATTAAATCAGAAGCATAGACTACCTATAACCAGGTCGACCTAATATGTTATAGCTCACATGGCAAATTCATATTCCCTAGAACATCAAAGCGCTAATAGGAAATCTTTTATGACTACAGTTATTATTTACGTCAAACTAACAAACCAACGATTCCACTGCAATGTTCGTGTTGCATACAAAAGACATAGTTGTCAAAGGCTCGGTGTTATAGTCTTCAGCATGGCAGGAAGAAACGAACCGGCTTTGTGACCACACACAAAAAATGGCACTTTTCACAACGGCCTTTCAAAGGTAGCGTGCAGCATCCTGCGTTTTTTTTTATAAATATTTCAAATAATTGAAGAAAAACATGGAAGTCCCAAGAGACTTTGAGACAGCGATAGCCGTGTAATTGATGCAAAATAAATTGCATTAAGCACATCAAAACAACACGTCACAAATATTCCCTATGGAATGACTGACAAACATAATGAATGGGAAAAAGCAGCCACATTACTGTTGTTTTCATTTAAAGAACTATTTAAGCAATATGTGTGTATAAATACCCCTATAATTTTGATTTATATTAAATTGCCTAAAAATAAATCTCTTTTCAAATTATTTTTGCTATACTTTGTCCCTCTGGAATATTTATCACACATAAAAGGCAATCGGATATGAAGGGGTAATTGACTTCCGAGAGACTCCTGGATTGAGAGTGGCTACACGTAGATAAATGCCTTGCTACAGGACATAGTGGTTCAGGGTGGAGTCACACAACTGGTCCTATGCATCACCGGTCCTACACTAAAGTGATACAACTATCTGTATGACACTCTGCCGAAGGATATGAGTTGGGTTTCGGACAATCCCGTCCCATTCATAAACCTAACCTTTACCGAAACCCTTGACGCGAACTCTCGCAATTACTTCTCCTTGATGATCAACCATCTGACTATAACTTCCACAATGATAACCACCCTGAGAATTGTAAATACCTCATCTATATATATATATAGCATGTTTACCCCCCCCAAAAAAAAAAAAAAAAAAAAAAAAAAAAAATCGTTCTGTATCCACTTGAAGGATGTTCGTTTAAAAAATAGAAATCCAGATCAAAATTCTCTATTGGAGCTGAAAGATAATTTGCCATCTTACTTGAATGAAATATTGTAGTAAGCTCCAACCTTGATACAAATATACTAAACCTAATTAAAAGATCGAAGCTCAGTTGGTATGATCAGGTTTCATTTCGAGATGAAAAGTACGCGTTACCTTTTGCTCATCATTGCTTGGATGACACGCTTACTCCTGCGACATTTGGTTCGTGGTCAATTATCTACACTAACCAGGCTAAATGAATTCTTAACGTCGGCCTTAGACTAATAAGACAGTACCCTATAAAACCTAAACCTAATCCTCATCCTAAACTAACCCTAACCGTATTTTTAAAAAGTTTCGTCGCTTTTCCCGTTATCTCTGTCTCTGTCTGTCTTAATCCTTTGCGAGACAGTTTTGCTAGTATCTGTAATATCATTCTAATCCTGTCGCATTCTGTTTCTCGGTTCGAATGTACTTCTGTCTCTTCTCTGTCTCTGTCCATCTCTTTCCATCACCCTCTTTTTTTCTATCTATCTATTTTTTCCTTCTCTCTTTCACAGCTTATGTTATCTCATCTGTTCTTCTTTACATTGTCTTAGTCCCTCCATTTCTGTCGTTCTCCTCGTACTGATTACCCCGTGATTCCCGCTTCGTACAGTTTTATATAGCATAAATATTATTTTCATGCACTGCTTGCTTCTGCCTTATTTGCTGTTTGCGATGCAATATCTACTATTGAAAATGTTAATAACACAATAATTAAAGCCAGCTAGAGCCTCTCCGAATGAATACTTTCCTTGGATCAGAACAGACGGTCGAATAAATCCTTCTAAATGGTAGCGCTGACTTAAAACTTACTTACAGAACGTGGCAAGAATCTAAACAACGCCACATTGGGTTTTCTTGAATATATATTGAATTCATATGCCCTCGCTTCAGGCATTATAGCCTCTCATCAACAGACTATATATAAACTATATATGCACGAGAAAAAATCCTTTAACTCGTAACCTTTGTCCTAATGTTATGATAGTATGATATTTGATGCCGATATTAATATACTTCAAACCTTGTGCGAAGCCTTTCCCAAGGCATTTAATCAAAGATGGAGCTAAGATGATAACAGAGGAAAGGTAGGGTTATGATTATTTTAAAGATAGCCCTAAGGAGGTAAAGAGATTAAATAATTTCAAACGTGCTTCATTGTAACGCTCTGATTCTCAAGAGCCGCATAGGAGTAACATACCTCACATATATATTAATTTATTTATTCATGATTTCTTTCAAGGGGGTAGTTTCATACAGTTCCACTGGCAACCAATGAACCTGGTTTTCAAGAGAGCCCTGCATGTGACATTTCAATGACTAAATTTCATGTTTAGGTGCCCGATGCATGAATTGCTATTATTAAACAATACGAGCATTTAAAGCAAGACTTAGAATAATACCCCTGTCACACCGCCAATCTAACTTTAGACCGACTCCAAACTGCCTGATTAATATAAGAGCGGGAATATAATATTATTACTGTGGATGAGGCAAACAGGAAGATAGTAAATAATCCTGAATATAACCATATCTAACATAAACAAATGAGTTAGATGTAAAGCTTATATTGATACAACAATAATACATCATAGGCTCCAGCCAGTTTCTTGACCATCTTGAAATCAGAAGATATTTATTACTTTTAGTCTGTTGCATATTAGGGCAACGCGTATAAACTGCCACAATATTATGTAAGAAAGGTGGATGTCTATATATACAGGACGACTATATATTCTTCATTCCCTACTGAGATGAAAATAAACCGAATATGATGCCTTCCATCTTGAATAACTGTGTCTGCTATATGTGGGCATCTATGCTCTCTACCCCTCCCCCCCCCCCCCCCCTGACATGTCTTTGCCTCATCTCTGGAGAAACCACGTTCATAAAAAAGAAATTGCCAATCAGCCTGATCAGAGAATCAAAATAAAGTACAAGATTCATTCCGAAATTTCCCCCCTGCTTCTTAATTCATTTTCGTAGGCGGGTGAATAGGGTGAAACGGTGCCGCAAAAGGTGAGAGAATGGATTGCCATCATAGATTATGGATTGGAATGATGGCTCATGATCGCATCCAATCAACCGAGTCTGTCAGAAGTCTGTTTGCACTGTTTCCAATCTGATTTTATGATCACTCTCGCAATTGTATATAGTGTCAGTCTCGCCGGAAAGACCAAAAAAGCAGACCGACACACGACGGAACAATGAATTACATTACCCCGCACTGCCAAGTTATCGGTCTATTGGGGTCGAATTGGTGGTGTGACTGAGGGTTTCATGGTATTACACCGAACAGAACGACACCAGAGTGACACGAGACCAAACAAAGAATTACATTACCCCGAAAAACCAAGTAATCGGTCGGATTTGGAGTCGGTTTGCCGTTGTGACTGACCACAGTCAAACCGAGGACATCGGCACCTGTCATATACCAAACCGAAGAAAAAGCATGACATTACCCCCACATTGCCAACATAATCTTTCGGTTTGGAGTCGACGTAGACTGGCGTGTGAGGTCTTAGATCTTGATGGAACGTATCTTGGTTAGGCGTCTGACCCCTCAGTCACACTAACTAGACCGTCACCAGATTGTCAATCAGACCGAACAAGAAATAACATTATCTCAAATGGCCAAGAATAGGTCGTGTTGGAGACGTCTTTGCGGTGTGACTGAGGCATGAATAAATACAAAGTGAGTACTATATACGTATCAGTATAGAGTCCCATGAATGCTTAATGAATGGCGTGGAACTATAGATTTCAAGCAATTTGCACACCTTGTGTAAGTTACTTGTCTCTACTGAAAATTGTAGAATAAAACATTCTTTGTGACGCAGTATTTGTTATTCCATCCACTCCCTCACACCGAATATATTGTCAGAAATATATTTATATACATATATATATATATATATATATGTATAGATTCATTCTCCTTAATCAATGTTTCAAGTATAAGTCAATAAAGCGAGGTCAGGATTATAGTTTACCGGATATGTTCTATTTGTTGAACAATTTCGCTGAAAGAATAGATACAAGTGGTGAATGAACTAGTAACTATGACAATGAATGATTCTATCTATAGTATATGAAGAAAATTAATTCTTAGAGGCAACAATAGTCACAAAATGTTGAAAATAGAAAAGAAATATACTTTTTGTGTTTTTGTTTTGTTGTTGTCATCTAGATGTTTCTGTAAGTGAAACAACAATAATAAAACTTATAGTGGGTTTTCGAATAATGCTCATGTCTGTCAGAGTTGACACTCAATTATTACCCCCGGCTTTATCATAGCTACCATTATGATTAAAGATAAACTCCAGTTCTGGTAAAAAAAAATTAAAAAATTCTCACAGAATCAAACGAAACTTACACTGAATGTTCAAGATTACAAATAAATGACATGTGCCAAACAGTTTTGGAAAAAAATGTATACTGGCTGAGTAATGAGCATAGAAAGACAAGGAAATCAAGGTAGTACTAGCCCCGACACCATGTGTGTTGTCCCATATATAGCTTTCTGTGTACAGTGCTTGTTACTTTATCAAGACTCGGTCAAATTTATTATGATTTTGATGACTCTAGAACCTTGCAGTGCACACCAATACTTACATGCTACATGATCAACTGTTTCTGATCCTTTCCACACCTTTTCTTTCACAATGCAATCGCATTACCAGTACTAAAGTTTATCTTTAAAGCGCTCTATAGCATTTAAAGGAATCAATTCCTGAATGCTCATATCTTCAAGCGGACGTTCAAGCATTTTCAGGCATTTCTCCCCAACCACCATTTTATGCAGCGTACTTGCTCTATATACTTGATCCCCTAATATGTGGGCGTTCCTCCTACCGCCCCCTCCTCCCCCCACATGGTGGTCGTGGGCGTGTGAAGGTGGTGGGTATGGTGTAAATTGTAACATTTTTAAATAATACAGTGAAGTTCATGACACAAAAAAGCACTATAAATACCACGGCAATAGTGGACAAATAGGTGTACTATAAGCTATAGGGTGTTCTTAAATCAACCTTCAACCCTCTCCAAATCTATACATTGTTTCATTAATTTATATCATTGCTCCGTTGAAGAAATCAATGATGGATGCGAGTGACCGTTTTCGAGTCGCATCTCCCATTTCCTTACCAAGAAGTACTCACAAAAAGGGAAAGCAACACCCATGAACAAAATCAAAATAAAAAACACCCATGAACTCAGTTGCGAGATTCCCGAAATTGTTTTTGGCTCGGAATGAAAATCAGAGTGAATGAGGCGATCATCAGTAAACTCACCCACGAGGATTAAACTCAATGATCCATCAAATGAGCACATGTCCGCCAAGACCATTTCAACCTACACTTGCTTGCATTATAAAACTCCCACCCCTTGAGCCGTCCTCTGTCTTCATGCTCCATTTAGCAAACGGCCGATGATGTTTGACTTGATCATTCAAATGGTCTTCCGAGATGACAGCAATGCATAATAAACGACGGAGAAATCATTAATTTACAGATTTTGTTAATGTTCTCTCCAAGGAACGATTAAAACCAGCAAGGTTGATCTGGGGATAGTCAACGACAAATAAGTTAGTAATTCCTGACTATCCTTTCCGCATTTGATTATAAACTTATTTTGAATTATAGTACGTGTTTTTAAAATGGTTTATATGATTTGCATTCATGCCCGTAGGCGTGCATATCTAACAAAGTTCAATTCGCAATTTGTCTGACAGCATCCTGCTTACGCCTGTACCTGTTAATATAGACAGCAATAACATAATGGCTTGGTTATAATATAAGAGGTGACTATTATTGTGCTCATATAACTAATGCATCTTATAATTCTGCCTATTAGCTGTTGCTGAGCTTTTTGTTCATAGTAGGAGCAGGGAGATTGAAAACATCGTGAATTAAATAGGATCAAAATGTTGGCGAAATTGTTTTTTCATAAGGAAAAAAAATTATATTATGCCAATTAATGATGAGAGGTGCCGCGTGGCGTAACGTTCATTCATCAGGGAGAAATTGATTGTTGCGAGGGTGTGCGTGTGTCTTAAGGGTGTGTGCGGGTGCGTGTGTATGGGTACGTGGGTTGGTTCACAATGATTCACAGTGTAAATGCGATGCGAGGGAACAAGGCAAGCGAGAGGGGAGAGTGTGAAAGAGGCTTGTATCTTTATTTTGTTCAATCATCATTCACCTTCTTTTTTTCAGTCATTGTTTTTGTTGTTTTTATCACTTTGTTTTTTTGTTTTTGTTTTTCATTTTATTGATTGGTTGTCCTTTGTCATTCTTTTTTTTTGTCATTCGATTGGCAGCGGGTATACGTGCCATTTATCTTCCCGTAGCTATTTAACCGATATTTTTGTTGGAAAAGCTTCGAGAAACAGGTATGGTTTTTGAAAAATACATATGCGAACGATTTCAGCATTGCCCTCATTTTCATAAAGTGTAATCTAATTAAGATCTCATTCCGAGTCAAATAGCTTCATATCTTACGCAAAATACAATAATTTGTATTGCAAGCACAAAAATGGGGCTCTTTGCGCGCGAATTCCCTGTGACGAATGTTTTAAAGAAGCATCCGCTGTAATTCATCTTTCTACCAAATGAATCAATCATACATATTTGTATTTGTCCAAGAGAATGACTTGTTACATTAGGTGCGGAAGAAATGATGAAATGTACTTTAAATATCGAAATATCAAAGTTTCAATTTGTCTTAGATAAACGAATGCCTGATGCTCATATGATCTTCTTTACAATGTTTGCAATTCTTAAAATCCTGAAAACAACATTATTTCTTATAATTTCGAAATTTCATCTGTTTTGGCGAAACAAATGTATGAAAGATATCATTCGCTGGAGATGGCTGTAGCTAAAGGGCTGAACATTTCCCGAAGCAAAGATTTTGTATTGAGATCAAAAAAATAACTCTCAAACACCATCATTTCTATTTCATCATCAACGTTATGACCGGAAGACGTATGTATCGGTTGATATGTCAGTACAATACCCCTTTTCCTTTCTGTCTTTCTCTCTCACTCATTTACTCCCCCGCGTATCTTACTTCTCTCTCTCTCTCTCACTCTCTCTCTCTCCCTCTCCCTCTCTCTCTTTATATACATATCTCTAATACCCCCTCTCTTTTTATCTCTCTTACCCCGCTTTCAATTACTCACGCGTCTCTCTCTCCCCCTCTCTCTCTCTCTCACTCTCCCTCTCTCTTCTCTTTCTCTCTCTCTCTCTCTCTCTCTCTCTCTCTTTCTCTCTCCATCTAACTATCAATCTCTCTCTTTTTATTTTTCTTTTATTTCATTATATTCAATCCTCCCTTCTGAATGATTATCCTTTATTTTCACATCGTTTCTTCAGTGACATTCTCTCTTTTTTTTCTTCTTCTGTAATCTCTGTAAATTGCTTCCGATCTTCTTCCTGCAAATCCCCACAAAGTACCCGGTTGTCGATTAACGTCAAGTGAGACCATTGGCACAATGACTATATGACGATCATGTTATATTGGGCATGCATATCTTGCTACCTGATGAGGATCGGTAGTAAAACGAACGACACGTATCTATTCTTGCCTTTAAAAAAATATCATATCACCGCCAGCTTCACGCTCGCGTAATTATCCTAATGAGTAGCTATTGATTTCGTCGTTCAGGGAAAAGAGTATCGAGCGTATACGTCCCCAGTGAATACAAAAGATGTTATTTCATAGTGAAAATTACTTGCTGTTTTTGTAAAGAACTACTTAATTATGGGTATTTTTTTAAACTTACGATAGTTCTCCTCTTTGTAAGCTTTGTGAGATTTTGTTCTACAATATTCTCGTAACTTTATACTTTTAGGAATATAATAAATATATTTAAGTACACATCTACAGACGATGAGCACAGTCAAACTCAGACAAAGATACTTAAGATAAACCAAAATTAACCGTTAAAAAGGGCGAATTCAGAGAGAAATTGAATTCGTTTTTCTAAAGACAGATTTGGCTAAGTAAATGCGTCTGTATTCCCAGCTGGGAAATACTTTAATGGAACTATATTCGACGTCTTTTCCTAATTAAACTGCTGAAGCAAGAGTTTCCTTGCACTTAAAAGTCCCTTTCCTGAGCAACGTCACAATTCAAGCTAGATTTCTCAGTATTAGGCTTGTTTGTTTTCTGGTTGTCGCATGGGGAACCGTTTATCACAACTTGGGAATTTCCAAGCGTGGCCATGCACTTTGTGGAAAATCTGAACAGAATAAGATGAAGTCTTGCACGAGAAATTTAGAGAACAGCGGAGAGGAATTGGCATTAAATTAAAATGTAAAGAAGGAGAGGGCAGATTGACTTGTTTGATTTCGAGTAAGATGAGCGTTGGTCCTGCGAGATCATCATCAAGATAATCACATGCATAAGAGTTAGCTTCACTAAATTGAAGCGGAAATTGTAAAAGTACGCGTAACAAACACAACCTCGTTATTCGGAGCAATAGCAATAACAGCAACAACAACATAAAAACACAACCATTTTTCAATAAGCCATGGAGAGAAGATTTAAACGTTCTATTATAAAAGTAATCATATCATGCCTGGGTGAGCTACAGGTACCCCTCCCAAGTTATTACCATATATATATCTTACTCTAATACCGCGTGTTGTGAAAGTCAATCGCAATAATGTAGGCCTACTATTAACCTATTCGTGTCATTTTTTAAAAGTCATTTTAACATTTTAAAGTGGATGCCAAAAAGAGGCAATTTATCCAATAATAGAGTCGTTGCGTGTCTAGCATGGCTTGCGTTTTATGATTGACCTGAATCTACGAGCAAAATCAAGATTGAGCAAGTGATACGAGAGGAACTTCTGATATAATGGAACATGCAAGTCGACCATGAGCCATCATGAGAAAAGGTTGCATTTAAAGGTTCAAGCATAATACTGATTGTGGGGGGGGGGGGTCAAGAGTGTAGCGAGTGAATGTTTTATAATTATCTTATTTCTTATATCAATCATCTTACAATCACAACCATTCGCTACGCCATGATATTTGAGCATTATTTAGAAGTCAGATGCCGACGGCGGCTTATGCCAATAAATATATGGGTTAATTAACGGCGGCTCAACAGGATTATTTACATATGTAGAGCTATTGCAGCCGCCTCTCACTCTATCTAGTGTATGTTTAAGATGTTATGTATGTGACGTCATAAAATGCACAAGTGATAACTACGTCACAACTTACGGGCAAGGGTTAGAATGTTTGGTAATGAGGCCAATTTAAAATTACTGCCCCAAAATTACGGTTTTACCGCGTTTGGACCGTACAGTATCGATTTCACAGGTACATTCTATCGAGTATTCCTTTATTCATGATATACGTGCGCGATTTGTTACATAAAACTTTAATTATGTATAGTATTTTCGGGGTCATGGTAAAAATTGTGAGCCCTCTGTGATCTCAAGACGGTACGACGCCTCCCGACTTCATCTCGGGCATAGCACAGTTTCGACATTGTTCTATACATTTATCTCTTGACTTCGTCTACGGCATTTATCGCAGTTTCGAGATCGCCTCGGGCAATAGTTTCAACCAATGCCTCTCCAAGCAGTCAATATTTTGTAGAATATAGTCTGTCTGCATATCCAAGCCACCAAATGACTGGGTGCCCTGCACACTCTTTATAATCATGACAATTTCAATGCCGAATTCAGACTAATTTGTAAGCGCACGGTGTTGCATTCTGACATAATTTTATGCCTCAAAATTAGTCGTTAGAAATAATCGCAGTAAGACCACATTTTTACAGTGCTATTATTCAGTCTCAACCTCGATTTTTTATTTAGATAATTGTTACTTTTTTCCCATTTTTTAACGAATCACCCCAATCATACACAAGAGGTTTAAAGGGCTATAACAATACTATAACATAGATAATGGAAAATTGTTAATGACCCGGCCTAATCAAGAAAAGGCCTTGCAATATGAACAAATGTTCTGTTTTTTCGTTATATTTTGATAAATTCTAACGTTCTATTACACGAGGGAAGTATCACGGGTTTTTTTCCTGGTGCAATCAACTTGATTAAACCTTAAACATTTTCGACACTTTTTGGTCACACTTAAATAAAATGACTTTTCTAACGGTGCTCTACAATCGATTTTAATTGAAAACGCATGGCATAACCAATAAATTATAAGAGCGCGTCTGTGAGAGAGGGGGACTTTGTACTATTCATAAAGCCCCTTAAACATACACCCACACACGCACTGTCTGACACAGTTAAATGACCAATATATCATTCTCGGGAATCGGCTTCTCGTATTTGATTTCACATATTCCCTTTTAGATGGAGATGAGAAGATACTGTGGTGATAATATCCTAAATAACAAGGTCTGACAGTCTCATCAAAAGGGATTTCATGACAGCATTCACAACCAATCTAGCAGGTCAATTATGCGCATAATCACCGCTTTGTACACTTTTCTTTCATCCCAGCCTTTTTAAAAAACCTTTTCCACATGTTATTTTGTTGTTCTTCATTTCACATTTGAAAAGTATTTAAGAACATAATCACGAATGATATAAGTTTCAAATACACAAATAGTTTGTGTTGGCTTCTGCCTAGTACTTCAGCATGTCACCAGATTCTGTTTAACATTTGTGCGTATTTGCTACGAGTTTACTTTGAAAATCATATATAATCCAATCAATTCTTTCACTTCTGTTGTCTGCGGCTACAATCAAACATGTAATATTGCCCATACCATTGTCATGTTAGGCTTTCGATTCATTGGGAAAAAATGTCAGTGACATTACCTTCCACGATGAAAAATATCAATCAAACTAAAATCTGACCTCCGCGTTATTAAGTTTCAAATTTTATTTTTCATAATGCAGATATGGACCAAAATCGCTTTTCTTGTTTTCCGTTGTTTAGAATTCCGATGAAAGAGAAAAATTGGCCTGAATATTTATTGGTTTCTTTGTAATTGCACATTCTATTAAGTAGCAGAAAATATAGTTCTTTGAACAATTTGAATAAATCTCGAATGTCTACGCTGGAATATTGATAACATTCATGTTTTCAAATGTCATGACTGTGGCCTTAGCTCACCGTATTCATTATTCGCGATATTTACATGATTTTGTGACCCATTTTTTAATACTTTTTTCCACTTATTATTCGTAAAAAAAGGCTTCTGGCAATTTCTGACATGTATTGGGGTAGTTCAGACGTCTAAAATATTTAAACGTTAAATACCTGATTCGTTTAGGTGTATTTAAACCAACTGTTGAATTCACGTTTATATATTATCATTGCCATAAAAACGAGGGGGAAAAGGGCGAGTAAAATGCTAATTCTATTCCTCTCACTCTCTAGCTCTCATCGTCTACGTTCACAAACATTTTCTAAAGAATGAACTCCCGTTCAGAAAGAAGAAGATCAATAGTATTCGAGTGATTGCATTCGCTACCTGGCTCTTCGATCCTTAGGGTTTCATATCTTGATGAAAGGTATACCTTTGACCACTCAGCATCCAAGCCTACCCCTCAATGGGGTTACGATCGGGCCGGGAGTGGCACGCGAAGGTTAGATTTCCAATCAGACTCACCTCCCAATTTAAAATAAATTGGAGAGGAGTTGAGGAAGAAACGGTGGAAAGTCAAACGAAGAGAGAGACAGAGAGCAGAATCGTCATACGGAGTCTGAAAGTCTCCTTTAATGTGATTTTTGAAGGAGATGAATGAACTTAGAGGGTCAGGGTGTGAAAATAAGGAACCATTCACAGAAAAGTAACATCGTAACATCACCTGTCATTGCTATTTTGGCACCACCATTCCGCCCCCACACCTGTATCCTTACCGTTCATTCCCTCTCTCTGCGATGTACATCTCCATAAAAAAAACCTGACACGCTCGTGATTAAACAGAATTAATTTAGACACTGTACATTTAACACAAAATTAATTGACCACTGAGTATTTTACGTCCGCTTATGCGTCGCCCCTCCCTTTAAACAGCTATTCTTACACACTCAAACATCCTATTCACCTTTACTGCAATTATACCGAAGGTGCAATTTCTTGGAAAGGGCAAAGAGGGTGAGTATTTGTGTGTAAAGTAGAATTGCAGTTCATTTTGGGCAGAATTATCCCTGCTTTCTCTTTCCGTCCTTTCCCTGAACACAAATGTATTGCCAGATATCTATAGCTCGTCTCTCAAATGGAGATGTTCGTCAATTTCCATGTGCAGAAGGACGTAATTCGCTGACACCAGACTTGGTGGAAATGCCATGTTCAAGTTTCGCACACAGCAATCCCGTAGAACCATCAAAAAATGCCCCCTAGTCTCTCGGAGAGACCTCGGTTGAGGGAAAATGTCAGCAAATGACTGTACAGTATGTACCTGTTGGCCATCAAAACTGGAGGCTAATCCTAGTGATTGACAACATCTATTATTGGGTAAACACCCGAATGGTGTCGAATTCCCCATGAGAGCCCACTACTACGCGTCTTTAAAATAAAGCTATCGAGCTTTATTCAATCATTTATTAAAGCTTGTACGCATGTTGACTTTCAATTCGTCGTAAGATTAAACGTGAGAGAGGAACGGCATCGCTAGAAGATAAAGTGTGTTTAATTACCTAAAAGTTATGCCTCCATGCAAGAAGCAAAACAACATTTGAAGCTATGAAAAAGTGCCTCGAGGACAGCTTCATCATGATACACCTACACACTAAACTTGATATTTAAACGAACAAAACAAAAATCAAAAAATTAGGAAATAACATAAACATTTTAAGCAGATGGGTTAGAATACACGTCCATAGTGTCCTCTGACCCAATATGCTCTTGAATGTTGGGGGCAGCATCATTTAAACGACACAGTTTTTCATTTGTCCACAAGCCGTGGTCACAACCGGCCGTGCACCGCTCTGCGTCTTCTCTACGACGGATGTCATAGTCCTTGCGTAGGACCAGCGGGTCTAAATGTTTAAAGGAACGTAGAACACGCAAGCGGCGGGCGCAGGATGTGTTTCGACATTTCCAATAATCTCTGCGTGTGGCTACATTTTATATATATATTTTTTGTTTTTAATTTTGTATTAAAGAAGGCACGTGATACGTGAAGCCGTTGTACTTATTTGCAAACCTCCAAAGAGCTTCTTCCGGTGGTCTACGGAGCTGCATGGCGCAGTACATATCCATACGTAGCCTTTGGACATCGCACGGCAGTTGCAAGGCACCAGCACGGGGGTATGCGAGTTTAACTTAGGGGTTATTGCAGGTAATAGAGGAGTTTGTTTGTAAGGAGGGTGCAAGTCACCCAGGAAGGATCGAATCTTAGAATTTGGCGTACCACCCGACCACCGCTGTAGACACGCACGATCCAAAAGAACGCATGGCGGGTTCTGAACAGAGCATTAGCGCAATTCCAATGTCAAATTTAAAAATACATTTAAAAAAAACATAGCAATGCGACTTCTCCAACAAAAACAAGAACACACTCTAACAAATGGAAAACAGTAATAGTTAAAGTAAGTCAGACTACAGACGGCACCACTGAAATCTGAAATAATGCCTTGATTTTCGCAGGATATAATTTTACTCATGGCACAAGTATGTGATGTTCTGTGTCCAAGATAAATATATGTATAGATGGCACACCAGTTTGTAGAAACAAGACAAATGACGCGTCATTAATTCCCGGTTGATATTGTCATGTTACTTTGACTTTTTACATTTTTTACTTTCGTCTTTTATACCCGACGTCCCATGACTTTATATTTAATTTTTCAAAGACGAAATATTTTTTTTTATGACGAGGATGCTGCAAACTGTTTTTGTCCCTACAATGTAATATTCAATATTTGGGCAAATATTTTTGTAACATTAAAAATCAATATGAGTAGAATCAGTTAGATTAATGAAAAAGGACGCGACCGCGGTCAAATTTGGTTCTCAAAATTGATTGGAAAAGGTAGAAACTCCCTTGATTTTGTGTACATTTTACCGATCTGAATGCAACGAAACCGCTGTGCAATTTGCAATGACACATAGCAATGAATCTCCTCTCTCTCTCTCCATCTCTTGCCCTTTCTGTCATCTCCAATCTTTCTCTCTTTCTCTCTCTATCTCTCTGTTTATCTCTCCTTCTGACCCCCCCATCTCTCCCCTACCCCGCTATCTCTCTATTTTAATATATATTTTTTTCAATTGTTCAAATCTATTCCACTTTATCATATTACATATATAATAAAACATAAACAAAACAAAGCAGTGCGTTACCAAAATCGCTTCAATAAAAATGTTGCAATTATCAAATGATGTACATCTTTATTGAACATATACATTGCATCATTCTCAACAAATTGTAGAAAATATAATTATTCTTAATTACATCTTAATTTGAGAAAAAGTAGAGGAACCTATAAAAGATGCAGAGTTTGTGAAGCTTTAGGTCCCCTTAAAAAAAAATTGTATTCAAGAACGAAAAAGGAGAAAACATAACGAGTTTAGTCCAAGGACAGAGAGGGAAAAAGAAAGAGAATATGATATACAATAATGAAAGATAAGGAGAAAGGTGAAAAACAGGAAGGATGGAAGGAATGGGTATGATACGTGCGTATTCGGGCGTGTCTTAGTTAACTTTCAATTTCTTTACTTTACTTTACATATCATTTACTTTCAATTTCATGTATCTCGTTTTCCTCCATTTTGTCTTCCTATCTACTTGTCTCTCTAACTATCTCAGCTGTCCTAACTCGTTAGTGTGCTATTTCTTTGTTTTAAACCACGGTCAAAAATGGAGGGGGGGACGTTCAGAATGTGCTGCAGTCAAAAGTGATATTTGGCGCATATTTTGGCAGATACATTTAATTAAAATATCCGATATCGGTCATTGTTGATCAAGAAAATAGTTGCAAACGTGGGCTATCAACCTTGAAGTCCACTTTCCCTGATTACTTGCTACTCTCCTTCAAAATCGTGCTTTACCATGTTTACTATTCACTATATTGTTTACTTGTCCACGTTTTTCTTCTTCAAATATGCGTATACAAAATGACAATGGTTTTTGCAAAGACATATGCAAAGAGTGAGAATATTTTGTGAAAAAAGCATAATGATACACAGGAAAAATTGTTCATTATCCTGATAAATACAAACTAAAAATAAGATAACCTAAAAAAAAAAATGTAATGTGGAATATTCCTTAAATAGAGATGAACTTTGAGTAGACGTGTGTGGGAGCAAGTCACCCGCTTGAACTTCAATCTTGTGAATCCTTTGACCCACTTGTTGCTCCCACTATCTTTGGTAAATATTCTCTCAACATGATGACAAGAAATTGGTTTATTAAGAAATCACATCAAACAAGCAGCTCGCAGGCTGAAAATGTTCAATTTACAAACAAGTTAAAAATATAGAGAAATATAAACATTTACAAAACTAAAATACATATTGTAGGTCAACCTTTGCAGAAATTATTTAGCAATGGTAAGATGAAATCGAAATTGCAAAACAAAGTTATACTTTTAATGTAATAATATACTTTCATGTTGAAAGACCAAGACGGTGGTAAGGAGAGAATGGACAAGAAAAAGGAAAATTGTTTGAGCGAAAGAGCTGAGAAAGTATTTAACAATTGCTATACAAACATTTCTATCACAAAAATTGAAATTAAGCATTAAAAAAAAACCTATTGGATGAGATGAAATTAAACCGTAAAAGTCAAAATGACAGTCTCTATTCCGCTTTCCCCCTGAATATGAATGTAGTGACAGCATTCATCTAGAAAAAGCACTAAACGTCTGGTGAAAATTTAGTCCCCCCCCCCCCCAACAAAAAATGCTTGACATTGTATGCAATTTCAGCAAGAATCAAAGATTTGACACCTTTACAATTCCAAAGCCTTACAATATGCATTACTCACTATATCACTTATTCATAATTATATACATAAGGCCCGTTCAAACATAACAATTAGTGCGATTTGGATCGCGATGCAAAGAACGACTCTTTTTTTGCGACCGTTCACACATGTCAATTTAGTGCGAATTGGATCGCGATGCACAGGTCGATTTTTTTTTTGCGACTGTTCACACATGTCAATTGAGTGCGAATAAGATCGCAATGCAAAGATTGATTTTTTTTACGGGGACGACCATTCACACACAGGGTAAATTCTCGCTCGACGGCAAGAAGGTCCTAACTGCACATGCGTGAATCTCGATGGTGTTTGCACGCTTTGAATCCTGGGATGGAATAAATCGACTTTTGATTCTCAATACCATCCACACACATAGCGCCCGCCAAACTATCGCGATTATTCCGAAAAATCGCAAGACTTCCTGCAAATTAGATCGCGATGCGAGTCACGAAGATTAGTGAAAATTATTCTATCCACAAACGGAAGAAAAAAAATTTGGATCGCGATGCAAAAATCGATTTTTAAATCTCACTTTTTTTCTGTATGATTGTGTGAACGCCCCTACAGTCACATCACAAGAACAGAACTCACATATACCCTTGAATCGGTTTGGATACAGCGCCGGTTTCTCATGGATGTGTATGTATGATGAATTGAGAATGCAAACCATTATCTCTGTAATCTCAGAGATATTGTGGGTGTACTCTTCTTTATACTTGAGGTTTATTTTAATATGTATAAACGAAGATCCATTAGGCCTCATTCATGACGCGAATCGGATTTGTGCCAATAATGGATATGTGTACTATGATTTGTCTTCGCATTTTTTTTCTCTTCATGCCTTTGTGCATTAAAAACACCTTCATGTTTGAAAATCGAATGTAAATTGATATCAGGAGCAGAAAAATCCTTCTGCCATACTCTTGGACATAATTTTTGCATAATTACAACGGAATGAAGGTTTGAAATGAATTTTCGCGGAAAATGCACCTGGATTATAGGTAAAAGCTGCATTAAAAAACTGCATATTATTTCCAAGAAAATTTAGTTTATAAAACAAAGCTGCAAACACTTACTCAAAGCATTCCTTCTGTTTGGAGCGAGAAGGGCGTTATCTCATATTTTAACACACACATAACGTCCTTCTGGTTCTGAAGACACGGTACAGCAAAAGCAACGGTCACGACAATAGCTTGGAAAGCTTTTAACGGGGTACTTAAAACTCCCGTTTAGCATCGCGCAATTGAAAATTGTGTGTGCATACAGATTAAAGGCTTCTTTAAAGGTTCGTTCATTTTCTATAGCGAAGACCTAACGAGATTGGATCATTTTCATTTCTATAATTGAAGAGAGAAAGATTAGTTTCCATGGAAACACTGGACCCGGATCGAAGGGGATCAACAACCCAAAGAGTTAGGCCATTTGCAAGTATGAATAATTCCTAGAGTTAAGTATTTGTTCGTGCAGTTTCTGAATAATCATGCTAATTTCAGCGTAAACCTGTAATCTCTTAAATAATAAACGCTATGCCTTTCTCCATGGGTATAATGCTTTCTTCTAAAACTTGCATTACATGCTTAAAGTTGACAAAATGATTAGCGTTTATTGCTGATAGCACGCACACGGAAGGTTCATGTCAGGTTTGAATTTGTTCGGCGGCTCCTGATTTATTACGAGCCGGGGCTTCGTGACGGAAAACTTGAATCGATTGTGCTTTTTTCTTATCTCCATTTTTGGGGTAAACAGCGCATTCTTTTTCTCAATGACGGTAAACACGCGATCCTTCATAACGTAAGGATTTTTCCTTCATAAATGTCATACGGAGCCGGGGGTAGATTTCCCGTTTTGGGACCAAAACCGTCATTTCTCATTGGCAAAGTGATCGCTTCGGGACTCACTGAAAGGCACGGGTGTCCGTTTTCCGTGTTCTGTGACATTGATGAATGCCTGTTAGAAATTGAACCCCATATTGACTCGCAAAATTGATCCAATTTGTTCACCGTCTACAAATGGGATGATAAGCATTAGGAGATTTGGAATCACTGAAGAAGGGGGCTCGTTACCTTTGTTATTTTTAGACCATTGTTGCGTCAATGACGCACCCGACTAGTAAACCAAAAAAAAAAAAATGTAATGAACGCTCTAGTTTCAACGTCATGAAGGCTTGTACGCTATGCTAATTTGACAGGTACAGTCGTCCTTTATCTATCAGTATATGTGCGTTATACAGTTTCGAGTTTAAATCATCTTAAACAAAAATAAGAGCTCACTAAATATATTCCCCGTGTGGGATTGCAATTTAGGAAAATCGGATTGCTTCATCGTAATCTCCTAACCATGCAAACCCTGCTTGTTTTCAAGAGCATTTACTTTCCTTTCTGACGGTGTATATTGTGGAATAGTTTATTTAAGTCAGATCTATAAACCGAATTTCGTGAAGTGGCCCTTCAGATAATTATTAAAAAAAAGAAGAAGGCAAAAAGGGGTTGACACTGTCCTTTCTGACGGTGTATATTGTGGAATAGTTTATTTAAGTCAGATCTATAAACCGAATTTCGTGAAGTGTCGGTGGAATGGACTAGCTCAATAGAATCAGACTAGAACTGGTGCTACCGCTGGAACTAAACAGAAGTCTTGTCCATTTTATTAAGCCCACCGGTCAACTCTGCTTTGAATAGCTTGCCCATTCAATTAAAAAAGAGACCGGTCCTCAATGAAAAAGCAAGTGGCCCTTCGGATAATTATTAAAAAAAATAAGAAGGCAAAAAGGGGTTGAACTATCAACTCCATCCCTACCCCCACCATAATCTGTAAATAGACAAATGTTATGAATACTAGTTACGAATATTTTCTCTGGTTAAAAGTCATCATTCATGGCCCACATATTGAAGCTTTTAAAGAGCCACCACCCCCCCCCCCAATAAAAAGGTAAAAAGCATATACATTTTTTAAATGAAATACCAATCTGCTCTAGGTCTAGTGTGTCATGAACGAATGGCAGGTTGGAGATCAGACCGTGAGTTTCCGGGAAACAGCTCGAGTGCTTTGGATAAATTCTGGTAATACGGTGGCACTTCATAATATGTCACCCTTCCTCGTCCCTCGGTGACTACGGCTTATCATACTCCTTAATTGCAGGGCGTAAGTGGTTTTATGACTATCTTCAAGCCAACCAAAATACATTAGCAACATAATGCCAAAGAACAGACTCCAGTCTCCAGGCACTGGATAAAGATGACGAGCAGATTAACGGTCGTTTGGAGGGACAAATAATTGATATAACAGCTGGAGGTGTTTCATACCGCGGTCAAAATCCGACTCCAGACCGATTCCAAACCGACACATTCACACCGACGAAACCGAAAATAAACCGAGCAAAAACCGATTATAGAAAAAATATATTTCCATGTGAAGCATCAAACGCAATTCAATTTCCTATGACTATGAGAGCCATGGAAATAATATATTTGTTAGTGTTAAGCTTTCAATTAAAGCTATATACTGCTCTGTGTATTACCAGAAGCCAGGCGCGTACGCAGGATTTTTTCAAGGGGGGGGTTTTAACATTTATAAATCGGGCCGAAAATTTCGCAACGACTCAGCCAGCCGCTGAATAAGCGGGGGGGGGGGGGGGGGGGGGGGGGGGGGGGGGGGTAAGAGGACACTTTTTTTTTTTTTTTTTGTCTCGAAATTTAAAAATTTGACATGTTGCTCCGTTGGGGTGGGGGGGGTGAGGTCACTTGTTTAGGTCATCCATGGGAATTTTTTTTTTTTTTTTTTTTTTTTTAAATAATAATTAAAAAAAAAAAAAAAGAAAAAAAAAATCCCAAAGGGGGGGGTTTTAGGGTTTTTTAGGGGGGGTTTATACACATAAAAATACCAAAGGGGGGGGGTTTAACCCCCCAAACACCCCCCTGCGTACGCGCCTGCCAGAAGCCATTGAAAGCATTTATCAAGTTGATAAAGTAATTTATAAAGTTGCAAAACTTCTATGCGACAATTTGTACGTATCCATGAAAACTGTCAAAAGCTGAGCAACTGCTAACAAACAAAAATATCGCAGAAGGATTCGCGAAGTCCAACAATTACTTGTAGGACTAAGAAGAACTTATTTTCATCGTCAAGCATTTGCTCGATATTTCCGAGATTCTGTAATATAGGGTAGCTTGGCTTTTACGTCATCTGTATTCATCAAACAGAATCAACCCATGAGTTTGTATCTTCTCTTTCTCTCTTATTTTGTGAGCATTTTTGAGGCTGTTCGAAAGCGTACACTTCACTTAAATTACATGATTAAAAAAAGAAACATGTATTTGGTTTTAAGAGCGGTTTGACGACACCACGCCTTGAAGCGCGTTCGAAGATTGGGGGAGGCTATATATAGTATGCCTTTGACTACATACCGTCTATTGAGCGCCAGAAGGGAATTATTTCTGTGTAAAAGATTATGATTCAATGCCCTTTTGGCTCTTTGCAGTTGAGCCACTGTCCTAGTTCTCTACTATATGCAGCAGTGCCTCGTCACATAATCATGATTAATGTTCTCGCTTTTTGGCATTTGCTTGAGCAATAGCTAGTTTCATGAATTCTTTCTTATGACATGCGGTTATTTTTATCTCCATTTAGGGTTCACATAACATACATGTACGTCTGACCCATACATGTATATACCATTTAAGAGAAATCTGAGTTTCGGTATAAAGGAAAAGTATATTTTGCGATCTTTCTCAGTATGTAAATCTCAGTTTGTAAGAATCCTTACTTTTCGATTTCTTCCTCTTCGTGAAACATTTGAATTGGTGTATGACGCAGTTTAAGATTATTCTTTAATAGAGCAATGTAATCTTCTACCAATCATTTTCCAACAAAGCCTAGAGCGGCAAAAATTACACCTTCCCAAACGCGAAAAAACTTCGATTGCCTCTATGATGGTCGCTTGTTTGCCGCACGTGTAATTTTGCACAAAATAACAGAGAGATAGAGATAGCCTAGGTTGACATAAATCTTAGTTAATAGTCTGCAAGACCTTCGCATGTTATATGCCACAATACATGCAATATGGCACAGAGAGATCAATAATGATACTAATTGTGGGGTCTTGTATGGCGCTCATGTCTGGCACACTGCTACTCCTGACGCTCCATTATTAGTACCCTGGATTGTACACGGCCGCCATCACAGCGCTCGTCATTTCAGAGATCTTTTTCCTGACCTTTTATCCATTTACCTCACATGGATAGAGTGTGGCAAGTGAAGATTAATGTCTTGCCATTGGACACTTATTGCGACAGGGATACGAACCCAGAAACTCGTGGTTTACAGCGTGTCCATACACAACAAAATTATCCCAAAACTCTATAAAGAAACTTGGTATAAAGAATCATCGTATAGCGATACTGATTTTGACGAGATCGGTTGACATGACAGCCAGTCAATTATGAGTGTGCGGTCACGTTAAGCCCCGCCCAGTTATACCGTTCTAGTTCGACCATACATCCACACACTCAACATTCCGTGAGTCTTTATCGAGTTCTAGTTCGAAACGATGCCCAGACCCTAGTTTCGTTATACGACGTTTCTTTATACGACGTATCGTAATAGTAAGCGTATACACACACAATTTAATCGTATGGCTATCCCGAAACGCTATAGCTATACGGTATAGCTATGCCGTTTCGGGATAGCTATACGATGAATTGCGTGTGTGTGTGGACACGAGGTATGTCTAGAGTCCCCCTTTAAACCCAATTTATCGGTCTTGATTGAAAGCTTAATCTCTATTGTTGCTATAATACGCTCACGTGCTCATTAGTACGAGATGTAGACAAGGTTGTGATTTTATGCCAATACCACATGGCGTCCCCACTTTGAATGTGCACCGTCAAGTCAGAAAAGCAGAAATAACGCATTCTCATCATACCGACATTTAATTGGACATTAATATTTTAAATGGTTATCAAGAATAAATGCTCCTACCAGACCCAACCAGCTTTATGAAAATATAAAAGCGTACAATGGATCCAAAATGAGCGTTAATACGGTGTGAATGTTAATAAACTTCCATCAATTCATTATTTACTTATTAAGCCTATTACGAATGCAGGCTTCGTGACTCCTACAGCTTGTTTTTCTTTTCTTCAAAGTATAAGTGCTATATGATACACATGTTAGCACATTTTAGACGAAGTCTTGTCATATTTGAAGTATTGGTTTCGGACGTAACGTTGATAGGATAGAAAGGTCGCTACATGTTCAACCGGCGATTTTCTTCCACTCCGGATCGAAGACGAAACACGTCCCCGGTGCTTGATCAAATACGCCATTGTTTCATTTTGTCCCTCTTTGCTTTGTTTCGCTTTGCCTTGCTTTATACTTGCCTAATTGAATATATGTTAAGTACTGTTTTGTGTGCTGAGAGTCAGCAGGGTTTGAAGCAATACATTTTATATACAATTAGCCCCCTTCTGGCTTTTAACAGATGACACCATGAAAATTGGTGTTATTGATATAAAATCTTGTTCAAATATATATATATAACGAGACATAGGAAGGACTTTTCCGCTTTTAGCCTTGGGTAAATATATTTACTTAATTCAAGTGTTAGTTTTGTGAAGTTAACATTTGTAATAGAACTGTTTAAAAGTGTTTTATTAAACATTATTAATATTTTGGGACGGTCATTAACATTAACAAATATTAATAGTGCTCTAGATCACTATCATAGCGAATGTTTATCTTTTAGATATTGTCAGTTTCTATCCCTCCCAGAAAATTAAATTTTCGTTTCTTCAAACATCAGAAATATTGCACGTCACGTACGTGTTCTATTCTCACAATGATTCTGCAATGATGTGGGAGGATACGTTCCAAGTAGAATTTGTCAAAATTGCTGTCATTTTCCGATGCCCTGTTAATTCTCAGAAATCCTGATAGCTTCATGCTACATGTTTCCGATCCTAATTCATATTGATCATGATATCTGTAAATCTTTAACGAAGAATATCACTTTCACGACGGGTTGCTTCGACAAGACAAGCGCGGCGAACAAGATTGATTTCTTTTAATCCAATTTTCTCAGTACATTAACTGCACTCCATAAATCATGACCAAACTGCGCAGAAAGAAGGTTTCCTAGAGCCACGTAGTTAAGACGTTAACGGAATGAAACATTATCATTTTAACGAATTAAATTAGATACGAAGCAAATCCCAAGAGAGTTTAAGACAAATTAGATAATGGTGAATCGCAATCCTTCGAATCCAACTTGCTAGTCAATTTCAGTATTTGATTTGATTGCGGTTTTAGTATTATCCGAAGAAAGCACAATCTTCATTGTTGTGAAGAAGTTTATATATTAGAAAGAATTCCCGAAGGAATGAAACAAGAAATGAGTATAATGAAACACAGCCTTGTATTGATGACAATGAAACCAAAAAAATGCTTGAAAAACACGTAATTTTACCAAAGATATACCAATTGAAGAGAATTATATGGAGCTTCATTTTCTGAACGTCTGTTACGCTCAAATGTCTCTGTGTGGATTAAATTTCAATCTTAATCAACGTCTTCGCTGCCTGAAAAGTAAATTCATTCAGGTGAAATTAGTTCACGTACTCCAACGTTAATCATTTGATTGAAGGTATTGCGGATGTGTGCCTGCATTAGTATGTTAAAGGATACCCGATGAGTAATGCTGTAAGACATCCTTGTGTACACCAAGAGGACAGCACAAATTGAATCAAATAATCGTTCGTATGCCGAGGTGTAGTAAGATCTAGAAATCTTTTTGATTTAAATTGAAAGTTCTTAATCAAACTTATGAGAAAATAAAGAGACAGTAAGATTAAAAACGTGCGACATGACTTTTAGAAATCTGGTAATCAAGGGAGAAGCAACAAGGTGTTATTGTTAAACTTGTTAGTGAACATAGCTGCTTAATATCGTTCTAGTTTTAAGAATTCTCGTGAGGAGGGCCACGTACTAATGATAATCAAAACTTCTCCTACGATGCATTTCCTTGAACATGTTGAACAAACTTGATTTTGTGAATTCGAAGTATCGATGCCTGTAAAACAAAATCAAATATAACAC
Organism: Strongylocentrotus droebachiensis; assembly: GCA_035222895.1. Classification (NCBI taxonomy): domain Eukaryota; kingdom Metazoa; phylum Echinodermata; class Echinoidea; order Camarodonta; family Strongylocentrotidae; genus Strongylocentrotus; species Strongylocentrotus droebachiensis. The sequence continues at coordinate 1,225,852 of JAVYIG010000008.1, read as the reverse complement.
ACCGAATTTATTTACATGCGTTTATACCTTAATAGGACTCACATAAAGCTTTTAACATCCTTGAAAAGTACTAATTACATCCAAAATCAACTTAAACAGTGTATCAATTGGAGACTCTGTAATAAAATCATCTGTTAGAACAAGAAATCTCGGAGTACAGTTCGATTCGAATTTGAATATGAGAGAGCACATCACAAATGTTTGTAAATCAACATACTACATGATCTATAATCTCAGACGTATTCGTAAATATTTAGATATGAACATTACGAAAGACATTGTTCATGCATGTATCTCCAATAAGTTGGACTATTGTAATGGTCTACTGTATGGGATCCCTGACTCTCAAATAGTGAGATTGCAACGGGTTCAAAACACCTGTGCAAGGCTGATCTGTGGTTGTTCCAAATTTACACGGATCACCCCAATTTTAAGAAATCTACATTGGTTACCAGTACGCCAGAGAATAGCATTCAAAATCTTGCTGATTGTATATAAAGCACTGCTTGGGCAAGCTCCCACTTATATCAAAGAACTGTTGAATTTTTCAAACTTAATCAACACAATCGCAACTTGCGCAGTTCCCGAGATACTTCGTTGCTGCAGATCCCATCTATCAAAACAAAAAAACGCTAGGTGATCGAGCATTTGCTTGTGCAGCCCCAAAACTCTGGAATAACTTGCCATTTGAAGTAAGAAAATCACCATCTGTAAATGTCTTTAAATCGAAACTGAAAACACATCTTTTTAATTAACTGTAAATCTAAGCATAGCAGGAGCTCTTGTAACGCAGTAGAATATATACTTAATGTTGGATAGTTTCTGCGCTCTATAAATATATTATTATTATTATTATTAAGTAAGCAACCAGGGAACCGACGGCTTTATGCCTCTTCAAGGACTTGGTAATAAGGAAAATGCCTTACCAAAGGAAAATAGGGCATCGGCTTGGTTTCGAACCCGGGACCTGACGGTTGCTCTATCACTCAGCCATCGCTTCTCTACATAAAGCTGTGCAACGTAATATAATAAGGAACAGCTTCGCAATTAAATAACTACTATCACATAAATGCCCCCATTGCTTAGCAGGCATGCATTAATCCACTTTGCATCAACGTGCCATTTATTTGGAAGCCCCTTCAGTTGGACAAGCTCTCTTGTACTGGTCGGCAAATGCAAACGTTAATTAACTCGCTATTTCATTTTGTTAAGCTAGTTACACTCAATACGAGAGAACGACTTGTTTGGTAATTCTCGGTTCATCTTTTAACAAGGCAATAACGAAATCTAATCCAAGCATCTAAGATTGTGACTATATCACTCTCAGAATATTATATATGTAAAAGAAACGAGGTCTTCCTTTCTAGTCCTTTTCATTTGACTATAAAGTGCGTTTACTTAGTTTCAGAGTATGGAATAAAAACAAATCAGTTCTAAGGTAAAAATCGTATTATGTTAGATCTTAAAGTATTACATTTGTCTGATGAAAACAAAGAAAATAAAAGTTACCTTGGCAACAATATAATAATGTTTACGTCTCTGAACTCCCCCAATCGAGAGGTGATCTTATGATCTCTTATTAACCCATTACAAAGCGTCTCATTTTATCTAATTTCTAATTCACCCTATTGTCTATAAAGTCAATTCTTCTGATCCCAAGTCTGTACTCAGAAATTGTAAGGTCATCGACCACTGGCAATGAATATTTTATTTATGAATTCAATTTTCTTTCATGTATTTTGTTTTTATAGTACCCCTGGTACCTCTCTAATATTGCGGAAACTTGCAATGAAGCAGTGTCAGATAAAGTAATATAAAAGATTTTGACGAAAGAGTCAGAAAAAACACATCCTAATATCGAATCGGGTTCGGCGTGATTATGGAGATCAGAAAAAAAACATTCAAGTAAACCCTATTTTGTCCATTTTAGATTAAAAATATACTTATATACAGTGCAATACATCAACATAGAGACATCCTGTTCTTACACACACGAATTATGCCTATAATTATCAAAGCAACTGTGAAATAATGAATTCATGTAACTGAATTGAAAATGATAACAAGAAAACTTTATAAAAGGGCCACAGGGTCCTTGTCAAGTAAGTCCTCTTTTAAAAAAATACGCATGTTGCGGGTTAAACACATGTCATTAAGCCTAATTCAATATACATAATATAAAAAAGGTGTATAGCAGGGGGGGGGGAAGAATAACAAAACAAAAATGTCGAGTCATGACAACATCAAAGCAGTGTAGATGTAACAGATATATGTTACTAAACTACGTACATAGTTGAATGTTGATAACAGTAAAATGTTCATTGACTTAAAGATAGCTTGAATTCTTTGAACGAATATACCGCTAAAGCTATGTTTTTCGACTTGTTTTGTTAATCCTTCAAAAACAAGGAAAAGGCTTTCGAAGCGCCATTATAGTAGCTATCGGAACCCAATATGCAATAAAGATGATCAATTTGAATAACATGTTTTTTCTCCCTTTCCTTTCTTCTTTAAGGGGTAGTTACGGCCAGGACATATGACTAAATACAAGGTACATGTACGTGTACTAATGTCTTGCGTCCATTAAAATTTAATCTTGATATTCCATGTTCATGACAAAATATCACGAACAATAAACAAAAAGGCAAAGAAGAAATCAGTAGGACCGTGGAAAATATGGCAGTAGGTGAGTGGGGTACCTTGTTCAATCAATGATGCACGAATGGAGTTGGAGTGGCTTAATGGATAGAGTGTTGGACCTGGAAAGGGAGACCGTGGATTCGATAAGGAGTGTATATGCGCGACATATTTATACATTTATTTATTTAGACAGAGGGAGAGAGAGAGAGAGAGAGAGAGAGAGAGGGGGGGCATTGCGTCATGCACCTGGCTCTCGTAAGCACACACACACACACACACACACACACATCAGTCTGCAAGAATCTTCAACTGTGAAGGAGGTAGACTAAACCCAAAGAAAAAGGAAGAGAGGGAGAGAGAGAGAGAGAGAGAGAGAAGGAAGAGAGAAAGAAGGAAGAGAGAGAGAGGCAGTAAGAGAGTGACGGGAGAGAGAGACAGAGGGGGAGAGAGAGACAGAGCGAGATATACATTATATAGAGAGAGAGAGAGAGAGAGAAAGAGAGAAGACAGAGACAGAGAAAGGCAGACACACGCTATACACACGAGGCGTCATTATACTTGCGTTATTTTCCCTGCGCCAATCAAGGCTGTCAAAGCAATGAGCTAAAAATTAAGTTCTGCAGTCGCTTTTTGCACGTTATCATTCTAACTTGGCGCGTGGCCATAGTGCCTAAACCGGTCACTGACGCCATACCACCTCAGGCAAATGCCGCCATGGAAGCAGCGGGTTTTAATAAGGGATTTTACAGATAGCACATGGTACAAATGACCCCAAATATCCACAGATCTTTTACACATGGAGAAGTTCCACTTTGAGCATCTTAGAATAATAACTGCCAAAGTCTTAGATGTGCTTCATGAATACCTTTTGTTTGCCCTCTTGAAAAGAATACTTCCACCTGCGTATCTTAGAATGTACCGTTGGTGCATAAATGAATAATGTTACATAACTTTCATGAGCGCATATCCAGTATTCATCTCTGGTGAGTTTTACCTTTTTGGTACAAATGACCTTTATCTGCCCATGCGCAGATTGTATCTGTAAACTCCCTTATAGACGAATAACTTTTGACGCTAGATAATTTGACGTCCCAAAACGTGTAAAACTCGTCACATTTTGTGTTGAATAGGACGTGTGCTATATTTAACTGTGGACTGACTGATTTTCGATGCGATCGAATATTTAGATTGAAGTCATACCTGCTATATCATCAGTTTGCGATTGGAATTTTAAACCTGCATCTTTCGACAAAAAAATATCTGTTACAATTAAGAGCAAATGTGGATTATTAATGTCTTGCCAAAAGACGTTACTGTTGGGCTGGGATTCGAACCCTAAACCGTTTGATTAAAAGTCAAGTGAATGAATCACTATACCACGACACCTCCCCGGTGGAGAAACGGATTTTGTTTTCTTCTTCATGAAACTTGAAAAATGATCGCAAACGGATAATTACATATTTTAATAATGCACTCAACGGTTGTGTGACAAACATATCTGTCTCGATCATGACAGGCTTTACTCATAAAGTAAACATGTGAATTTTGTAATTGATTTGATAATTATAAGTGATGAACGGTGAAAGCGCAATATTTGTCATGTCTTTCCTCTCCCCCCCTCTCTCTTTCTCTCTTTCTCTCTCTCTCTCTCTCTCTCTCTCTCTCTCTCTCTCTCTCTCTCTCTCTCTCTCTCTCTCTCTCTCTCTCTCTCTCTCTCTTATCTAAGCGCATAGATACAACAATACAATAATATGCGATATGTAAGAGTTGAACATTATTATTATTTAAGAATCAATTGGCGTTATAACTCTTATCAGTGTAATAAAACCACATTCTTTACCAATGATGGAGATTGAATGTATTGACTCTGCAAGTTTCTTGCCCTAATTTCTTTCAAGTGTTGTCTATTTAAAGGCAAACATTCAGTGGTGCTTGAACAAATTGACTTGAATTAATTTATCTGAGTAGAATCGAAGAGTTTCTTATACAGAGAATTATCTCACAGACAATCTCTTTTGCACATTATGAGTTTTGCTATATTTTTTGTTATTGTTTTCGTCATGAAATTCTCTATTCAGTCGCTCAGCCATTAACATGATGACAATTGATAAAGGAAATGTACACGAACAGCACTTTATTCATTTTTAAGACGTGGGAAGTAAGGCCTATTTCATTGAATAATTGATGTGATGAATAATTAAAATGATATCATATCATATCAATACGATCGTCAAAACTCCGACATATTCAAAATGGCGTTTTTTTCCAGTTTCATATGGCGTTTATGGGTAAGTTTATATTTCCACAGTTGTATTAACTTTGTGGATAAAACGTTAATACAATCAAATAACTAGATACGTAAGAGTATTCAACAACACTGCATTCTAATTAACCGGTAACAGAATAAGTTCGTTAAAATAATTTCTTATCATCTTGATTAAGAAATTTGTGTCTAATAAAAGTAGGGAATTATGCAATATACACCCGTCAATGGTGCAGATGTCCTCAAATTCTGAATCAATGAATTAATGAAAAGATACATTAAACTATATATCTATTGCAATATTTAGAACTGTTTTTTTAGAAGAAGAAGATGGTTGACATTTCAAACTGATCCCATTTGTTATCCATAGTTCTAATATGGCGGTTCTGTTTTTTTCGCCTTTGATGAACAGTGGTTTTAAGGCTTTATACGCATGAAATTAGATTGCATGATATACTTGGTTACAAATGGCATCGCTATGGCAACAAGGCGCTGCAAAATATTGGCTTTACTAGAAATATTTAAAAAGTATATAAAAATATCTTTTCATGTAATATGCTTATGCCTATAATAGGGCATATGTCTGGCTGTGAGTTCGGGTAAAAGTGTACATGTTTTTGAGTTAGGTGATATAGATAAATCCCCCGCTCCAGTTGATAATGATTATCCTTTTTATCAGCGTCTGTATAGGGTAATCTGGTGTGTAGGTGGATTTGGTGTGAAATTTGAATATTATATCTCATCTTGTCTGCAAAACTTCGAGACGGACGGCTTTTTGTTTTGGCTTTTCTCTTTTACGTGGTACATATTAAAAAAACGGAAGTAAAAACTTCAAATGTCTGGAATAGAAAAAGCACTATCCAATTCAATTCAGTTCAATAATGTTTTCATTTTGACGATGCTTTGCAGCAAAAAGTTGTTTTGCCCAATCATTAAGTATATGTATATACACATGCATAGGCAAAGGCTTAAAGGTAAAGACCAGTAATGGTCATGCGATTGCATTGTGAAAGAAACATTGTGGAATCGATCAGAAAAGGTCGATCATCTAGCATCTAGCATCTGCAAGGTTCTGGAATCATCAAAATGATAAGAAATTTGGCTCATTCTTCGTAAAGTTACAAGCACTATACACAGAAAGATGTATATGGGACTACCCTATCTCTCTCACCAGACCACGAGAGAAATAAATTTACCAAATATATGAATTAGTAGGCGGTTTCCCGGCAAATTTTGTATCATCATGTATTAGTCAAAACATATTCTTTCACATGATTGGTAATGAGAGCTTCCATTTCATTTTTTGAAATTGGGGCGTTGCCAATACTGGTCTTTACCTTTAAAGCCGAAAATTCGTGTAATTTGTATCTCATACGATTGTTTCATTATCTCTTATATTTGTAAACATATCTATACAGTTATATATATGCAACTGAACTTGAAGTCGAAGGCTTCATACATATGTGGGTTGAATTTTTCGATTTATTTCACTTCATTTCGTCGATCTACAAAGAACCCATGTGTACAAAGCAGACGGTATCTTGTTCCAATGCTCAAAGGAAAAATTATTCTGTTTTATTTTGTGTTTTTTTTTCTTCTATCGTATCATCATATGGAGTAGAAGTATGGGGGAGCACTTACAAAAGTAATCTAAATTGTATATATTTAAGTCAAAAAATGTCAATGAGAGCAATTACATTCAGTCCACTTAGAACAGATTCCAGAGCTCTTTTTCAAAGTCTAAATATTTTAAATATTTTTCAACTTCATGAACTTCTTGTATCAACATTTATGTACGATTTGGTAAAAGGTGTTTTACCACACTCTTTAGTGGATTATTGTAAGATGATACAGCACAGATATGCAACTAGGAGAAAAGAAAGTGGCTTACTCTATCAACCAAAATGTAAGACAACGAAAGGGCAATTTTGTATTTCGTTTGTAGGAAGAAAGCTGTGGAATGATCTCCCAGATGAAATTAGATTAAAAACATCAAGGTTATCTTTTCGGAGACATCTTTCTACCTACCTTCTATGTAAATGACGTGGGCTCAATCCCACCCCCCCCCCGTTCTTTATTTTTCCTTTTATTTTACTTATCTTCCTTTTATAAATGTATACACTTGCTTGTTAACGATTATAGCTGCCTCAAGCTTTTAAAGGATTTGTGCATTTACGCACATCTGTATGATATTATTTTCATTAATACACCCTTTTCATTTTTATGAACACATTGATGATTTTATTTGTTCAAAGATTTGTCTTCTTTCATTATAATGCTTTAACACTTAAACTATTTTCTTTTTCTTTTTTCATTTTAGTATGTACAAAAGTTACATAAACTGTATTATTTTGTTGTATATATGTAAATACAAAACAAACAAGTTTTACATTCATATGTATAAACAAATTAACAGAAAAAAAATCTTGCCAAAGAATGGAACTAGGCTCGACTAGCACTTGTGCTAACTTCTAGTTCCCATTAACAACTTCACCTGAATATAGTAATACACATATCTACGTAATAGTATGCAGATGTATGTCTAAATATCGTATTTAAACCATTACTGTTTAATCAACATTACTCTTATGTTATATATACATGTACATGTATCAGTATTATTGTTTGCATTGTATGATTGTTCATATGTACTGTCATTATTGTGATGTGTTGTTGTTAATAAATTCATATTCAAATATAAATATATAAATATAAATCATTTACATAAGATATTTTTTCCCTGTCGTCATTATTACGAACAACATATCGGTATGAGTAATCATTATAATGTATTCGTATTTAATTTGTTATCGACATTTACTCCTGTGTCCTATATTCTAAACGCAAAGTGGCTTCTCCGGAAACAACGTGAATATGACTTTAAATCTTATCAATCAAAATTACATTAGCTTTTAACCATAGGCCCATGAGATCACAAATTGCATTTCGCTGCGTCTCACATCTATACAACCGTTGATTTTCATTTGACTTTCATTCGTCCTATGGGGCTCTTTTGTCACGCAAGCGACCCTTACCAAGGCAGAAGTATTGAAAAGTATCAAGCTTTAATTTAACTGATCGCTCATCCTATATAGAACGGACAGTCATTTTTTTTTGCAATGAAAATATAGGGAATGTTACTTTAGTGATGCATTCGTTAGATATTTTGTTTGAAAACAGGTTCTTTCTTTGCTATTTCTTGCCCATTCTCTGCCATGGACGATAATAAAAGCGGTTAGTTTCCTTAACGTTCAATCAAAAAGTTCAGGGTTAGTTACACAGTCCGGGACTATATTCCTTTGACAAGGTAGTAATTTAAATTTGCTACTCTCGATCCAAGTGTAGAAAGTGGCCATGTGTGTTAAGAAATAATTCCGTCAATGCTCTTCACGCCTCATGACAGCCTAGTCAATTTTATAATATATATATTAAGTAGGGGTTACATTGGTGGTGGTAGTAGTAGCCGTGTGTTAATAGACACGTTTGTTTAACGAAAACGACACGAATCGTTAAACAGCGTGTCTAGTTTGGATGTAGGGGGATTAATTGTAACAAGTGGCAGGATCTTCGCGACTCGTCATGAAATTTACGAAATGCACGGGGCAGGCAAATACGTTTTTTTTTTATCAAGATGGAAGATGTCATTATGTTGATCAAAACCATTACGAATAAGACAAAAATAAAGAAATGAATTGATTACTTCAAGAAAGTATATATAGGTGCATGCCACAGAATAGCAGCGAATCGATATTTATATTTCTCACCCACCGCAATGTGATGAGTGGATCTCGAATACCTGTGCATCACGCTTACCGTGATAACAGGAAAATGGTCGAAATAGTGAAAAGGGGTGCTTCCTAACAGCTTAAGAAAAAAATACCGCTACAATATTTGTAAAAAGCTGTCATCTTCAAGAAAAAACGGTTAAAATTAAAATATGATATTTCATAAATAGCATTTCACCTACCAAGATACTAATAGAAGTACGTTATGGAATTGTCATGCCATATGGAACTGCTTAAGATGTAGGGTTTACAAATATATCACGCACTCACTTTAGTTGGCCTATAAGAGCAGTACCTCACCGCGAAAAAAAAGGGAGCTCTTTAAAAAACAATAATCTGAGGGATATCACTCTAAATAATCTGTTCCATTATCCTGTTTTTTACAAGTAAATTATATATTTATTTTCGACTTATTTGATGCGTGGTACGAAAATAAAAACATTCATTTACTCTCTTGGCGCTCCACCATTTTATTTTTCAATGAAAACTGTGGCCTTCCTTGACTGGTATTATAAGAAAAAGTCATGATCTTTGGTGATAGAACAATCGTGGCAAGCTGGAATGAATAAATAATTCACATCACGAATATGAATGTAATGAAAAGAAATTGCAATCACATCACAAGAAATATTATTTTTGTATTTACCTTAGGTTTGAGCTAATTCTGTTCTCACAGGGCAATTTCCTCAAATCCCACCACACTTTCAAGACGTTAGTTCACCCGTCAACCCTCAGATCTCTCCTCCGGATTCGATGCCCTTCAATTCTTTGATCGCTCTTCTCGAAGGCGTCCACGAATTCTTTCTCATCTAAACAAAACCCTCTCTATGGTCACATCACCTAACCAAAGAAAACGAGATAAAGAATGTTGCTAACTTGTGTCGCTCTCGCACCATCTACAGAGTTTCGTTTTGCTTATCCCACCCATACGCATGAGTTAATACGTCTTCAAACTTTGGCTCAAGTATGTGCATCAAACTCAGAAAGTCTCCGACGTCGTCATGCGCGTTTCTTCTCAAGTCGATCTATCCTCCGTTTTTGATTTGCAGCGGAGGAGTTGCGAGTTGCGCCATATAAACGAGAAAAAGAACAAAACGCCCTTTCTCTTGGACATCGGCAAACGTGGGCGGGCGCTGTCCAAAAAGAAACCACCAAAATACTGGAAGACGTTGAATGTGAGCATGAGTTGGGGGACAGTTTAAGTGAAGGGCTGCGATCTGGCAGGCCATATCACCGTTGTTTGTATCGAATCTAGACAGAGAATGGCAGAACAGAGAATGTGATTCAAGTGGGTGCGTTTTGAGATGGGTTTTTAATGAAATTAGGTGGTATTATAGTTTTAAGCTAGATTTAGTCTTCGCGTGCGTCATACCTCTGTTAAATATTCAACCGAGGATAAAGGATGATTCCGTTGTGTTGAAGTTCATCGATGTGAATATTGACCGTCCTATTTTTGTTTATCTTACTTTGAAAAATTGCCATATGTGACTTCAATGACGAAGAAATAAGGCAATGACTACTTTTTTGTCATATATATTACCATATTTTCCTACCAGGGAAAAATTGACAGCAGTTTTAAGAAATACTCATATGTCGTGTATGTTGTGTACACGACAATATGATTTCATTGCGATTAACCTGAACTACCAATCCTATATTCAATACATTGAGCATTAATTTTAATTGTACTATATACTATGGCTCATACTTTCATATTTTGTATGTGATTTTGCCAATTTACATGAAAATTTAATATTTTTGTTCTGTTATGATATATTTCTATTATTTTTGTATATATTGATGTGATTTTGAAAATATTTATCCATAAAATTCAGTTCAATTAAGCATTTATAATATGTAAAATGTTGTTATTAATAGATTTGGCATTATATGTTCTAGGGATTTTAAATTTGCAAAAGTCAGTGTGGCGACTCCAACATTAGGCAAGGTGAGGGTAAAATGAAACAAGTTTTAAAAAGAAATACTCTCTGACAAGCAGGCGAAGATATATAGTGGTATCACATTTTCAAGTGTGTAGGTCTAAACATTTTGTTTGTGTACTTAAAGGGAAATTAAGGGTAATAGCAATTTGGGAGAAAAATAGAGAAGCTGATTAGAGAGACTATGAACAAAATAGGACAACCACTATGAATAAAAATGACTTTCGTCACACACACACCATTTCTTTCTTACTATTAAAGCTTTAGCAGGCTCGAGTTCAAACACCTTTGATAATTTGGGAATTTATGTCGAAAGGGGCTAATATTTTTTATATTTCGTTTTCCATTAGATAGAGCGGTACTTTTATAACCACATGACGGTTTCGAGCGTCGAACAAAGGCTTCCTAAATCAGTTTGAAGAATAAAAGGTATTTCTATTTACGAAGAGTCACATCGAAACTACTAAACGTGCCTTTTTAAGCTGTAATGTGTCGTATAAGGACACCACTAGTCTGAGGCAATATCTTTTTCTGTTATATGATTTTGCTATTTTTGTATCTGTGTTTATAAACCCTTTACCTGCTGGAACCGGGTGGTTGCTGTATTAAGCCTATAGGGAATATGAAAATTCAGTAGTGAAAGGGTTCATTGTCTTATCTTTACACTTGCAATAAAGTTCATCCCGGCAATGTGGTATTAATAGAGGACATCAAATGAATTAAAGTGACAATCAGAGAATTACTTTCATGACCATTCGAACTGTACCCCTCAAAAAGTTAAACTGTTATTTCCGTCATAACTATTGCTATCAGATTTGCCCATGTATTATTTGCCATCATTAAAGCAATGCACAAGTAGGTTAATTATGAACTAACAAGATTTTATATGAATTACCATTTGTCATTTTTTTAACATTTAACCTTATTTGAAGTATAGCATAAAATCACATTTGTTCATTTATTTATACTGTTTTCATGTATCTTTTAAAGGATTTCTCCATATTTGTAATGATTATTATACAAATTTATTGGAAAACAAAAAATTCATGTACCCTATGTGAATGAAATTTTCTAACAAATACAAGATACAAACTAACGAAAGGATTCCTTTCTAATATATTTTTTCCTCAGCAGAATACATAGAGATATTACCATCATAACAGAAATTGTAAGAGTAATATCATATTCAAATTGGCGTAATTTGTTGCATTGCCGAGTGGAGATAACTTCCGTTTCGGCGCATATAGTCTGCGGGAGGCGGAAGTGGAGAAGTGTGTATGAGAAAGATATATATATAGAGAGAGAGAAAGAGAGAGAGAGAGAGAGAGAGAGAGAGAGAGAGAGAGAAAGAGAAAAGGAAAGGTAGAGAGATAGCGAGAGAGAAATGGTAGACGGGAGAGAGGGGGCTAGAGAGAGGGGGATATAGACAGACAGAGAGAGAAAGACGTAGAGAGAGGGGAAAAGATATTATAAAGAGAGGATTATATAGAAAGAGAGAGGGGGAGGTAGAGAGAGAAAGAGGAAGAGAAAGAGGAAGAGAATAAGAGGAGGCAAAAGAGAGAGAGAAAGAAAGAGAAAAACAGAGGAAAGGCGTGAGAGGGAGAGAGAGATGGAGATGAAGGAAGACCAGTTTGCATAGGTAGAAGGAGACAGGGATGGAAGGGGGTTGAGTCGTGTAATTGCAGGTATAGTCCCCAGGAATTAAGGTTATATTCTACTAGGGCTTGGTGGGGAAGGTAATCCATACATTGCTCTGTTTACACGTCTCTGACTCGAAAATGATAGGCGGGCCACTTGGGGTACATGGGTGTCAGCACCAGCGAGTTGAGAATGGTATTCATTTCCATGCCGTGCACTTTTCATCTTGTCGTGCTAGTAAATAAAGGAGGTTATGTTAGCGCGTGATTATCATTCCGAATCAGGATATGACAGAACCTGGGTATATATCTTACATGGCACGTTCACACTCGTCATTTTCCGTGTGGTTTTCCTTGGGGAGCCTGCATGCCCATGGTTTCAGCCATGTATTGCCAGTGCGAACAACCTGAATCCATGTTTAAATGAAGAATAACGAGTACATCAGAGAGGATTGCGTTAATGGCTATGTGAATTTCATTTGGTTTAGCCAGACTTTGTCGAAATTGTGTCAATAATACACCATGTATAATTGTAATCAATAACATTAGTTAAGTTAAAAAAAGATAATGAGGGAATGTACATGTATAAGTAGGTCGAGGATAACAAATATGACATGTATACGTGCGGATCATTAACCCCCCCCCCCCCACCACAAAAACAGAAAGGAACCGACAGTATTAATTAACTCAATTACCTACATCTCAATGTATAATGTAATTACAATCAATCATAAACTTTCTTTGTGGATACATTTTATTCAAGTCCTTGTCTAAGAGGCCATCGTAATTTCCCGGGGCAGACTTGAAGAAAACCTCACTCTAAAGAATAAGTGTAGGTATGCTAAAATATGAGATGCATTTCTGCCTATTGATGTAATGTATTCCTTACAAATGTAATGGGTTACGCCTTCTTCAAGTACATCACAGGATCTACAGATTCCCATACACCGTTGGCATTGTAGGGTTTATTTCTTATTTCTAGCCTTATTCCTGATTTTAATAATCCACAATCCCTAAAATATGCCTGATTACTGCAGAGACAATGACTTATTCAAAGTTTTACAAGACGAACTGGTTTATTTCCGAATCTTATAATCCTTGTCGGTTGAAAGACCGACTCTAGTCAGATTTATAAAGGGTACCTGGCAGGAATTAATTTATTGAAATGCTAGAGTGTCGTAATGGCCGCCCTGCTATTATAACAGCCAGGGTAATAATCGGGGCAGCGCCAGGAGCGTCACGACGTGACGGACATGTGCGCAATATAAGAAATCATTATTACTATTACAGACGTGTTAATCGTATGGATAATCTTGCATGTCTCTCCCTTTTAAATGCGAAGCTCATTTTCGTCTATTTAAATATTTCACAAGACAAAGCTTTGAATAAATACGTCTAGTCTAAATGCCATCGATTAGGGTTTCCGTACAGTTATAATGACAATTCCATTCAAATTTTTAAAAAGACTATTTCTTTAACGTTTTTTGGGCGTCAAATTGGCGCAAAGGATTTAGCACAACAGCCACTCTTTAAGTCAATACGCATTAGCAAAGAGTATAAAGTAGTAACTTTCGAAAAATGATTTCTATTCTGTATTTTGTTATGCACTCGGAGTAACACTGTCTAATCTCGTTGATCTTGATGGTATTGCCTCTGTGATAAACAATCTTTATTTTTTAGATAAAAGCGAAATCAAACTAACGAGAAATATTACCATTACTAATCCAATAGAGATTTTGAAAACTCTAATTACCTTTATATGTAAATTTCAATCATCTTAGATTCATCCATAATTTTTGGCATCTTTATGTTGAAAAATAATATAATGGATTTCTAAGAGGTTTGAGTAAGTGGAACGCACATGAGCTGGATAAGGAAACGGGTTTTGATTTATCCTTATTCAATGTTTTGTTTTATCAAAATCTTGTTGTTGATTTTTTTTTATCTATCAATTATTTATATATTCATCAAATTATTTCTTTATTTATGTATTCGAAATTTATTACAACGCGTGAATGCCAGTGCGCTTACTTAATCGGTAACAATTTTCAAATGCATTTTAAAAACACATGAGGATATATTAAATATAACTACCTGAACAATAAAAGATATAACAATATGAAATATTTAAAGAGAATCAATGGATAATGAACATATAGTGAACAGAAAATTAATAAAATAAATTCATTTAGAGAAATCCTCAAGTTGAACAGTCATTGAGCAATGTATCAAACGTATTATCATTATTTACAATATCCTACATCAAAACACACAATAATATTCGCAAAATTGTTTACGTGCTTAAAGTGATCATGAACGAAACATTTTCCGAAATGTAAGCAAATGAGTTGTGTTCCGAGTCATTTGCTTTCTGGGTCGAAATACATTCATTGCCGGGTGAATGGAAATAAAGATGCGAGATATTCCATCAACCGGCGAAAACTGATTTGTACGGGTTTTAATTCAAGTTTGCTATAAAGCACTTCTGGTTTAGAGAGTGCTGTATTTCTGTCAAGTTAAACATATAAACACATAATAACGACGGTGTTTGATAATATGTATTTAGGCGCAAGAAGGTGAAGACTGGAGGAACGTGAAAGAACCTTGTCATGTCTCATAAATGATTCAGAAAGCAATGAAACAATGTCAAAATGTAAAAGGCCCTGATAGAGATTTTAAAAAATACAATTACATAAGTTTCAAATGATGTTATTTATTAAGATATTAAAAAAATATCGTGCCGCTTGAAAATCATTCTTTTGAAAGAAAATTCCACTTTTAGTAACAAAAACTCTCAGTTTTATCTTCAGATATGTTTACAGATTCTATTTCGTGAAAAGTGTATGAAGTAATAAATCAAATACAATTTATCTTATTCATTCAGTTTTTGAAACCAGTCCTTTCTTTAGCATGTTTACTTTGCTTTTTTTTTCATCGAGAAACCTCAGAGTCGGTGCTACGAATGGCGACATGACGGTCTGTTATTCTATTTTGTGTCCGACATTTCGACCAAAAATTGCCTTGCTTATTCCAAATCAAATAGAAACTAGTTATTAGTGTGTTCAAATTCTCATTTCTTTGTCGGTTAAAATCTCTCATTGCTTCTGCATATGAAAGGGGATTTGGGGAGTTTGGAGGCTACGTTTCTTAGTAGGTCTTACCCCCACACAATACGGCGGGTGTTTGCCCGAGTTTGAATGACAATAAATCGTGACTGGTTGCTAGTCCTCAGCACGGCGTCACTTCGATTTTTATCAGACGACCATCATGACCATGCAGACCGTTATGAATTACGCATTGTCGCTGACAGAATTTCTGCTCCCTTTTTCCCGCTCTCAACGTTCCTTCAAAGAGGAATCTGAGAGGAAAGAAACAGACATTATGACGCGGCTTCCAGGGATAATCGCCTGTCCCCCTTGTGTGTACATCTCCGCTACGACATTCATCTGTTTGCTAAAGTGATATTTAAATTAGAAATCTTATCGATCGACTTCTCTAAGACATGAAAGCTGAATCCTATCTCAGCGAGATACTCTCTTTAATCAAACTACAGCAAAATGACAAAGTGGAAAATAATGACCGGAATAAGAAATATACTCTGATGTCAATAGCTTTGTAGGACTGATGTTGTTCTGTAGATGAAAGTCTTGTTTAAGTTAACCAAAATATTTGGTCTTGATCTGTCAATTCCTAAGGCTTAATTCAGATAGTATTTAGTTTCAAGTTTTTTTCATTTCATTTTACACTACTTTACACCATTTACTTTGTATGAACACCAATTTACATTCACTAGAAATTTCGATTAAATAATGAACAACATCCCCTTTAAGTGTATTGTGAATATTCAAACTGTATGAAAGTGAATGTTGGAAAGTAAAACAAAAAGCAGAGAAAAAGAAATTAGACTCGTTTGAAAAGTTACGTTGGCGCAGAGTGCTAAGGACAGCATGGATAGGCAGGAGAACAAACAGACCAGGGGGTGTTTCACAAAGATCCTAAGTTGAACTTATCTCTAATTTGGACTTACAAATTATGGAGAGCCATTTGTAGGCTTAAAATTAAGAATATTCAAAAGCAAAAATTCTAGTATTTTAGACTTTTAATATAAAATTACACATCAAGAACATGAAATCTTCTTGATAAAAGAAAATATGAATGATTTTAATCAAAATTATCCCTTTAAACATAACTTTTACAAAATATTTTCATAGATGCTAACGGCTTTCCATAATTGTTAACTCAAACTTAGAAATAAGTTCAACTTATGATCTTTGTGCAACACCCCCAAGCGCTTGCTGAGCTACAACCAAGCTGTTCCTTGGAGGCCATAGTTGTGAAACAGAGACTTGTCTTCTTTGGACACATTGTGTTAGATAAAAGGGTACGGAGCAGGATATATTGCTTGGAAAATTGCAGGGTAAAAGTAGAAGAGGGAGGCAGATGATGAGATGAATAGAAGGTGTGACTAAATAAATGAACAGGTCATTAGAGTGACTCGGTAACATTGCCTCGGATTCTGAAACAAAATCCTGGATTTAGCTCATGCTGGAATCATAATTATAAACCTTTAGGTCAGTCAGGAATCCCATGACGTTTACAAGCCGATCGCCCGTCTGATTATCAATATATTTATGATTGAAATTCGAAATTTCAAAAATCGTTTTCCAATGCTTTTTATAACACTTCAGTCTATTTGAGAAAATGAGTATGGTAAAACCGGTCACTCAAAGATTTTTACTTTTTGGAGGCACTTAATGAACATTTTGAAGTGCATTTTTGAGGGCTTCAATATTAGACCATATCACAGACGCTGATAACACGTAGGGCCATAGATATCAGATTTGGCATTGTTAAACAATGCATTTAAGAGAGATTGCAAAGGTGCACATTTAGACAGAGTAGCCTGGAGAGGGATTGTCTATGGGGTCACCAGGGGTCGGGGACGACTCGATGGTACCTACCAATATTCTTCTTATGTTATTCTTTTATAGGAATGATACAATATAATTATTACTCTTTCCTTCATAACAATTTCTATCCTTTTCCACGGTTGATAATCAGATAATCACATTTGCAACTGAACTTTGAAGCTCATGTATCATTACAGATGTACAGCTTAAAAACGAAATGGATGGATTATCGATTGTCATTACCATAGAGAGTGATATCATTAAAAAAATCCACATAAAAAAAAGTTTCTAGGCTAATGGATATGATTTGCATTATTTGTAACCTTTTCACGTCTGGGAAATGGTGACAAGATCAGTTAGGTTCTAAGAAAAAGGTCAAAATGAATCTACACTGTTGATAACTAACAAAAAACAAAAAACATTTTATATTTTATTTCATTTCATGTATTTATTTTTCCAACGTACGTTTGCCATAGTTGTTTGTTTTGTTCACATGTAAATAAAAGGCTCAGACTTACTTCACAGTGAAAAAAAATATAGGATACAAAACACAGATACAATTTGTTGATGAAAAAAACTGACAATGATACATAAACTTGATTGTTGTTTGGTTGTAGCTTGTTTCTATCTTTTAATACAAAAATATTCATCATTACGCCAGAGAGAGAAGGCAGCTCTTAAACAGCATTGAAGTTAATTGGAATAAATCTCATAAACAGGAAAACAAGAAACTGAAATTATATGGGAAAATGATAACCGTATTTTAAATGATTATGCAATACTATAAAGGTGAAATTGTGTAATACATGCTGTATGGTCTAATAGAATTACCCTCTTTTATATGTGCAATGACTATTATTCCTTTGGTATATTTTCGTTGTGCTTCTGGGAAGGGGGTTAATTTACAAAGCATGATACTGTAAATATGTTTTTGGCTGAATACGTATTTAATTTGGCAGCAGCCTATCCGGGTTTTGTGGGTTTATTTTTTCTTTGCCTCTGAATATGAAGAGCGAAATAAACATCAGTTAAAAAATAAAACCCACATATCTGAATATGAAAGAGAAAGAGATAGCGACTTTGCTTTCTCCCGTAGGCTAAACATATGCTTTTTTTTTCGTTATTTTTTTATTTTTCGGAACTCTCTCTCAACAGGCTCATCTTACTGGAGGTTGATGTTTATGCACGCAATCTGATTCTCTCCCTCCATATGTTTGTTGCCTCGGAAGTTTTCTATAAACAAAGAGATGATTTTGATCTCCATGATCTCCAAGCGATGAAACGGCGTTTAGATCCTATCTAATGTCTGTAACTGCATCATGGGAAGCGCCTTTTAGGAAGGATATGCGATACCCTTTTTGCCGCCAGACCACAAGTCATGCGCACAAAAAACTCAACACGTCATTATACCCATTGATGACGTGGGGAAAATGGAGGAAAAACATTTGGCACATATCTAGGGATGATAAAAGATGGGCCTTTAGGAGCCAAACATTCGTCTCGAAGATGCTGAAAGAACCTTGTTAACATCAGCGAGGCTGATAAAGCAAATGGATGCAAAATAGGGTATGTTCCTCTGTAACGTCCTTACCCCAATCATACTCCCTCTGTCAGTCTGTCAAGCAGCGGTGTTTGGTACATAAAAGAGAGAGAGTAATGGCAGTGTGGCGTTATGGATTTCTATGGGTGTGCGTGTGCGTATGTGGGTGATGCGCTGCATGTGTGTGTGGTGGAGACGGTATCTGTTGTAAACGAATACAGACTCCCTGGTCTAGCGGTTAATACCCGGATTCGATTCCCATTAGAGTCGGTTTGTGAAACCTTGTAGTTTATTTCCACAAATACATGTATGACGAATACAATCTACTTTCGAAAAATCAACCAATTTCAATAGCCTTGTGCGTCATCTATTGTAATATGCGAACAATACAATTTCGTATTACGTAATCTGAACATGAACTCTATGGGATATACAATAGGGTATTGGAATCGCCCTTAAGTTTAGTTTACGAAAGTAGTTTCGATTGTGTTGCCAGTGCATTCCAGAAAAAAACTAAACCCGAAAACGAACAGATATTGTGAACAAATTACGAGCTGTATAAATATAATTCCTCGCTGTTCATAAAGTAGATACAATATGCTTTCAAATGATACATTGCAGACATTAATCCATACGCGCTTCTCCGAGTAACATTGTTTTGAAAATGACATGTCACAATTCATTTGTGCAAGATTCTGTTGAAACAGTGAACATGGTTAAAAACATATATTTAAAACTGAATGAGGGGATGAATTGACATGGGATTCTTTGAGAGGGCAAGATTCAGCGTCGCCTGGCTGGCAAAAGGGCGTTAGCTCAAATATTAGGTAAAAAAATGAAGCGTTAAGCAGAAGAGCGTTAGCACTAATTCGCCTCAAACTTTTACAAAACTGACTTATTTCCCCAAAAAAATTGTGGCCGTGTTCTACTATATCATTTCTAATAGTCTTTAAAGTTTCAAACCAATTTTCGGGACGGAAAACAGTTTAAATATGAAACAAATCTTTAAATGCGAATAATTCGAAAAGTAGTTTTTTGGTCGCTCGTGCGCTAACGCCCTTTTGCCAGCCGGCCGACGATTATCTTGTCATCATCATAAATTAAAGGATAATGGAGATATTGTCGATGATGACGGGCATATTTTGCACCTAATCACTTTAAATGATCTCCACTTATTATGAACAGTGATTTTAGCATTGTTCAGAACTCAGTGCAACTTTTGTGACAGAGCAAAGCAGACATTATGGTGATGTTTCCACAAGAATAAAAGTAAGGGCACCTTGCATTTTAATAATGAAGGAAAGGTATGGTCAAATACGCACTTGAGGCAGAAAATAAAGCATTTTAATATCTAATTGCCCTCTCAATATGTGCACCATTTCCAATCAATAAAGGGGCATTTCTTCATTGCTCGATGGGTTTGGGGAAAATCTGAGGCTGTACTCATCTGAAAAAAGATATTCGCCTCTATTTCATAACGTACCTACCCATTTAAGGTCTTGCCAACTGAATTAAATTGTAACTACTATTAGTGCTTCGAAGTTCCCATTTTTAATATAAACCCGACGGTATTTCGCGATCGAAAAGACATTAGAGAAATCAACCCATGGCAAATTTAATAGCTTTCTCTATCAAAATATCAAGTTTCAAGTTAAGGGTTGTTTAGAAACCATATAAAAATGAAACCATAGTTTTACATGTAATATCCAATTATATTATGAATCTTTTGCACGAGTTTTACAATATGCATGAGATTATGAAGTGATGAATAAAATATACGGTCATTATAAGAATAATTGATAAGCACTTATACTTTCAAAATTATATCAAAAATTCAAATTGATGATGCCACAACATAGTCTAGGTTTGTTGACCTGAAAAGACATTTGACCTTGACTTTGTGACCTGAAATTCTACGAAAATGGTTTGGGATACCTGATAGTCATCAAGTATCCCAAACCATGTGCGTAGAGTTCTTCAGTTCATGTTTCATTGAATAAGAACTTATGCTTTCAACAACAACAACAACAACAACAACAAACAAAAAAAAATCAAAATCAAAATTCAAAACTTAACCTTGGGTTAAGATTTTGATGTTGACGCCGCCGCCGCAGCCACCGGAAAAGCGGTGCCTATATGTCTCGCTTTTTCTATGCCGGCGAGACAAAAAAAAGAATAGACGAATTGATAAATGGATTAATAAATTAATAAATAACAAAAATCATACGAAATAACTGAAGAAAAAAACAATATTCTTCTTATAGGAAATTCCTAATAATTTTAGAACGTACTACACATGATAAAACGTGATGAAGCCATGTAGGAATAAGAGAAACCATATGAGAGATCTACCTACTTGATAGTTAATCAGAGAAAATGCGCTTTTAAATAGACATGTCCGGAGATAATTAATTGAGGAAACCTTAGGGGGAGAAATGCGCTGAAATGCGATGAATTTCATTGGTTAAAGTGAAAACACAGTGAAAGTCACCCGAAGTACAGTTTGACATTGAGCTTTCAGGCTTTTTTTTTTTAATGTTACTGTGGGAAATTATCATACACAAATGCAAGCTGAAAGAGAAGGCTCTTCAAACGCACTCATGTTCGAAAAATGACGAGAAATACATGTAGCTGTAATACTTGGACCTAACTTTCATGTCGCATGTTAGTGTAGCCCTATATAGGCCTATATAAATAGCTGTAATCTATTGTGAATATTTAGATGTAAAATAATTAAAGAAATAGATACGTAAATACAAATAAATATATAAGACCTAATAGATGACATGATAACATCCTTCAGTGTTTTCCCGTACCATGGCTTCACATTTCTGCTGGTACACGTATTGCAAGCCAATTATTACGTGCTACATAATCAACTTTTTCCAATTGTTTCCATACAGATTCTTTCACGAGGCAACTGCATGACCAAAAACTCAACTGTTGGCGTACTAGCAGAGCCAAGGGCCCGGGTTCGATTTACAGGAGAGACAGTTTCGTCAAGGAATACCCCTTTAACAATAAGAAGGCATATACTAGTGTCATCAATGTGCCATGAACACTATTGGTTTAAACATTAACAGGCTTTAAGATTATAATGTAATGAGGAAAATGCTATAACAAGAAGCTAAGAAAGCTGGATTCACCGCACAGGCGAATACACCTTTTTACAATAGCAAGGCGGGAATGAAGGATTCCACTCCCGGGTCACTGTACTATTCACATCTGCTTCAGCACAATAAATCACATCTGATTCAATAAATATGCTGGAAAACAGGCAAACGAAATGAGAATATTACAGGGAAAAATTGAGTCAAATTCGAGTTTCCAAACTTATAATATATCCTAAACCTCCTTTTACGACATGCACCTATTGAAAATGAGTTTGACAGAAGGATTAGCAATACGCATCAATCACGTAACACAAATCAATTAAAGTCCTTTCCTCCCTCGATGATGGGTTAGCTGTTTCGCACTATGATAGATAGCTACAGACGAAACGTTATCACAATCTAAATGTCACGTGAAGTGTTTTCTACATTCCTTCATAATATCGGAAGCCAATCATTTAACCAAAGCGCCGATATTGTAAACCCTCGCCTGCGCCATTTTGTCTCTTTACCCGCTTTACAGCCGGATAAGTGATACACGATGTGTTCAATCAATGCCAGGCTATTCGTCCAATACGCGGAGGGTGTGATGGGTAAAGACTAGGCGATAATTATAAACACCTTCAGGGCTAACATCAATCAGATTACACACGGTTTTCCGCCGAAAGGGTTATGACCTACAAACCATTGCAGAAATCTAGATTTATTCCGCTCTTTCCGGGCAAACTTTCGATTTTAAACACAAAGCAGGCTCAATTGAAAAGGAAAAATAACTAATTTTCATGAAGCACTGTGGCTGATAGCATAAATCAATATTTCAGTCATGATTTCACGAGATGGCTATTATTTATTAATCACGCAATTTGTTAAAGTTAATACTATCCTTCTTCTTTTTTTTAGAGCAGAATGCTCATTTGTATTCATATTTGGAAGTTAAAGCATCTCAGCTAGTTTCCGTTTTCGGCGTGATGTCAGCACTGAATTGGTCGTATCAATAAGCAATCATGAGTGTTTAAACGTGAGTGAATTATCTATTCTATTTTGTTATCGTTGTTGTCTTGATAAGCTTTTATAAGATGCTTGTAGTCTACAAACACCACCTTCTTCATCGATGGCGTAGCGTATTTCCAGCCAATCGAAGGGGAGGGGGCTCCGGTCTCTAACACATGGTGATCGTGCGTGCGTGCATGCGTGTGTGTGTGTGTGTGTGTGTGTGTGTATGTGCGTGCGTGTGTGTGTGTAGAGGGTAAAGTCGTGGTTGAGGGTGCGGAGGTGGCAGGAATCAATTCCGTGTTACGTCGCCTCTCCTTTTCCTTCTCTCTCCTCTTTACTTTTCTCATTTCTTTTTCACCATTCGATGTGAGACCGGGGGGGAGGGGCACCTACTCCTCGTGTCCAAATACGCCGTCGACCTTCCGGTCTCGAGGGCAATAGCTGTGAACGTTGATACTGCCCTTACATTTAATTGTCGAATTATACCATTCATTAATCAAGGAAAACCTGCAATAGCTTCTTAAATACTTTGTTTTGTGCCATTTTATTTTGAAGGCCACTTTTAACTTCATATTATAACTATTTGTTATCAGTTTACCGGCTAAATATTCTTACGTAATAACATTTCTTAAAAAAACGAGATTTTCACGTATGTGAATGAACTTCTCGGCTGATTTCAGACGGATTTCCCGCGGCTCGACGAACGTCTGCTGCCTGCTTTGTTACCTATCATAAGCACTGATCCATTATGGATGAGGTGGATTTGCATGTATGACAGATAGAACGAAGTACCTATCCATTCATGCCCTCATGTTTATGCAGTGAGTTAAACAGGGACGATTAGGGAAGATGGGCCACCTCGCCGAGATTCGTATTAAAGCCCACGACTTGGCTGGAAAGTAATACTGCAGGCTCTCCGCCGAAATCCTCCGCGGTCCAGCGCTGGTGATTACAGCCTGCTCCCACCGTTTCCCGCCGAATCCTTCAAAAGTCATTCTGGCATTAGGGCAACTGGGTCACTCTCCCTTAAAGCTTTATGGCCTGTATGGCCATTAAGTTTTACAGCTTTAGTGAGAACTGTTAAAAGCAGCTTCTTGAGTGGGTATAAGGCGCCATAGAAACTAAAAGGGTGAAATTTATAAAATCAGATCGGCTGCAGAGACGTAAATCCTAGCGTGCATATCATGTATGTCTATTAGATTGATAAGATTTTACTTCCGTCCGTCCATCAGTACCTGTCCATTTACTCCGAAAAGGTGAAATGAAGAATGTTAAAAATAGAGAGAGAGGATTCTTTCTCTCTTCATAACAACAGATGTTATCATTTCAAGATGTCATATCTGGACCCCGTTACATAAAACTGAACAACCAATATTTACTACCATGGCAACATTATCCAACGCTCAATCAAACCATTTTCCATCTGTACTATAGTTTATACTTTCATATTTTCTTCATATTTTGAATGCTTTTACGTTTATGTAATTTTTATATCGTTATCTGGTATGATATTCCATATTTTATTTTTGTTCATATTGTCATGATGGTGGAAATAAATATGAATTCTAGATTCAAGATTCGAATCAAGGTTTGCATGGAAGTTACTTTTAATGGCACAGTTACCAACAACGGTAAGTTTTATGAAACGGGGTCTGATCTGATATTTCAGGCATTTCTTTCATGATATGACTTGGTTCTTAAAACAAGACATTTCAATGCATTTTTTAACGTGACTGACTCAAGACTTTTTTAGAAGAAATTATGGTGAGGATAAAAATCATTTACATTATAACTCACTGACTATATAAAGTTAATATAAATATAGAAAGTATATAAAAAGAAGTGCAATAACTAGGTTCTTTGAGGTCGTTATTTAAAAAAAAAATGGTAATGTACTTATCCTGAAAAGAGTGGTATATTTATGCTTTAGCCAATGTAAATTCGTTTTGCTACCTATATTCATCTTTGTTCAATTTGCTTTTATATTTGTCTAGCAGAGTGAAATTTTAGTTCACTCTCGTACGCATTACCCTTAATCACGTGATCACCCTAATGGACATTATCATAAAAAAAGAATATCATACATGTTCTATATTAAGCAACATTAGAGTCATGGTAAAAGGAGGCTCTTTCACACATTAAGCGGGATACGGTTTTAAAAATAATCGCTACGGCGAAAAATAAAACGGCATTGTGTGACGTACATGTACGTTTCACTTTTTTTCTAAAGTTCTACAATATATGTTTATGCTGAGGACCTCGCTACGCGGAACCCATGGCAAATTGGTTTCTCAACCAATTTGCAATTCATTATGTTCTTTAAAACGATAGATGGTTTTTATTTTTAGGCTGCATACAGAATCGTGTGTGGGTGTGGCTTAATATATAAAGACAATACTGAGGTTGCGCTACAACAGTTATAGGGGTTGACGGTAAACTATAAGTTAATGGGACCAAATATACCCCAAAATAAATGAGATGTGTTCATGTATATATAGGTTGCTGAATAGGCTTATTCCGTATGTTTTAATGTAGATAGTGATCAAATCTTTATATGGACCTAGCGAGCCAGTGACATAACAAACTGTTGATCGAATTGAAAAGGTGTCTTTATTTAGATGGGTGATCATCAAAACGTCTCATATAAATCAAGATTGTCATAATATTAGTGAAACGTGTCCACTTTTCCTCACGAATTTTCATTTATGTATTCTGTTGTCATCTAAAGCAACGCCAACTCTAGTCAATTGGAGGCAGAGTTTTAATACCTTTTAAGATAAAGTACTGGTTATTCGATTACATTGAAGAAAAAAAACTGACTAGAAGCTATCATTAAATTGATGGCTCTGAATAGAGCAGTCCGGCCATATTCTGTTCAAACCAAACGAAACCAATAATGTAGTATACAGGAGTTATAACATGAAATCATGGTAGCACGGCTATAGCCGGGGTAATAAAACGATTGAAGGGCCCTCAGGGAGAACAGTATTAATACTGATGAGACTATTATTATTATTGTAAATATTATATCATCATTAGTAGTAGTATAATTATATCACCATCAGTACTATTCTTATCATTATTATCATCACC
The DNA here is from genome assembly GCA_035222895.1 of Strongylocentrotus droebachiensis. Taxonomy (NCBI): domain Eukaryota; kingdom Metazoa; phylum Echinodermata; class Echinoidea; order Camarodonta; family Strongylocentrotidae; genus Strongylocentrotus; species Strongylocentrotus droebachiensis. The sequence goes on along the minus strand of JAVYIG010000008.1, from coordinate 1,199,941 downwards.
ATCATTAATAATATTACTATTATTATTGTTATTTTTTATTGTCATTAGTATTATTATTATTATTATTATCATCATCAATATCACCATCATTATTATCATTATTGTTATCACCATTATTATTATTATTGTAAATATTCTATCATCATTATTATCATCACCATCATTATTATTAGTAGTAGTGTAATTATATCATCATCATCATCATCATCTCATCACTATCATTAGTATTATTAATACTATCATTATTATTATTGTTATAATCGAAATGACAAGAAATTCACTGAATCCTCTGAAAAATAATATGGGATAACATACACATATACATATACCCGTGAAGTATGATAGCCTAATTCAAACTGTTACCAAGGCAAATATTAGGTGAGGGGAAATACGAAAACAATGCCAAAGATTAATGGAGACAATGTGAAAGGTCAAGTTTGCAATTTTAGGAACATTAACACGCCCCCCCCCCCCTCCCAACCCATTACAAAAAGTGAAAGTCTTATTGCGCTCAGAATCTCACTATTTAGTAAGTTTTCGGATTCACACGGATTCAAACATTGATATTCTGATCACGATTTAAAATTCGTGTTTTTAATCTCACTATATGCCCTACGTTGAATACCCCGCCCCTCACTAATTCAGCAACATTAAAAAAGACTTTGTTGCATTAATTGCCATTCAAAACTTAAATTGTGCATTCAGGTTAGCACATTGAGCGATTGATTATTCAGTTGTACCATTTACATTCATGAAACATGGATGTCCCAGTTCCTTAATCTTTTGTAGACTGTTATTAAGCCAAGCTTTCAATCATTCTGTCTGAAACGTGTAATGTCGCCCATTTTATGTTGGCGTATAATGACATGAATTGAAACATATATCTCGAATCAACATGGATGACGTCTATGTCCCTGCGGTATAAGCTGCCCCGACCCCCTTTCATGTTCAGATTTTGTTTTTGTTTTCATTCACGACCCACTCTTCAATGAAACATTGATTTTACGAGGGTTTGATGTTACATTAAATGGGAGAAGAGCCGTCAGAATGAGACAGGTTTATTTAGCCATGATAATCGTTAACCTGATGTAGGTATTTTTTACAGTGTCCGGGGACGGTGTGATTGAAACTCAGGCCGGAGGCATATGCGAGAATGGTACATGACTGTATCCGAGAAAACACAGGTGGAAAAACAACAACAATGAGATCAATCTGATGTCACGATTAGCCTGAAATAGGCTTGCCCGTCAGTTAACCTCACTATCCCCCCAGACCCATATAGAATGTTTTCATTAATCACTTTGACTAGAAAAACATGGGTCTATTTTTACAATCCCTTTTTTTTCACAAGATATGTTTGCCCGCGATATAGCCTGAGAAAATTGATGATTACGCTGATTATTTTTTTGATATCACGGTCATAGCTGAGAGACAAAAGTTAAAGAAGTTACTCAGAAAATCATACCAGAAACTAATCGCATGTCTAACGATTAAAGGTCGTTTAATACACGCTGAACACGAGGCGTCATTTCGATTGCGTCATTACTTACGCTAATTAAACTTATGAATCAATTATCACATGCCTGTAATTTAAAGAAATATTTATTTTGCACTCACTCTTTGCAGGATACCACTCCCAGATGGTGCGACAAAGACTGCAGCGGAAGCTAACGCAGTTAATATTAATATTTCTTTAATCTTAAGTATGTTGAATATTAATTTAAATTATTTGTATGCGCCTTGAGCATCTTTAGAGATGGATATGTTGCGCTTTATAAATATTGTTATTATTATTATTATTATTGTTATCCGTCCCTGACGCCTCATTAACAAGGGGCATTAGCCAGAGAGACGCAAGGTAGACGCAAGGAAGATCACATTTATAAAATAATTTGATAATTTGACATATCTATTTCAAAGCAATGCCTGTACTGATCATCTTGCACTCAATTTGTGTTGTATGGTATTATACTCACATGGTGCGTCAAGATAGCGGCAGTCTGTGACGCAGTGCTGCTGCGTCATCACATGGACGCCGCACAGGGAAAGATATGGGTAATGAACAAACAGACATATGCGAAAGGGATAATGGACATATTACCTTCACTAGCAGTTCATACTAGGGGAAGGTCTTATGTGCCTGGAGGAATCGTACCAGGGTACGGAAAGATTTGCAGGTGCACGGAAGACTGAATGTTTTGAAAAAGAGTGAGGGATAGAAGATGATTGACGGAACCAATCCATAGAAACTAAAGATGACTTTTATTAAATACGATGCTTATTATTTGTATTCTATATGGCCTTGAGATTTTAAACGAAAAACCGAACGGATCAAAATAGATTTTCTGTTCTTTGGATATTCCTGCGAAGGGTTGAACATGACCCCTTTAAAATGTCGCTCTGAAGTGCTGGCATTTTAGAGATCTTTACATATTGAGCGTTGCCTTTTAGGATATAGTCATGACGATATTTTGGTGTACGCAACGCTTGATAGATTATACAAAATACATTTGTATTACTGCTATATCTTTGCGGATTCACGCTTCTCAGATTCCTACTTTTGATTTTAACCGAGAGCACGAAACAACCACAAAATAGATTTTCTTTTATTAGAAAAGGTGCTTTTTACAAGCATATGCACTGTAAAAAAAGAATTTGTTCATTGGTAATTTTTACGTATTTTTTCCATGTAGAATTTACTTGAAAACAATTAGTTTTGCCACTTACGCACTAAATTTAAGTTTTGCTAACTCAAACTTTTAATTTAGTAGAACATACGTGGAATATTTAAGTAAAATCAAATACATAAGAACTTTAAGTAATTTCAGCTTGTATTAATTTAGTAATTTTAACTCAAAATCAGAAATTATACGTATTACTCAAACAATTTATGTTGATTATTCTTATCTTTTTAACGTAAGGACCGATGCAGTGCGTAATAGAAATATTTACATAATTTATGAATATTCATTAAGACCAAATTAAACTCTTTTTTAAATAAAACAATTCTTTTTTGTGGTTGAATGAAAATTTAAGGACTTTAAAACATTTACTAATTCATTTAACATGGCTAAGCAAAGACAAGTCAATTTTTAATTATTACCCAGTTCAAAACAAATAAAAACTTGATATTTCAGGAAATTGTCAACCAATTTTCCTTTTAAGATGCTACGATCAAGTATATATAAAATTTGGAGCCTTTCAATATGTGTCGAATTGAAGCGTATGTAAATAGAAGTAGTGTTAGTGATTAATCTTAAATAGAAGTAGTGAATGATTAGTGGATGTTACTTGTTAGATTAGATGGGTACCAAATCGTGCAATATGTAACCCTATCATAGCTTTTTTTTAATTATCTAAAATGATTACAATACTTAAATTATTTACGTTAATGTAACTCGATGTAACTGAGTAAAAAATTATTCAGCAAAATAAGTAAATTCTACTTAAGATGCCGTAGGTAATATTTACTTAAGAAAAATAAGGCAATTTTTTTCCTCAATTTTATTGAGTTATTTCGACTATTATTTTTTTACAGTGTGCATACGATGTCTATCCGTTGCTATATCACAGTTTCCTCCATAGTTACACAACTTTATCCCTGTGCGATATTTAAGAAAATGGCAACATTTGAACTCACAGGAATATGGTTTAATCAATACATACTTTCATTGTCGTCCAAAGAACCGAGTTGACAGCATCTACATGAAAAATTAATAATAGTTTTAATATTGAAGTAAGGCAGTCGGACAGTAATAGTAAGACAATGTTTCACTCGAAAGGTTGATTGTTAAAGGTAATACAAAGTTTTGGTATGGGGTGATGAATTTGATTCAAATGAACATATCGGAAGCATATGCGATCCTACAATATTCAGTGATCGTTGTCGTGGTTGAAATCGAGTCTAAAGTTATGAAATTGTAAATAATAAACTCTTTCGTTGAATAGCTCCCTCTCAAGGTCAAGATATTTATTAAGCTATAAAACATTGTTTCTTGGCTAAAATCGACCGATTGGCTATTCCCGTTTGGAAATTATATATCAAAATAACTACATTTTCTGAGATTTTCATGGTCGCAGCTTCCATAGTACGGCCAAAGGCGCTATTTGAAATTCATCAAAATTTACCGGGAGCACCGGGACATTTTTATATTCCATTTTTCTCGAAAGCAGAAGTGTTTTAGGGGCAAAATTTTCTAGTGTTTATAATACATCCAAACATATCAAAACTGTAAAGAATCACTCTCCACCTAATTTTCAATATTTCCAAAAACTTTGTATTACCTTTAACAAGCTTTCAATGTTTAATTGTAATCAGGAAGGAAGCAGGGTAGGGGGTAACAAACATGAACATGTTGTATTAAATACTCAGGTGAGCATAATGTACGTTGCCATCTTGTATAGTAAAGTTACGGCATGAAACCCTTGCAAATTAGAGCAATGATTTCGCAGTACTACCCATCAACTAGTTGGCAATCGATATGAACAAATCTTGAAATCTACCTCTAATCTATCACCTGGATACATCAGAGACTTGATCCATCAGTCTGATCCCGGCTGATCCTTTCCAGATACTTCTCAGCTGCTCCCAAACAAAAATATCCAGGATTGTCGAGTTGTTTACCAACAGAATACTTCCTCGAAATGCTCAACCGGACCTCGAAGCTAGACTATCCTTAAAGTGACTCGGTAGCTGTGCCTCAGATTCTGAAACAAAATCCCGGATTTAGCTCATGCTGCGATCATGACTACAAACCTTTAGTTTAGTCAGGAATCCCATGAATTTTACAAGCCGTTTGCTTTTCTGATTATCAAGATATGTATGACTGGTAATCGAAATTTCGTTTTCCTGACGATCTTTGTAACACTACAGTCTACTAGGGAAAATGAGTATGGTAAAACCGGTCACTCAATTTTTTTACTTTTTTGAGACGTTCCATGATCATTTTGAAGCGCTCTTTTTTGTAAGGGCTTCTATATTACACCATATCACAGACACTGATAACACGTAGGGCCATGCATCTCATATTTAACATTGTTAAACGATGCCTTTAACAAGTCCTAATAACTTTTAAAACTACACTGAAAAGGGGATTTCCCTCAACCACGCCACCTTGCAAGTAATCAGTATTTAAGTTAAGGAAAGCATTAAATAATTCATGCATCGCACGTTTCCACGAGTTTTGACGAATCGAAAGATTACACATTATTGACGCGCCTTCATTTATCGGTACATAATAACCATCGTTTCATTTATTTATATTCATTTCCAACTAAATGTTATTACCATACTAATATCACTATGCAACATTTATCCAACATTACTACATTTTTAATCAAGACAAAAAATTAAATTCATGTAAAAACTTATAATTCCGGATTGTATCGATTCCTTTAAAAAAAAGGTATATGATATTTATCAAATCAAAAGGACTTGTTATTCAATTATGTGTGTTCAGACAATTGGCATAATGTCTGTGGTATTACTAATTTGCATTACGTTCTTAATGGAATTAGAGCACACTTATACTCTAAAGCTGTTGTCTGTAGAGTATATGTTTTTGATTGAAATGAGAGTGATCGGGTTGATAAAGAAGTCTGGAGGATGAAATTTTGATAAAACCAAGGCTGTAAAGATCACGTTCGAAGCTATATCGCATGAAGATTCGTATTAATAAACATTTTCGATAACATTTGGGAAATATGACATTGTAATCATGGTAATTATAAGTTTATGTTATACATGGTTTATAATGCATCAACTTGTCCAGTTTCCTACTTGTCTGAGGGTACGTTTATGCTCGGTTTTGAAGGCAGAATGAGCGATTTGAAACGCTCATCGTAAAGGCTCATCGTAATCGCAGTTCCACGGTGTACTGTTTATGCTCACTTCTCTGGCTCCTCCAGGCAATTCTGGCTGGGTGGCCTTGCAGCTGGATTCGCGAACCTGCACTGCGCATGCTACGTAGACCCACTAGAGGTCAGTGCGTTGACCCCATTTAAACACGTTTACAAAATGATTGTGCGTTTGTGCTTCCCCAGAATCGCCGATCGTAAACGCATCTTTTTGTTTACGATCGGCGATTACGATCGCCGTTTTTCAGTGATTCTACAAAAATGTTTTGAACTAAACGCGTAACAGATGCCTCATTCTGGCCAGAAAAAGCTGAGCATAAACGTACCCTGAGTTTTCTTCCCTACCTCGTGAGTAAGTGACTCTGGTTACTTTCACTGTTTCAGGGCATGTCGGGGTTTAGAAGTCACGTTGTGATTTCGATCCCTTGTTTATAGATATCCGATACACTTTACAGCAGGTGTAGGGAGATAAAAGAAGGTCAACTATTCAGGGAGACCTTCTTTATGTCGTCTATTCAAATCGGAAAGATCATGGGGTTTTACAACAGACTAGTATAGGTCTTAAGTAGATTTCTCTTTAAGGGCCGGTCTCATGTCACTGATTATATTCTAACCAAAACGTTAAGTTATTCTGAAATCGTTCATAAATTGTTTTTCTGAAATTTGGTATTACAAGTCCGATTTCACCGTCTAATCCTAATGAGCCTTCGATGGCGTATTCAAAACCTTCCAATATAACGTACGAATTTAATATATACAGTTAATAACTAAATTATTCATACCCCTTATATTGATATTTGATTTTTTTTTTTCTCGTTACTCAAGAATGAAAGTTGGACAGGTTAAATTAGGGCCTTTGTTGCATACTTTTAGATGTAAGCTTTACAATGTCACGCTCTTAAGAACAAATAATCGGGACAAAATCAATTTTTCGCAAACTTTAATAATTACAACATTTTGGTAAGGTATGAATAATTTAATTGTTAACTGTATGTAGTTTATTATCGTCTTCATGGCTATTGGCGATGTTAGACTCGCTCTTAATTGTTGTACAACCTATCTACAAAATGATGAATAAAACTTTCCATTCATTTTCATTAATTTTGAAATGTAATGTCCATACCCTGTTTGCTTGCAAGGGGTGGATGCCGCCGGGGAGATTTGGACGTTTTCCCGTCGTGTCATTCAGTAGGGCCAATTGAGTGTTTTGGTGGTGGTGGGGGCGTTTTATCAGTGGGAATCGTCACACTTCAGTCATAATCTGCTCGTTCTACTTGTTTATAAAGAATTGATTTACTAACCACCCCTATTTAAAAGGTGTTAAGGATCATCCAAAGAGTATAGCCTATGAAGTAAACTTTTGTCATCTATATCTAACGCCACGAGTAGTGATTGAGGTAGAATGGTAAGTAGTCATGGAAGTGAAGGCATTTGGAAATTCAATGAGCTTGGCCGTTACACTTCATAAGCCATATCTTTGGCCCCAATCTGGTATTGTACACGACGACGCCGTGATCTTGCCAACTCTTCAATCAAGAGACGAGTAACTTCAAAAGGCCTTGGGAATGATGCGATTTTACTATGCGCTCCGCGTAGCGCGTTTTGGAGTCTGTTACACATGGCCCTTTCATCTCAAGTGTATTCGTTCGTCACGGCGTTTGGTCGAGCTCCGATTATGGATAGTATATCGCTTTCTGAAGTGCTTCTAACATGCAGCCATCAATCACACGCATCCAACATGTCCGATGGAAAATAAAAGCGCAATTTAACAAACACTCACATTTCTTTGTAGCGAGGCAGAAAAGACGTTCGCTGAAATTCACGTTGCCACCTAAATATACCATATTCATAGTGATGGAATCTACATGTAGGTATGAGAAAATAATGAGAATCTTAAAGCAACCATAGGATGATGCGGGATGCTTGCGTAAACATATACATGAAAGATTATATGCGCATAATAAATGTGTTAGTTTCTTGAAGTAAAACATGCTCTTGAAGTAAAACATGCCAAAGCATCAACTAACAATGGATACGCTACTTTGATAACACGATCGCAAATACTTTCAGAAACCAGTTTGCAGTTTCAATACTTTATTGCCTTTAGAAATCAAGTTTGGATTACGTAACATGTCACTGTGAAACTCGAACATTTCAAAAGGACATGCACAAGGCCATTGAAGTTGTCTTTAATAGGTTGATTTTTTTCTCTCGAAAGTCTTTGCGATCGCGTTCGATCACATGTTTGATGCGGAAAAAAAAATCATGATTTGTTTTTAATTTCACATCAATTCAGTCGACGTTTCGGTTTTAACCAATCAGGAGGTTTCGTGGTATAGGGGTTTGTTAACTTGACTCTCAGTCCAGGGGTTTGAATCCCAGCCCGGCACTTACGTTCTTCGGCAAGGAATTGACTCATATATTCCACTCTCTACTCAGGTGTAAACGGGTAGTAGGCAATTGCTAGGGTAGTAATCAGTCAGCGTTGATGCTGATGAAGCTATCGTGGGTGAACACTATCATTCGGTTGCGTTATGTTAAAACATATGTTATTCAATGAAGGAAATTTTGTTTTAATTTTATTCTTGAGATACTGTGTCAAGACCCAAAAAACGACAAAATCTTCAATAAATATAGTTTCGTAGCAACCGGATCAATACTACTTTATAAAGCTGAGTATTAGGTAAATAAGCTGTGGACACCCGGATCAAAACGGCATTGAAATACAATCCCGTGATTGGTATTCACATATTAGTAGTTGATGCGATTTTCATTTTATCTAATTTGTGGAGCATAGAGTTGTCAAAAGGGTTTCATATTTAGCTGATTTATATAACATTCTGTTTCTAAAGAATTTGCCTTTGTATACAAGGTACTATCTAATATTATTGGCATGGCTGTGCAAGCAGTTGAATTGACATCGGTTGCCTAAGAGTTTTTGTTTGGAAGATGAAAGTAGAACGGATGTCTAGTTGAAACTAAAATTAATTTCAGCTATATACTAATCTGTGTATTAATCTACTAAATTTACTGCAAGGAAACCTTTCCAAGGTAGAAAGTCACTATCCAATCCAAAATATATTTGATATAGCGCCTTTTCCTTCCGGTTCCAAAGCGCTGCACACACCGCTCCACAATGTTTGGGCCACTTTAATATAAACAAAAGTTATTCACTTCTCAGAGATCAGTTAAGTATATGTAGGCTGGTCATAAAGTAATTTCTAGCAGAATAGATGTGACTTGAGTAATTTCTTGAAGTGGTCAACAGATGAGACCGTCTGCACAGCAGTAGGTAGGTATCACTCTTTAAACACTGCCATGAGATTTAAAATAGAAAGCCATGGTAGTCGCACAATTTATATCAGAATTCCTTTTCTCCTTGGGGGAGAAATTGATATTTTCTGCCCCGAAGCAAAATTTAAAATTTAGAACAGTTAAGTCTCTTAAGACCTGTCTAGATTTTCTAGACGATCAATATTATTACTTCAAAATGAGTTTCATTTGAACATACCTTGATATTCAAGAAAATATCCTGTTTATAATGGGTTTTATGTAGATTTTCAGTTTATAACATGTCATGTCATGTCAACTATTTAACATCGAGACGTGAGATGAATATATAATGAAACTTTTACGATATATTTACCTCTGATGTTTATTACATCGAGGAAGTCTGATATTAAAGGCAAAGTGATGACCTTTCTCCCCTAATAGCATGAATAGCACATTGCCACTTCAAATGGAATGCATATAAACAGTGAAAACGGCAGAGTCCAAAGGGGAAAATAGCGAAATTAAGGTATCTTATAGTTTTAAAAAGGACAACTATATCAAAATTAAAGTCGTAAAATCACACATACATTTTCGAGGGAAAATTACATTAAGGACTACATCAAATATGATACTGCTCGACGGTTGGCTCACTTTAATCGAAGACAATATCAGAGATAAGAGTGTTTTTGAGGAGCTCATCAAACATATTCAACATGTTCTAGGAATATAAATTTACTTCAAGACCATGCAGACAGACATTTCAAACCGTTCCGATATAAAAACAAATTAGTAATCTACGATACTCCTAAGGTATTAACATGTTATACTTTCACTGTCTTTAGTTTGGACACATTTCTCAGACATTTTATCTAGAATATTTGAATCTACATGATTGTTTATTCTAATTCATGAATGATGAATTATAGGAATATAAATTACTTCAAGACCAGACAGAAATTTCAAACCGTTCCGATATAAAAACAAATCAGTAATCTACGATACTCCAAAGGTATTAACATGTTACGCTTTCGCTGTCTATAGTTTGGACACATTTCTCAGACATTTTATCTAGAATATTTGAATCTACATGATTGTTTATTCTAATTCATGAATGATGAAGCTTTTAAGAGCCGTCTTCCCTGAAAAAGGTTTCTGAACCGTTCAAACTCCCACATACAAGTACATTATGGGCGTGTTGATTGTGTAAGGGAACTAGTTTTTTAAAACCATTTAAACCAATCCTATTGAACTACTTCAACATCATTTTGGATGGATTTTTCTTTCTTTTTTCTTCTCTTTCTTCTTTTTTCTTCTTCTTGCACATACCAAAAGCAGTGTATCTTCACAGAGTTAACCAATTTGATATTGAATTATTTTATAAGCAAGAGCAATGAGCGCCATACCAACGCTGAACAAGGCATTATTACTATCTTTATAGTTATATTTAAAGTTGCTTTTAAAGTAAATACATTTAGAGAAAATAGCTGTCATTTAGGTGAAATTAGATTTTGTGTCTGTTCCGGTCCTGTTTACATGTTTCATCAATGGAAAATGCGTTCCAGATCACGCCATGAATTTTGTTTTAATAAAACTATAAACATATTAATTTTGTATTCTTCTTCTTAGCTATATGGAAAGCACATTTTGTGGCAATGGAAGAAAAAAACTCGTCAAAAACTGTTTTGGCTTACAGTAAGTTTATCACCATAAAGTGTTGTCAATTTGATTTTTCATTTTCATTATTTCATTATTTCATCATTGAGTATCATATCTCGATTCTATTCTTCTTTTCTTCTTCGATGCACTGTTTAATTATTTATTTTATTGTTCGTGTACCATATGGTACTTTATAAATACTCACTATTATCACTATCATTATGAACTGTCAAATGGGTAGCACAACCCTTCTTCACATAAACTTCATTCTTTTGAAGCCTGTTATTCAAGCAAGTGTGCGATTCGTTCATCACTTTCATCGTAAATTGTGACCTCTAAACATTAGAGTCATTAATAGATAATTGCTATCCCATTCCTGCGTTCTCAAAATTGCCATTATACGTTAATTGGCCTTAATAGAATAAAAGCTTGAGTGGTGATTCAAAAATGATTTCATATTTCGGGAGAACAAGGTTCCAAGAAAACATGTAGATAAAATACCTGCCATATTATAGTCTAGAAACAGGAACTATTTTTACTGACAATCCACTTACTCATTATATCCCTATAAACAGAGTAGGCGGAATATACATTTATCAATTACGAGGAATTCACTGGGGTGGGTTAATATAAACGATGGGTCAAACAAATTATAGCTCTTCCATTTTGCTTTAGGTTCTTGTTGTGCTTTGTTGTCTTGGGAGGCGCAATGAGGCACTCTGTCTCCTCACTTTGGCAGACTGCAGATGGTTCCCCCTGCCCCTTCTGATGATAAAGTCTGGATACGCCACTGTATTAATAAAAACAATGAGCTCCTCTGTGTTTTTTTGACTATGACGAAGGCAATAATCACCCCCCATATCTCTTCTCAGAAATATGACAATGACGCAATCACAAAGAGATTCGAAATGTCAACATAAGTTCGTTTTATTTCCATTTCTCGTAAAAAAATACATTTAACAATACATTATACATAATTTTATAAGCAAATATATAAATATAAATAATACATAGAATATGGAGGTCCAGCAGAGGCCATTGGCCTTTCAAAGGCTGGGCTCCAGTGTCCTCAGATAATAATACAAAGTAAAGAAAAAAGAAACAATGGGTAGTAAATAAATAAACAAATGAGTACAGGCTAATTAAATTAACATACGATAGGAATTCCTTCATTAAAATTACGTTTAAATGAGGCAACAGAATTAGGACAATCTCAACACCCTATACTTTATATCCCATGGAAAATCATGTTTGTGTTACGTCATTGTGATGTTCGCTCCTTTTAATACACGATGAACATAGCTAAATCAACTCGCCCGAGGTTGACTTTCAGAAAGTCTGTGCGATCGTGTTCAAATTACTTTGTAAATACATCGTGGCCATCTCGTATCCATAAGCACTTGCATTTTAACGTTTTAAGTATCTCATTTCCAAAAGCAAACAAACTTGCAACTAAGAAGAACCTTAACAATACGGGGTTTGTTCTCGTTTTTTTTCTTCAAAATATTATTATCACTCCCTGGTCGACATATATTAACCTACCTAACCCAGACACTATCTGGTTTCAACTGCCTTTACCATTGCCTATTTCTTGCAGCGAAATCCTGTAGACAACATAGAAGCTGCCTAATTATTCTTAGATTTTCCAATATGTGACCGCTTTTCCAAATGAACGTTGGTATAGTAACCCACAAATGAAGAAGTGGGATCCTATTTAGGTTAAGCTGTTGGATTTGACAATTGATCGCTTAACCTCAATTTCTTCTCCATGACTTCGTTCCTTCCTTCTTCCTTCAGACAAAACTTTGCATGATTGAAAACATTCGTCTGGTGTATTCAGGACTCAAAATAGTCTGTAATTAGTCACATCGCCCATGTATGTTACCATAATCTGCTACAAAAACCCTAAGCTGAGGCTAAACATGCTTATAATATATGCGGGAAAAAACATATTGTACTGAGCTGTAGTGCGTTTCATGTATTTATTTATTCATTCAAAACATTTATAAAGTAACACAAGATCAGTAAGTTGCTCTTTTCCACCTTGGGGTTGATACTAAAAGTATAGTTTTATGAACAATTATGACATGATAAAAAGTTATTAGAGTCAACATAATAACAAAGAAAAGGAACGAAATAATCAAATGAAGACAATGTATGATAAATATATAACAAATAAAGAACATATATCGAACGATTTATTCCTTATACAAATGGTAACTATGAAAGTATTAACAAATTCAAACGTAGACACAAACGTTGATCAATAATGCCCATGCACAAGCTATTACGATGAGATAAATATATAATTGTTAAAGCGAGACTGCTGAGCTAAACACCGTTAAAAAAAGATATCATCCAGGAGGGACAAATAATTATTGTAACATCTTTGGAAGTCCTAACAATAAGAATTGAGAATATGAAGAAGATTATTAGAAGTATTTGGGACATAATAAAAGCCAAATTACAAACCCACCGTGGTGCACATTTATTAATTTCTCACAAGAAATATAATGAACATTATGTATCGCCTTGAAATGTTCCGCTGACTTAATTCGTTTCCAGATTATTGATACTTTTATTACTCGAGAGTGTTAATAATAACATACCGTACTTATATAGCGCATATCACAATATGTCTCTATGCGCGGTGTAAGAGTAAGAAGGAAAAGTGGATAGAGTAACATAAGAAGAGTGAGATATGCACATCATACTTTCTCTCGTTAACATACACTGTTGGTCATAATGGTGGAATAATTATTTTTACCCCAGTTTAGGTAAGGATTTTAAAAAATTATTTATTTTTAATATATCTAGATAATGGCATACATTCTCAGATTTTAATGAATATTAATTTGCGAGTGTTTGTTTTGCGTGACTGCTAAATCATTGTGCTACTATGCTAATCAGCTAGGGAACCTACGTCCTTAAATCATAATTGACAGTAATGAGGATTAATGCCTCACAAAAGGGCACTAATATAGCTGATCGACACGATTTTTATTACTGGGGCCTCACAGTAACGAGGCCATTGCTTAGCCCCTGAATCATGACTGTACGCAGTGTTTGCTAGGGTACGCGGCCGCCCCCAGAAATCCCCTAAAACAAAGAAAATGCAATAAATTGTCAAAAATTCATTGCATTGTCCCCCGGCACCCAACAGGAAAAATTCCTTTGTGTGGCCATGCCTTGAACCATAATGCATGGCCCTACAGAGGAATTTTTCCTGTTGGGGGCCGGGAGAAAATGCAATGAATTTTTGACAATTTATTGCATTTTCTTCGTTTTGGGGGATTTGTGGAAGGGGCCGCGTACCCTAGCAAACACTGCGTACAGTCATGATTCAGGGGCTAAGCAATGGCCTCGTTACTGTGAGGCCCCAGTATAAAAATCGTGTCGATCAGCTATATATTAGTACCCTTTTGTGAGGCATTAATCCTCATTACTGTAAATTATGACTTAAGGACGTAGGTCCCTTAGCTGATTAGCATAGTAGCACACATGATTAAGCAGTCACGCAAAACAAACACTCGCAAATTAATATTCAATAAAATCTGAGAATGTATGCCATTATCTAGATCTATTAGAAATAAATAATTTTTTTAAATCCTTCCCTAAACTGGGGTAAAAATAAATATTCCACCATTATGACCAACAGTGTATGAAGGTATTTTTGAAAAGAAATGTTTTAAGACGCGCCTTAAAGTTGTCAACAGTATCACAGTTGCTACGTGGATACCCTCTTAAGCTTGTGGAATTTGGCATGATTTATATGGCAGGTCTTGCGTTGATTATACGAGAACTTTTGTCGTCGTGTTTGTATACAAAATAAAACAAAAATCAACCTACGCATGAGGGTGGCTTCTTTAATATTTGGAGTTTTTGTATTTTGTTTAGATGCGTCCAAAGATAATTTGCTATGCTAGAATCCCTGAATCTCATGAACATAGATAGAGACCTTCCCCTATCATCTCCTCCTCCTTCAGAGCTGCCAACCTTGTGCAACCAAAAAAAGGAATCATGATGGCAAAAAAAAGTAATTTCAAGCAAAAAAAAGGAATTCATTAAAACAAAACTTACAACCACGCGCGACACAATTCCAATGCTTCTTTTTGAGAATACTTTTCTCTTCAAGTATGTTTCAACCTTAGTTTTCTATTGAATTTGTGATAAAAATAACATATTAGGGCAGTGCGGTATGTAAAAAAATAAATAAATAAAAAAAAAAAAATATTAAAAAAAAAAAAAAAAAAAAAAAAAAAAAAAAACGTATTTTGTGAAAAAAAACGTAATTGGGATTAAAAAACGGAATAATTCCGGGAAAAACGGAATAATTCCGGGAAAAACGGAATGGTTGGCAGCTCTGCAGTCCTTAATTGTCTGCATCTGAGCAACAGAGAGCCTTGATTTTCCTCTTCATCCGAGGGATTTTAATGTGGAGATTATGGAGCGGTGATATAACTACATCCGTCTATGGAAACTTATAATAGATTAATGTAAAGCTGCAAAATGAAAATATTCCATTTCATGGCATTAGCAGAAGCGGAAAGTGTAGAAAAGAAGTAGGCCGACTTAAAACACAGTACTATTCCTAGTTTCCAAGTAAACATGCGCTCCCACACGACAAGACACACAGGCAAAATGGTAAAAGATTCTTTTTTTTTATAAATATATCGTTAAGTCCGTCGCTTGAAATTCCAGAGATCCTTTTGTGTGGAATAGGCGATAGGGAACCTAATGGACTGCCTTAACTCTTGCTACATGATTATACGACTGTAGGCAGTCAAATTAAATTAATTGCTGATTATTTTCTCCACAATCTTACCAATAATTTGGAGCTGCCTTATTTTCGTATCATTTCGTGGTGTGCTGAATGAGATTATCCATCATTTTCATTTTTAGAAGGTAAAAAGACATGCAGGAAACATAAAGCAGCAAAAGAAACATGTAAAAATCTTTCATCATGACAATCTGGTACACTGCTGTTTTTTCCTTTTTCAGTATTTTATACTCCATGATCAGTATATCTTTTTATCTGCTTTCCAAAAGCAATCACTATGACTGGTAATAGAGAAAAAGACATATTCGCTAGCAGATACATCGGAGTGAGCTTTTTACCCCTCCCCTCACAGATAATAAAGATGCGTAAAAAAAACATATTCGCTAACAAAAAATGTAAATGCGCTATACCCCCCCCCCCCCCGCTACGTACGCACGCACCACGCACACAGTATGCGCCCTCACGTTCACAATTCAGTGAGATAAGGAGTCCAATACTCGACAGTTAATCAATTAAGAATATCTTTTTTTTGTTCTCATTGGTATGCAGTATTTTATTTTATTCGATTGCATCATATAGCCAAAGTTACGTGTGTTTTTTTGGCCGTTGAGACGATATACTAAAATATTGAAGGCCATTACGTATGCTTTTATACCAGACTTTATAGGTGTATATGAATTTCACTTGCTTTAGAAAATCATCTCCTTTTTTTTTCTTGAAGAAATAAATACGATTTACATGGAAAGCTACCAGGAAAACGTAATTGTAGACGTTTTGTTGTCTCAGCTTTTAACAAGCACCATCTCATATCATAGTGGACGAACACTATCACACTCCCACGTGGGAATACACCGACAACAAATGCATATTTCGAGCCACTTAACAGCATTAAAATTACGCACTTGATATACCGGGTATTTTTCTTACCAGCCCCCAAAATTATGTACGAAAACATACTTTCTGATTCATTCCCCGTGTTCCCTGTGGATTAAAAGAAAATATGGATTCATTGTGAGATACTTTCCTGTCATTTTATTAGTCTATATCTATCTCCAGCTGCTTGTTGAGTTAGACGAGCAAATAACGGCCACTCGGCTCCCTTTCAGTCAATTCAGTTGAATATGTCATCTTTGGAAAGGAAGTGAATTTAATGCAACTAAGAGGATCAATCGAACACTCTGGTATTCTTCCTCTCGGTGAAAAGTCAATCAATTTGTTCCATTAAACCCTCGCAATCCACGCCGCTATTTGCATTCAAAACAATAACAATAAATAAAGATGTTAAACGTATCTTTTAGACAGCGACATGTTTATTTAACGTAGTTGCTTTACGTCCTTTGGGAGTTTATTGATTTTCTTGTCACCATTATACAAAGAGAGGTATTCTATTATGTATGAGCTCCAAAAAAGACACAGTAGTAATTTTTCCCCCTTTCATTGAAGATGGAAATGTTCACAATGTGACAACTAGTCGTTTAAGTCCAACTTTTCTCTTCAATCATCTTTTACTTCACATTGATTTTAAATTGATTTCTTTACAAACATTTAGACAAATGTTAGACGTCTACCCCCACTGGCGCCAGTATACCTATACGCCTACACGCATTGGTGGTACGTTTGACGAGTTTGTCTGAGATTATCGAAAATGATCAACATGTCTTGTGAGGGCGCGTGATTTTTATGTAGGTAGAAGTTGTCTTCGAATCGGTATGAGGGACTTTTGGATTTGCACGATGACATAGTGGACTGCTACGTGTGACGTCCTTCTAAGGCACTGTGATGTCCAATGACGATGGAAACGCCATTAATCTCAACAACAACAACAATTTTAAGGCACTGCCAGTGCCTTATAAGGACGTCACACGTTGCAGTCTACTATGTCGTCGTGCAAATATAAAAGTCCCTATTTACCTAATTCAGAGGCTATAGGAATAAAGTACCGGAGTGCTACGTCATATTCACTCGTCCAGATTGCTGGTTCTAAACAAAAGAGCCTGCACATGATGTTCACCCGCCTCAAAATCATTCCTGCAACGGATTGTTTAGCACAATTGTTTGGAACCAGTAACCTTGACAACTTGGTCAGTATGACGGCATATACCTCGGTACTCTTATGAGCTTATGTGAAGATGGTCAGTAGCTTGGAAATTGAGGGAGCATTGGCATTATTAATGAGGGTATTGTGGCATGACCGGATGAAAGAAACGTGGATTAGTGGGAGCGTGTGATAGGGCTCTTATTAGGGACTTTTAGATTTACACGACGAGAGCGTGGACTGCCGCGTGTGACAGTGTGTTAAAGGTAATACAAAGTTTTGGTATGGGGTCATGAATTTGGTTCAAATTAACATATTGGAAGCATATGCGATCCTACAATATTCAGTGTTTGTTGTCACGGTTGAAATCGAGTCTAAAGTTATGAAATTGTAAATAATAAACTCTTTATGTTGTATAGCTCCCTCTTAAGGTTAAGATGTTAATTAAGCTATAAAACAATGTTTCTTGACTAAAATAGACCGATTGGCTATTCCCTTCTGAAAATTATGTATCACAACTACATATTCTGAAATTTTCAAGGTCGCAGCTACCATTGTATGACCGTAGGCGCTATTTGAAATTTATCAAAATTTACCGGGAGCACCGGTAAATTTTTATATTCAATTTTTCTCGAAAGCAGAAGTGATTTAGGGGTTAATTTTTCTAGTGCTTATAATACATCCACAGGGGCATCCAAATATATCAAAATTGTGAAGAATCACTATCCAGCCAATTTTCAATATTTCCCAAAACTTTGTATTACCTTTAAGGCACAGGGCCGTGCCCGGGAGTGCCTTAAAAGGACGTCACATTACCTTAAAAGGATGTCACACGTGGTGGTCCACGTTCTCGTCGTGTAAATCTAAAAGTCCCTAATATCTCCTTTAAACGTCCCTTTCCCCGCCCCTTTGTATTTAATTGTGTTTTAATGTGACTGTCTGGCTATCTTGTCACTTTCTCTTTCTCTCTCTCTCTCCCTCCCTACAGATGGCATGTTATTGCATGTCTGTCTATCTGTTCAGATGTTCTCAGTCCTTTTTTCTCTCTCCCTACAGATGGCATACAGGGGCGGATCTAGCTTTTTGCTAAGGGGGGGGTTTGACCAAAATAATGACGATGCGGAGCATCGTCCACGAGCCGCGAAGCGGCGAGCCGATTTTTTTTGGGGTGTTTATTTGAACCCCGTATAAGTGATGTTTTCCTGGCATCTATTAACACAATGGAGACCATAAAAAGCAGTGCATGATAACGTCTTTTTAAATCAAGTAACAGTTTAATACACAGTTATATCCAGAGTTATCATGTGTTTGGTTAAGTTACCAGATGAGTTGAATATCTTCTCACAATATTTGCACTTGAAAGGGTTTCTCTCCAGCGTGCGTTCTTTTTTCTTTCTTTTTTTCTTTCTTTTTTTCTTTTTTTTTCCTTTTTTTTTTTTTTTTTTTTTTTTTTTGGGGGGGGGGGGGGCCGCCCAAAGGGGGGGGGGGTTTAAACCCCCTAAACCCCCCCCCCCCGTAGATCCGCGCCTGGGCATATTGTAATCCCGATTGTAATGTTTGTCTATCGTTTCTCATTCTAACTTTCTCACTCACCCTCTCTCTCTCTCTCTATCCCTCTCTACAGATTGCGGTGCAAAGTATGTATTTAATTCTTTCTGTTATCTTTCTCTCTCTCTCTCCCTCCCTCCCTCCCTACAAATTATATTTAAATGTATTTTTTTTTCTTCTATTGTTCTCTTTCTTTCTCTGTCCTCTACCAATGACACGAGCCTCAAACTCATAAAGTTTATATTAATAAAATATTCATTTATTTGATATTCACACTTAAATACACTTTCATCCACTCAAACAAAGGGATACAATGACATTCGTTTAATACCAAACCGTACGTTAAAAACCACGTTCCCTTTTTTTTCAGCATTTCTATTACACCGTGCTGTAAATCGACATCTAACATAGATGACATTTTCAAGCCGAAAGTCACCGTAATAATAATAATACTAGTGGGTTCTTGTATAGCGCTCATGTCTGTCAGACTTGACACTCCGGGCGATAAAGAAAATGATATCTAAAAATATCTCCTTGAATTCACCAACGGCACCATTGAAATAAGATTTTTATGTTAATTATATGGTTTAATCATACTTAACTCTCGATAATCTCTTTTAAAAACAGAAGTGGCACAGAATACAGTTCATCATGTTCGCATGTGCATGATGCGATGACAAAATATGAATCAATATCCCCGTAAAGTGCTTCGCCTCTCGGTGTATCAAATGTATGGCATTGATGATACAGGGAGCAGAATGTCTCTTTTTAGAAACCCTGCACAATCTTTAAGTTTACTTTAGAATTTAGGAACATGTACATTTAAAGACATGAAATATAAAGGGTATATTTTAATGTATGCTGCGAGGCAACAAATGACATATTTTCTCCCCCAAAAAGATGAATTCTGTAGTGAGATAAATACGGCAGTTGTCGGGCCAAATAATTATGTTTCAAGCCGTGATTAAACCCATTTAAAGGTGAGGTGAAATCCAAAAATAAATTGATTCCTGTTGACGTCCTGTTATTAAAAAATCTAAATATATTTCATAGATTTGTTAATATTTGTTTAAATAATTTTCTCAGACCTGCGAAGCTCCGCCCTAAAAAATGCTCCAGATCTCATTCATCTTGTGACATCATATGTCAATCATTAGTGAGCTGACAAGAGACAGTGGTACGTAGCTTCACCAGACCTGACCACCTGTTTACCATTGTCTCTTGTTAGCTCATTAATGATTGACAGATGATGTCACAAGATGAATGAGATCTGGAGCATTTTTTCAAGGTGGAGCTTAATTAGCAGGTCTGAGAAAATTATTTTTTGAAATATTTAAAAAGCTATGAAATATATTTAGATGTTTTAATAACAAAATATGAGTTGTATGCAGCCATGCACATTAACAGGAATCAACTTATATTTGGATTTCACCCGACCTTTAACAGTGAAACCATATTCTTCAAAGATCAATATAATTTAGCATTTTTCTCCTCGGTTGCAGCTGCTCGGTTGTCCAAAATTACTTTTTTCTTCTTCTCCTTTTCAACTGATGAATGTTATAGACATAAAGTCTTCATAGAAGTTGAAGACTATTTTGTTCAACTTCTGTCAACTTTAAATTGAAAAATTCCTAAAATACACAAATAGAAGTATAAATAGAATTTAGTTTAATAAGAAGAAGAACAATCCGAAGTGGTTTGCACATCCAAGGTGTTCAGGCAAAGGGATCACACAAAGAATTTCCAAGTAGTTAATACTTCAAATGAGGTAGCGAGCCCTTACAAAAGGCCGGTGCCTGGCGTGGTATTCATCTTTCGAAGTGAAAAGGTAATTGAATCGACTTGAATTGAATATATTTTCTTCTGCAACATACAAATCCAATTACATTTCAGCAATATTACATATCTAATATATATATTTATACAATAATATTTAATAAATGTCTATACAATATAATAATAATAAATTATGACATTAAAGCAAATTTTAAAATACCAATCATTATTCATTTAGAAAGTTGCAGGAAAAGAAGGCCATTAAATAATGAAGGAAGGAGAAATGAAAACCACATTTAATTGTCCGAAAGAATAATTTTTCTCAAATGTGAAAGAACAGCCTTCATTACTAATCATTCCTCTTTCTTTCACGCCTCGCAAATGGTCATCCAAGCATCATTGAAAATTTCTAGTACTATAAGTAAAACAAAAATTCAAGAAGTTATTACATTTTCATCTGTCCGAGTACTCCATTGGCTAAAATATTAAGAAAATAGTGCGTTTATGTAATTAATGTGCTATAGAACAATTATGAAGAGAAACAATGAGCAATTATTAGTAAGGAAAAGTGAACTCATCGTGAATAGAATCCACTACATAGAAAGGGACCTCTTCGACTTGCCTGTTATCCTTTTTATTAAATACAATTCTAATTACACTTCATTTTAATTATGTAATTTAGGACGTTTATTACATAATACTCGTACAAGTCTTCAGGGGTTATCATTTTCAAAGAACGCAATCATTTAATTGAATAGAAATTAATTACACTTCATTTTTCAAAAGAATTTAAGAAGTTTATTATACATAACACTCGTAAAAGTCTTCAGGCCCTCAGGGGTTATTATTTTCAGGGAACGCAATCAATTAATTGAATAGAAATTAATTACACTTCATTTTAATAATATCATTTAAGAAGTGTATTACATAACACTCGTAAAAGTCTTCAGGAGTTAATATTTTCAAAACACTCAACCGCACAAGATATCCAATTCCAAAGAAAAAAAACACTTTTATCTCGTTTATTTTATAAATGTTATGATTTCTATCGGCGCATATTACCTATTCAAACAAAGTTGGCTTTATATTATGTTGATCTACATGAATCTTAAGAAGTAATGATAATAGATCAATTTCTAAATATATCTTTATTATTTCATACTTCAAGATCAAGCTGTCTCAAGCTGTCTCAAGGGAAAAATGGTTACGGGAATAAAATCAGTAAAAGATGTATTATTGATAATATTTGGAGATTCTGCTTATCATGATGCCCTGATGATTACGGCATGTAAATACAGGTAGATTCCTGTATACGTTATAGGCATGAAAACACTTCATGTGATACCCGTGTAGGCCTACTGAAATTAAAGTATTATTCAATATTAACTGTTAAAAAAATATATATATAAACGAAATAAAAGGTTTATATCGTATAGAAGATATGAAGATACGTCTGTCCGTCACTGCCAGCACAATAGGAAAAATATTAATACCACGCGAAACATCGGCATTGTATAAGGGCTCGTTAACTCATTTTAATTTTGAATCACTTTGAAATTCTTTGTGTGATTCCGCTGCCTAATGGTAAATACCCCCCTTCACATACACGGATTTATCTTACGAGTCCTTACGGCTCGTAGTCGATCGCAAGCATCCGTAAAAAAAACTCGTCACAACTCGTAGACACGCTTTAGGATCCGTGAAAGGAGAGGCCAATTTTGTTGTTATGTCAAAAAAACTTCTTAAGATTGTCCACGGATTAATTTTTACTTAAATAACTCGTTAATGTTAATGACTCGTAACAATTTTTTTTTTAATGATTTGTTACGGTTAGTTTAAGATTTGTTTACGGATTATCTACGGATTATTACAAGTGCTTACGTGTTGTTTACGATTTCATTAGGGTCGCGTTACGATGGCTTTACGGATTGTTACGAGCATTTAGCATGTAGTTACGAGTACGTTAAGAATAGATACGTATACTTTACGTACTCTTACCAATTGTTTACGATTTGGGGAAAGGTATCAAAGCTGCAAATTCGAACACTTCATTTTCAGTTGTTATTTTTTGGCTAAAAATCGTAAGGACTCGTAAATACTTGTAACTAACTCGTATATATTCCTAACAACACGTAAACAGATCGTAACTAACACGTTAGTTGCTCGTAGTCATCCGTGACAACCCGTTATAAATCGTGGAGTTTTGCCGCAAATACATCGTAATAACCGTAATAAATCGTAGTAGCTCGTAACAACTCCTAAATCGGTCGTAAAAGTGAAAGATCCGTGAATTTGAGCGATCCTTAAGGACTCGTAAGAAAAATCCATGTAATTTGTGAAGGGGGTATAATATAGATATGACTGCTGTGAGAGGAAAAGGTGTTTAAAGGGGCACTGCACTACTTGTAGCTACTTGCGCCCTCTATATAACAATCAATGCCTAATCGGTGACCATTGGTCCCCCATGATCCTCTTTTTCTTATGTTAACTGAGAGCTGAGTTGATGAGATAACCACCTGTCCTGTGACCTTGTAGGGCGGTCTAATCCCTCCTGTAAACTATGGCAGATAAGCTTTAATAGGTGATACTAAAAAAATGAGGTGTCATATGAAAGAGCAAGTTTATCTCCATATTTCCAAAGAGGCGTTATCTCGTCATAACATGTAGATCTAGACCTCAGATCAAAGTCGGCGATCGTCTGCGCTGTGTGCAAATGTAGCAAACAAATTAATCGCACAAAAACTGTATGGTATTCGCGCACAAACTTAGTTTTAACACGAAGTTTAACACGTAAACCAATGGGGATTTAACTATTGTTTTGGTACCCAGAATCTTGCGGGAACATCACTCCTGAACTATTGACTAGGCTGTGTGTTCGTCTCTTTGCGGGCATATCCAAAATCACGACTGCGATTTCGACCAATCAGATGGCTAGATTTCTAAAGAGAGATATATAAACTGGAATATGCTGACTTCTGCAAGCTTATTCGAGTGTTATAAAACTAGGTAACGGTCAAAGATTCTTAATGAAGTTAATAAGGCTAGCATAATTCACGAAATAAATCAATTTTTTTACAAATATTCAATTCAGTCAGATGAAAAGTTTTGGTTTGGTTTTTAAAAAAATCTGTATCATTCCGCACTTACATATGATATAATTACTCATTATTTTATAACCAACTCCATCCTTTTTTTCTTTTCACGAGTGTCATGTAATAGCATAACGGTCAATGATTCTTAATAACGTTAAGCATACTTCAACTTAAAATTAAAGGAAACCAAAACCTTCATACGAAGTTACTTTTATTGTAAAGTTTAAGATATTTGAAAAATATCAGTGAAAATTTGAACAAAATCGGGCAAGGAATAAGGAAGTAAGAGCTTTTTGAAATGACTAGTCACTAGAGGGCGGTATTCAATTTGATGACATCATCTGTGAACAACTCTCCATGCCTTTTGTACATCAAATTTCATGTTTTTCCTTCTTTCTTGTGATTGAGATAATGTACTCCCCTGGAAGCAAGATATAGAATGCAAAATGATATTCTACTTCACATGTTATGAAGTCGGATCAAGAACACAAATAAATACGAAGAAAACAAAAAAATTGTGAAATTTTATGGACAAAAGGCATGGAGAGTTGTTCACAGATGATGTCATCAAATTGAATACCGCCCTTTAGTGACTAGTCTTTTCAAAAAGCTCTAACTTTCTTATTCCTTGCCCGATTTTTTTCAAATTTTCACTGATTTTATTCAAATCTTTTAAACTTTACAATAAAAGTAACTTAGTATGAAGGTTTTGGTTTCCTTTAAAGCAAGTTCCTACAATCATTCTTTTAAGCCAAATGAAAAGTTGATTATTTTTCTTCAATGTTCATTATTCATCACTTTAATACGATTAAGTTAATCACTCATCATTTTACCGACCTCCTTTTTTTTCCTATATTACGAGTGTTATGTAATAGCAAAACGGTCAAGGATTCTTAACGACGTCAAGCATACTTCCCGGAAGTTAAGCAATTTCTTACAATCATTCAATTAGGTCAAATGAAAAGTTTTGTCCGTTCTAGCAATGCCGCACCGTTCTGGCAATGCCGCACCTCTTGTATGAGTTCATGTGAACTTAAAGGTATTACAAAGTTTTGGTATGGGGTCATGAATTTGGTTAAAATTAACATATTGGAAGCATATGCGTTCCTACAATACTCATTGATCGTTGTCGCGGTTGAAATCGAGTTTAAAGTTATGAAATTATAAATAATAAACTCTTTATGTTGTTTAGCTCCCTCTCAAGGTCAAGATATTAATTTTGGTATGAAACAATGTAAAATCGACCGATTAGCTATTCCCGTTTGGAAATTATATATCACAACTACATATTCTGAGATTTTCATGGTCGCAGCTACCATTGTACGGCCATAGGCGCTATTTGAAATTTATAAAAATTTACCGGGAGCACCGGTAAATTTTTATATTCAATTTTTCTCAAAAACAGAAGTGTTTTAGGGGCTAATTTTGTTAGTGCTTATAAAACATCCACAGGGGCATCCAAATATATCAAAATTGTAAAGATTCACTATCCACCAAATTTTCAAAATTTCCCAAAACTTTGTATTACCTTTAAACAGCCTACTTCCAAGCCTACTTCTATTAGCGATGAATCTCTTACATCGCAATTTTCGAGAAAAATCACATCCACTCTCCTAATAGAGGAAATAACATAATTTGCATTCAGAAAAGGCGAATTATAGGAAATAACCGAACTTTTTAAAATTGTACTTTCTAACGAATTTATATATTGAAGTTGTAAATGTAAGTGTGACGAAATTGATTTTTAATTCGTGTTTCTAAAGTAACAAAAATACGAGAAAAAAATCTTCCTTTATTTCCGGTGTTAACATTTAAAGATAAACTTGAGTTCTGGTAAAAGTAAAAAAAAAGGTAATGAATTCTCACAGAATCAAACGAAACTTACACTGAATGTTCAAGATTACAAATAAATATCATTTGCAAACAATTTTGGTAGAAAATGTATACTGGCTGGGCAATGGGCATAGACAGATAAGGAAATCAAAGCAAGTAGGCCCAACACCATTGTTGTGGTCCCATATACATCTTTCTGTGTACGGTGCTTGTTACTTTATACCAAGACTGGGCCAAATTTATTAAGATTTTGATGACTCCAGGACCTTGCAGTACACACCAATACTTATATGCTACATGATCAACTTTTTTCTGATCCCTTCCACACCTTTTCTTTCACAATGCAATCGTATGACCAGAACTCAACTTTATATTTAAGAGTAGATGGGTACATAACATAACATTACATAAGACCTTCAATATGACACATTTATCCACGAGGTCACTAAGCTATTTACTACAATTCATCTTTCTTTTCAAAGATTCAATTCATTTCCTCAAGAAAGAAAAACAAATGTTAGTGAAAGTTGACTTTTGTGTGATAAGAGAGGGTGGTGTAGACGAAATATCCCTATTAAACACAGAACATGTCATCATATTTTGTAAAATTCCCCTCCCCCCCCCCCCCCGAATGTCCTTGCAAAAATGATTAAGTTTAGGTTTGCGAACACTCCTTACCATGCAATAAACACATACAACAAATATCTAAATGTATGATGCAAAGGGATAAGATAACAAGTTAAATATATAAAAATTAAATATTATTATTATTATTATTAAATAAGAATCGATTGTTTTTAGTCAGTTCTAGAATTCATGAAACTTTTTTTTCTTGTCTACTTTGTGTTATTTGTTAATGTCATCACGGAAGATTGTTGTTGTTGTCGATCGTATCCAAGAATGAGGTTAAGAGCCCGTTGACATCAAACAGATATATGACTTGAACGATATGACGTCAATGTAAAGATAAGCAGAGCTCTTGAAATGTTTACAAATGTGATGAAGGATCGATTAGAAAGACAACCGCCCTCATGGACACTTGTACACCTTACCCATGGTAACCAGAGTCGACCAATCGCAGCCTTGGCAGTGACAACACCATGCAAGGTGTTACAGATGTAATAGCAACAAAAGACACGCCTTAAGGCTTCCATTGGATGACACGATGAGAGATTGCATAGCCGGAAAACATGCCCCTAGTTTGACAGCAAGCCTGCCTAGAAAGAAAAAAAGTGTTCTCCCTTGCGTAGATCATTCACTTCAATCATTAAGAGTTCTGTTTTGCTCTTAAAATGACATTGCCATTTCAGGTATTTTTAAATCACTGATTCCCAAGTAGTCCTTCTATATCACATACCGTCATAGCAGTAGCATGTAACGCCTTCGCAATGTCTTCTTTGGTGAGGTTTCCGTTATGTGTTTGAGCGGAATGCTCCAGGGTGTGACCATTGAGATGGATCTCTGTACAAGGTGTTGTGTCTCCCTCTTTACCTTGATTTTTAGTGAAAGCGTTTGACTGTCTTTCGGATCCATGATTGTAAGCATCTAGGATATCTGTTTTTAAAAAGTAGTTATGGTATCAAATATGAAATATAGAACAACATACCTCAAACCATAAAGAAGAAGAAACAACGAAAACAGACCAAATAAGTAACATATAACAGGCAAATTGTTTAACAATTTTAGCTGGATGATTGGAGTGACTGGAAAAGATTTGTATAACACATTCAAGAGAAAGATATTTGGACTTGGACTCCTAGACTACATTTAGGATGTGGAAAAGAACTCTCTTTTTAATTTAACAAAGGGAAACGAGGCAAAAACACAAGCAATTATCAAAACATACCTTTAAAAAAAAAGGAAAACTAATAATCATTGATACATCTGACTATATTAAACATCATGTAGAAGGTGTCACAGTTTATTCCACCTTAAAAGCAGTGGTGCTATGATTCGAATGGATAACTATTGCAGTATTGCACGACTGATCACGTTATAATCTAAACTTGGAGGTTTTTGCCATATCGGGTTTTGGTTAGACACAAAAAATGTTTCGGGGTTCGCTACCGGATATATTCACATTGATAATCACAAAATGTTCATATCGTAATTGGGGGAGGGGGCTGGGACTGAAATTCTATTGGGTTTTTTTTTTTTTTTTTATGCGAACGGTCCACCTCATATACCGACCAAAACCTTGCAGTACACACCAATAGTTATATGCAACATGATCAACTTTTTATTCTAATCGATTCCAAACCGTTTCTTTTACAATGCAATCGCATGACCAGAACTCGACTTTATCTTTAAGTGTTTGAAGGATACATGTCAAGTTTCGAATCCGCAAAAGCTCGGCCTGGACTTCGCTACTGCATGGATGAAAAGAGGGAAAAGAACACTGGTCAATGGTAAAAAAAAAAAAAAAAAAGTAAGTCGACTGAAGAGCCTTCAGATATGAAGAAATGTATTATTGTTTTCATACAACATGTAAAAGAATGGCAACTACGCGCATCAAAGGTCCTACACGTACATGTATGTATCCGACCTGCGTAGACGTAGCAAGGGGTCCACGTAGAGATTTGGGATTCTAAGTGGCCCTCCGCAGGTGGCCCGCGCGCATTACGAAAGTAACTTCCAGCTACCTGCCCCCCGCGTAGCCTAAGTTTCCTACATGCAGTAAAATCGGAAATGCACAATTTTTGGTCCGCGTGGATGGTGCAAGGGCGGTGCGTGGTGGCACTTGTGTAGGGGGGCACGTGTGTAGGGTGGGGGGCCCGTGGGTAGTACTTGTACAGATAGGATTTGTGCGCATCAGTCTACGCACCTACCTCCCACGTGAACACCTCGAAAAAATGCATTGTCAACGCGGATGCAGGTGATGGACCACTCCCAGGTAGAATTTGCCCACGTAGAAAAAATGGTCACGTATGAAAATTGACTGCCCTACCTGTGCGATACGGCTACGCAGGTCGGATGAGACCGTGGCCTTACTCATAAGCTTTGTATTATATTATCCATTAAGTTTCAATTGTTGTACTGGCAAGGATAGAGGGGAGTATTTGAATTGAATTACTTGGAAATCTCTTGTCTCTTGTCGTCGATTAGTGCTAGTCTCTCTTCAGAACTCGCCCATACCCATCTCTTCCATTCCAGCAAAGCATTCACGTGTCTGTTGTGAATCGAAAAGAAAAAAGAAAAAAGATAAATGCTTTGTTAGATCCCTCACGCAAAACGTCAGTAACAGGTTTATTAATATCACGTTCTCTTCGTATAATGTGAAAACATGTGCATTTGAAGAGGTTTTTAGACATTGCTACATCTTTTTCACATTATTTGATAAACTGTTCCAGTAGCGTCTCAGGATGAAAACTGCATTTTTTGCCCACTTTTCTTGTTCGTTTGTGCGTCCTTTAAAGCCCCTCTGCACTAGTTTGGCAAGGAGGGATTAGACCTCCCTGCATGGTCACTGATAGCTGGTTATCTTATCAAATCAGCTCTCAATTACATAAGAAAAAGGGGACCATGGGGGACAAATGGTCACCGATTAGGCATTGTTTGCTATATAAGTAGTGCAGTGGGGCCATAAGGGCATTTAAAATGCGCAGGACAAGCTAGTGTAAGTGATCGGTCGAAAGAGAATACCAAGCTAAAGGAAAAAAAATGAAAGAAGAAAAAGAGGAAATTGTATTTCTAACAAACTCGCTAACTTTCTTATTCTGCGGAATAATCTAATCACACACACACACACACACACACTGACACATAACCCCGTTCTCAAGCAGAGCTCTTTATTAGTGAATATTCATGGCCAGCAACGAAACAGTTTACGATTTTGTTGCACAGAAAAAGAAATATATTATCATTAAATCATGTAATATAACATTATTACTACATCACAATTTATAGATAAATGGTACACAATGAATTGAAATGTTGTTGAAAATGCTACTCGCTGTATCTCTTTCTGTGTATTTATAACTCTTGAAACAAACCCCCGAAACAAACAGTATTTGTAATCACCGCTCAAAGTTCGCCGTCTTCGTAAAAGCAGCACAGTGCGTTTACAAACAAATGATGTCAAGAGAGATCGAGTACTCCACCAGCATTTAGCCGCTACATTTATCAGTAATCGTGCCAGTTCGTGCTATAACCGGAATGACACAAAAAGTGCTTCTCGCCTCGTAAAGTTGTCATTCAATTTACAACAAATGAACGTTATAAACCATGACCAACAGATGGTTCTGACATTTTATGGTAATGTTGTCATTATGTCGAGATGAGAATGCCTTTCTCCAGAGATCTCACTCTTCTCGCACGTCTTCGAAAGCATGATGGAGTCAAGGAGAATTAATTACCTCGGTTGATCGTGTTTCGTCTTCAAAGCTAAATGCAAAACAAAAACTAAAACCCCAAAAAGAATATGCCTCGCCCCTAATTAACTCTACATAACACCAAGGTACAGCCGAAAAGAGACAGCGAAATTGACCATGTTTATTGTATATAATGGCTAGCTCTCGTGGGCAAATATATGTTTAAACTGAATTTAGGTATTAATCCAGGATTGGGCAAGAGTTGAGATCGAGATTGTGCTCTATGTAAGATTTAGGGTTAGAGTTAAAGTTAGAGATTCGATGTCGTATAGACAAAGGCAATGGTCTTACCACTCGACTAGTAATGCAAATGGGTTTGATCCGCGGCTCGCTAATTGATATGCCATCGAGCAAGGCATTTTATCTAAATCGCTCCTCTCCACCCAGGTGATGGATAAGTACCCGGTAAAATGCGAACGACAATGTGGTTGAATTAGCATTTGCCCGTAAAGGGGCGACTGGCTGAAATGTTCCCCAAGGGAGTGGATAGTGCACTGTAAAGTGCAGAATCGTAAGAGAATCCAGTGACCGGGGTAATAATAATGTAAGATATTAGGTTGTAACTGGTAGAGCGCTTTATAAGAAACAGTTATTATTATTAGTGTGGGAAACTGACGACGGATCAATAGTCGCCGGAACATTTTCGATAAACCGGAAAATCGACAGTATTTCAAACAACTTTGTCCGATATGTTAGCTCAGTAGTTCATTAATAGTCCACATTACCTATAACATTAAATATTTGGCAAAATCAACTAAAAACGAACCCGAACCCAGACCAAATTTGCGACATCGAGTAAATCATTTACAAAGTAATTTGCGAAAAGCTCATTCCGCGCAAGTGTCTGCAAGTCTTTTTAAGTGCTTCAGATCTTAATGAATGTCAACACTTCAATTATTCTCATCTCAAGATACGAATGTTTTTTCGGTCTTTTTCAAAGGAGCCACAACTACATGTAGATCAAAAGGCTGTTCGCGAGAATTCGGGGGAAAGAGTGGAGGTGTCGTGGTATAGTGGTTCATTCGCTCTACTCTCAATTCAAGGGTTGAATTCAAATCCCAGCATCAACGTCCTTTGGCAAGACGTTTATTAACTTGCTACTCTCCACCTACTTTAGGCGTTAAATAGGCACCCGGTAGGATGTGAAATTCATGGTAGTTTGCTCAGCATTAAGAGCGTCTGTAAAATGGCGCCTGGCTGGAATGTTCCCTAAGGAGTGGAGAATGTGCATAACATGTGTGCGGGAAAGTCTGGATCTGATGACAGGGTAATAATACTCTATAAAGCGCTGAGATACATCTTCGAAGTATCAAGCGCTATACGAACCCAGATGATTATTATTTATATTATATTTATTATCATAATGATTATTATCAATATTATAATTATCTTTAGTATTACCATTATCGTGTAAACTGGATTATTTATTTAGTTGAACAACTTTCAAGCGATCCAATCAAAAGATATTTCATTATTTACAGTGCTGTTTTGCCTTGCAGTTAGTAACAAAGCGTTGCACAGTTCTCTTCGCGTGTCACTATACTCTAGCCACGGCTTCAAGATTAAAATCATCAAGATTCATAAAGGCGTCAATAAGCAACAAACTTTTTTATAACAAATGCATTTAGCAGGTTTTCACAATCCGCTATAAATAACAAATTGTCTTAAATTATCAAGCGAGGAGCTGAAAAACAAATTGATACGTTGTATCGTTTCGTTGCCATTAAAGATATGTTGGAAATGTTACGATTATTAAAAAGAGGTGTAAATTAAGAATTAGCCTTAATATAGCACTAAAGAATTCCTTTCATACCCGGAAACCTTAAAAGATAAACCGTAAAGTTGTTTGTATACGGACTATAGGCAGGTGTGCTTTTTCCCACATGCTGTCCTATCAAACCGAATATCAAATAATGAAAAATACTTTTAAAGAAATGTTTACGAGGTATTTGGGGATCTTTTAGCATAATTTCTTAAGAATGTCCCGTGGTGAATTGAGGACCTTTGACCGAGCGGACTGAACGTGTTTTGAGGTTGAATTGGTCGAAAGACATTTTGTGGGCAAGTCAAGAACCTAGAGAAACGAAGCGACATTTGACAGCGTGTAACAACACCATGCTGTACAGATATCACGAGTCAAAGAAGATTGATGGTTTTAATTCCGAGAAGATTAAAGTGATTCTCGAAGCACGTCGAAAAGCTCAGCTTTAAAAAGGGATGGGTGGGCATTGCATCTGATTCCTTCATCAAGGGAATTTAAAAAGTGAAATGACATTTTCCGAAATTGAAACGTAACGCGCCTTGCGTAGGCATACGGTTTTCTTACGTTTCCTGAGCATCATGAGTGAGTGCGTGTGTAAGTGCGTGAGTTAATTCGTGTTTTTTTTATTTCGCTTGTTAACTCGGCCGGGTAACAACATTTTGCACATTGTAATACCATGAAGCTTAGCATAATGTCTCTATAGATAATGAGAAAAAAGGCGCTAAATCGACGGTATAAGCATAGTTATTTCACTCCTTCGATTTCTATTGGCTTACAATTAGTTACCAAATTATAAAAAAATTGTTAAGTATGTGAAAAAATGATTTGTCCCGATTTATGTTTCTTGAGAATGTGATATTATCAAAGCTTATATCTAAAATTATGCAACAAGGGCACTCAATCAACCAGTCCCATCTTTCATTCTTGAGTTACGAATACATCAAATTTACAAAGAGTGTGAATGATTTTTAATAGTTGTTGACTTATGTTCCATGCTAACACCCTTCTCTCGCTCTCTCTCTCACTCTCTCTCTCTCCTTTTGTCTCTTCTGTCTCCCATTGGCTATAATTTCCAAGAGCACACTCGCGCATCAATTGGAAGTTATATCTTTCAAGAGTCCCTTGAAAAATACATATTTCAATTTTCAAATTTGTAAAACTTCACCTTTTCCCTAATCCACTTCAACAAATAAACTATAGATGGACCTTCAACCGTGCGCAGTCGGAAATGATGCCTCCGCCATGGAGCGATTCTACAAACCAAAGCAGAAGCAATTTTTAAAATTCAAGTTTGGTTGTAATCCATTAAGAAGTTCTCATAATATCGTGATTACAAGCTATTTTCATAAACATGTTTGACCTTTTGACCGTTGAACTCGTGACCCTAAAATCTAATCAATTCATGGGCTCCTAAAGATAATGCCTCCGCTACAAACGTTGGATTGCTCTATGGTTGCATACCACATTAGCAAACTGACGGGTCAAGAATCAGAAATGTATGAAGTGGGATACAAGCGCCATTCTTGGACAGTGTTGGCACTCAACTATTCCCCTAGTACACTTCGGCTTATGCTAAATATAAAGTGTGTTCCAAGAAAAAAGGCTACAGTTCATTCAGTTACTTCATTACATATTGCATATGGAATATCTATACATATTTTTTTCTTCTAATTAGGGACACGTGTGATAAGTGACATGTGTGATTAAAATTCGTTGGATGCCGGAAATTTCGGTATAAAATGTTGATACGAAGTTAGGAATTGTCTTATTGAGATGTATATTAAATCAGGAATAACTTCTAATTAACCTTTATAAAAGCTTTAGGCCTACACTAGTGGATAAGGAAAGAAACATTGTTGATGGCATCATGCATATTAGAATGATTAATTTGCTCATGGATTATAAGAGGAATAATAGATTTTAGAGTTTGAAAAAAGGTGTGATTTACGAAGTTTAAAAAAAAAATTAGAATCCGATTATGGGGGGAAAATAAATCAAAGATATGTTCATTAAAATGTGCTCTCAAACTTGAGGTCACGAGGATACTAAAAGAGAAGCTGGCATATTAAATTTGTTAGAACCCCCCTCCCCCCGAAAAAATGAAGTTTAAAATACACACCAACACTGGTACGTCTGTAATTTCCAATGTAAAGGCATTGGTAAGTAGACTTGGATATTTCATTTTAACTTTAAAAAATCCATATTCTTGTATTTCATTGAATGTATTTTAGTTCATAGTTAATGTTTCCCTTATTCATGTTTAATTAAATGTAATTATACAAAGTAGTGAAATGTCCTAATAATTGGCAATTTATATTTTGTAGTATTTTGATAATATATTGTATATAACTGAATCATCAGTAATTAAGAAATATGCTGTAAATTCAGATAAATTGATAACAAAACATAGATTTGCACGCACACAATATTAATTATGAAAATTAACGGGTGTCAACTGGTTCAACTGGAAATATGCCCAAGGACCAGTTATCAACTGGTGCAACTGGAAATATGCCAACAGTCACGGGATTATCAAAATGGAAACTGTGAAACCATTTAAAAAAGTGAATCACTAATTTTTCACACCTAAAAATCACTGATGCCCAGCTTAGGCCTATATCAATAATCCGTTTGAGTCACGAGATCATCACCGCGGAACCTATGGCAACTTTGACTACCATTTAAATAGGAGTTTGAAGACACCTACGAATTACTTGTCTTTTTTCACACCTAAAAATCACGGATGCCCAGCTTATATTAGTAATCAGTTTGAGCCACGTAATCATCACCAAGAAAGTTATGGTAACTTTGAAACCATTTTAAAAGGTGTGTAGGATACACCTCAGAATAACCAGACATTCACGGACAGAACATTAAGGCGGTGATAAGCAGGGCTCCCACTTAGCCCAGTTGGAGCCTCGAGTTGTGGCGAGCTGGCGCGATCTTATGGCAATAATTTTCCGTTGTAAAGCAATGGTAATTCTCGATATCAAGAATTGAATTCGTGATATCGAGAATTCGATTTCGTGATATCAAGAATTCGATTTCGTGAAATCAAGAATTGAATTCTTGATATCAAGAAATATGTTTTAATGATAAACTGCTTGCCATAAGATCGCGCCAGCTCGCCACAACTCGAGGGTCCAACTCGGCTAAGTGGGAGCCCTGCTTAAAGGTAATACAAAGTTTTGGTATGGGGTCATGAATTTGGTTCAAATGAACATATTGGAAGCATATGCGATCCTACAATATTCAGTGATCGTTGTCGCGGTTGAAATCGAGTCTAAAGTTATGAATTTGTAAATAATAAACTCTTTATGGTGTATAGCTCCCTCTCAAGGTCATTATATTAATTAAGCTACAAAACAATGTTTCTTGACTAAAATCGACCAATTGGCTATTCCCGTTTGGAAATTATATATCACAACTACATATTCTGAGATTTTCATGGTCGCAGCTACCATTGGACGGCCGTAGGCGCTATTTGAAATTTATCATAATTTACCGGGAGCACCGGTAAATTTTTATATTCAATTTTTTTCGAAAGCAGAAGGATTTTAGGGGCTAAATTTTCTAGTGATTTTAATACATCCACAGGGGCATCCAAATGTATCAAAATTGTAAAGAATCACTATCCACCCAATTTTCTAAATTTCCCAAATCTTTGTAATACCTTTAAGAAACACGATTATTACCTTCAACCTGGGATAACCTGTGAAACCAATCAATAAAGGTGTTTAAAAGACAAAAGAATTACTCATCTATCTCCACCATCAGTTAATGGATAAAAAACACTTTGCTCGGTCAAGTGGTTATTTCGTCTTAAACACTTGATTTATACAGTGTGAGTCAAAACAAAGTTTTCACCTTGGGCGTTATTATTAAAAAGATCATCGATAAACATTAAACTGGTATATGTCTTATGAAAGAGTGTTTTATCTCAAATCATTTGGTACCATTTTTGTGTGGTATGTGTTCACGCTTGGATGAACAGGAGACATTGTTTGCGAGAGTGCAAAAATCGAATTGCGCCAAAGTTGCCTATGTGATGTTTGAATAAAACAATTGGAATTTGAGTATTAATTCGGTCTTTGCAGAGCCAAATAACACCCCTAACAAAATTAATCATGCCACACATATCAAATATCGAATATCAAATATCAACGAACATTTGTGCGTGTGTGTGTGGGTGTGTGTGACCTTGCCCTTTGCAAAAAAAACATATGCAATGCATTTCATTTGATACATTCAATCCATTATCTCACTCCGCTAATCCCAACATAATACATACTGAAGGCATCACTTTGGCGCAAGTCGATTTTTGCACTCTCGCAAACAATGCCACCTGTTCATCCAAGCGTGAACACATACCACACAAAAATGGTACCAAATGATTTGGGATAAACACTCTTTCATAAGATGTATAATAATCTACTGTTCATAGATGATTTTAAAAATAATTAGCAATTTTCTAGGTGTAAACTTTTTTTTGACTCACACGGTATAGGTAATGGAATCACGTTACTCCAGTCGCGTCATATATTGGTGGTTTTTAGGTGAGATGAAAACGTATACAGGAGTACACATTTTGTTTTTAAATTTAGTTCAGAAGGCACCATACTTTAAAATCACTTAAAAATACACTCCCAAAAGAGGTTATTTTTTAATATTCTGTTTATTGGGTATAATTTCCAAAATGTTCATGCATACAGTAGTGGGTAAGGAAAGATTATGATGGCCTCATACATATAAGGCTAATTTTCATACTGAATTAGGTTTTTTTTTTTTTTTTTTTTTTTTTTTTTTAACGAAACAAACAAAGAAGAAAAGATAAAGAGGATAACGGAAAAGCAAAACAAAGAAATGTATTCATGAAATAATAGAAAAGAATTTTAAAAAAGAATAATGTTTTATTAAATAAAAGGTAGCAAGAAAAAAGGATGGACGGGGGAAATCAAAGGTTAAAATATGAAAAAATAGAAAGAAAAGATTAGAGAAGGATAAAATCAAAGAATAACATAAGGAAAGATAAAAAGAGAAAATGAGTGAAGGATGAGTGATTGGGAAAATAAAGAAAAACTACTTCCGAAATGATAGAGTAAAATATGAAAGAAATATATATATATTTAGCATAAGGATATTATAGAAAGAAAAGAAGGTAACATTAGAAAAGAAGATAACACTTTTTTTAAAGAGAATAAAACAATACAAGGGAACGATAGAAGAAACGATTAGTCCCAAAGGAGCAAAATAATGGGGTAAAAGGAAGATGATGGATTGATAAAAAAACAAAGGATAGCATATGGAAACCCCCCCCCCAAAAAAAAAAAAAAAATAATAATAATAATAATAATTATAATAATAATAAATAAATAAATACATTTATACTCACTGTAGGATAAATAGAAGTGATAACAGAAGTATAAAAACAAATACCATAAGCATGATAGAATAAAAGGTTCAAAAGTGTTACAATCAAAGACAATCATAAGGAAAGATAAAAAGAAAAGATAAATTTATAGGCAATTCAGCATTAAAAAAAAAGTTAGGAGAAAAGATGAAAAAGTCACAGAAGATAGACAAAGGATAAGAAATCACGATGGGCTTTGAATGTGTTTGCATCACCGATAGTGATGGGCCTAGGTTTTAGCTAGTCTTTCAACTGATTAATGTGCACAGAAGCGATTGGCCAACAAAAAGTCTTGAATTTACAACAAAATTAATGATATTGTAGCACGTCAGTGGAAAATGGGGGGGGGGGGGGGTCCACTTTTAAGAAGATATTTCTTAATTATGTGCACAGAAGTGATGAGCCAACAAAAAAAATTGAATTTACAACGAAAGAAATGATATTATAGCACAAAGGTGCAAAAGGGGGGAATCCACTTTATAGAAGATATTTCAACAAAGATTTGAATCGCGCCCACCCACATACATTTTCCCTCAGTTCGGCAAGATGTTAAAATACTATCTCTCCCTATCTCTCTCTCTCTCTTCTTTTCTCGCCCCCCCCCCCCCATTACCCTTTATCTACCTCTCTCTCTCTCTCTCTCTCCATTCCCTCTCTCTCTCTCTCTCTCTCCATTCCCCCTCTCTCTCTTTCACTCTAACTCTTTCTCTGCCTCTTCTTTTATCTCTTCGGTCTCCTATCATCTATAATTTCCAAGGGCACATGTCCGCCACCACGGAGGTAATTACTTTCAAGAGTCTCTTGAAAACAAAAAAATCTTCTTGAAAGTCATAGAGAATGCAGACGATGTATATTGCTAATGTGATTAACCACTACTAGTGAAGCGAATTTCAAAGAAATATATAAAACTAACATGGGCAAAGGGCATTTGACTTTTAGCAAGTTCCTTGAAAGAAAGCACAATATTTGAGAACCATGTTGATGAAAGTTTGAACGAAATCGGATAAAAATTCAAGAAATGTATCGCTTTCGAAAGTTGTAATCACTTTGTTTAGATATACGGTAGGCTTGCAGGTGCACCATGTGAGAGAGGAAGTATTGAGGAGTCCTGAAAAGGACTGCTGGTGTAGTCATGGCCTTTGTATAGGCCATGAGAATTCCAAATTGTCGAATCGAGCATATTTGTTCCAACACAGAAACAACGAAATATATATTATATACATTTCATAATTTATCATGGAGTAGGGTCTTTTTACGTTTTGAAGTCAAAAGTATGACTTTTGTGATTACTGCACGTGTAAAATGAAGAACAACATGAAGAATGAAAAAAGGATAGGGAGAAAGAGACATAGACAGAGACAGAGAAAATTAGCTGGAGAGATAAACCTCTTTTACGGAAAACCGTGGTATATAACCCCCCCCCCCCCCCCCCCCGCCCTCTCTCTCTCTCTCTGATCATCGGTTGAATCGGTTCAGTTTGAATCCTTTTATTTTGTCTATGGGCGAATCTAAATTCTTTTTCGATAGAGAGAGAAACCTCATTTCGAGAAAGCGTGGTATTTCAAATCCCCCCTCCTCTCTCTCTCTCTTTCTTTCTCTCTCTCTCTCTCTCTTTCTCTCTCTCTCTCTCTCTCTTTCTCTTTCTCTCTGGTCGTCTGTTCCGCTCCAGTTTGACTCCTTCTCTGTTGTCTATGGGCGAATCTAAATTCATTTTACCAGTTGGACCTGCATCGAGCGACATTCAATCCGAGATTTTATCAATAATCTTTGTCCACTTGAATTACAATAACGGCGCACGTAGATGAGACTTGAATTGCATCAAGTTAGTGGCGTTAATGTACCCGAAGATTACTTCTAAAATACCGGAATGAAAAGGATTAAGTTGAAGTAGATTTGAGCGGACCGGTTCATCGATTCTTGATTTTTTTTTTCTTCTCTTCTTCCTGCTGTCTAACTACGGAGTAATCCCGCATCAAAACATGAAGACTGTTTTTACACGACCATTCGTGAGAAGGAGTCATTTTATCTTACTTGAAGATAAACTCAGCTGCACTAAAACTATTTTGTACAAGCATGCACAGGATGTTCGCCGAACCACAAAAAGATGGTTTTTGCTAATCCACTCTTTTCTTTTATTAGTATATTCCTCCGACTATTTGTTTTTGTATTGTTCTATACTTATTTACATTTTTTTCTTCTTGTCTTGTTCTTGCTTTTCTCTTGTCGTGCATATGTCTGCTCTGTTCTTGTTTTGTTATTTGTTCGTTTGCTTTCGTTTTCTTTTCGTCCCATTTAAAACATTTAGCTTCGGTAACTTAACCCCTGCAATATCTAATTATCAATCAATCTTGACTTGTTAAAAATGAGAAAAAAATGTGCGTCAACTTCTCGCAACTTCGGATCGATTTTTGTCAGTGATAAATTTGAAC
Organism: Strongylocentrotus droebachiensis; assembly: GCA_035222895.1. Lineage (NCBI taxonomy): Eukaryota > Metazoa > Echinodermata > Echinoidea > Camarodonta > Strongylocentrotidae > Strongylocentrotus > Strongylocentrotus droebachiensis. The sequence goes on along the minus strand of JAVYIG010000008.1, from coordinate 1,160,121 downwards.
TGTAACAAAATAACTGTCGGAAGTGTCGATACTACATTGATAAATTCATATTCATATGGTTCATGCTTCAATCCGACTATGACGTACTAATAGTACCATAACCACTGTCTCGACGTACTTTACCATTATAATTTTCAGCAAACGGAGTCTATCAAATGTCAGAGTCTGTGTTAAATAGAAAATTATGATAAGATTATTGCATTATGAAGCGTCATTTGGAAGCGGGACAGCTCCAAGCGATTCAAATGATTAGTTTTAAGACGCACCAATGCCTGGTACATTACTTCTACAACACGATTTACTTCTCTCCTCTACAAGCCTACAGCGCTCCAAATATTCCTATCCGTGTGTCTCACTCATACTTCCAGAGAAAAAAAACAAATCATCAGTCTAACCAACTGATATGGCACCTTACGTAGCTCCAGGGTATAGGAGAGTATGCATAAGTAAAAAACAAAAGAAAATTAATATGCCTCATATTTCCGATGAGCCTCAACTTTGACATTAAATACATCAATTAAAGTTTTAGTTTTTTTTATTAAAAGATCACGTTTTTGTATGAAAAAAAACAACCACGAGCAAGTTTATTACATTCTTGCTCATTAAAGGTCATTATCTAAAACGATAATGACAGCAAAAATGACAGAAGCAATGTGAACATACCCCGCGATACGTTTAGTATGTCTCAACTCTGACATCAATTACATATATTAAAGTTTTGATTTTACTGGCTTACGGTTATCTGACTAATCAATTGCGGAAAAAGTTCCCCGATATTTTTTCATCACGTCAATTTTGAGAGAGAATCGAGGTAAAAAGCTGCAGCGCTATTGTTTATGACAATGCACCACAATATAGAAGATACCTTTAATTGGAGGAGACACTTGGGCATGTTTTCATTTGTATTCATAAATAAATCACAATCGACGTTCAGACAACTATAATAATTAATAATTATAGGCATTTCTATAGCGCCGTCTATCTAGAAATTCTATGACGAGTATTACCCCGGCTTTAGCCTAGCTGCCATTACAGCGCTCTACCATTTCAAGGAATTAATTCCTGCCAGGTACCCATTTATCTCACCTGGGTCGAGTGTGGCAAATGAAGATTAATGCTTTGCCAAAGGACAAACACACCCTCATCAAACCCCCCCCCCCCCCCACCAAAAAAAAAACACACACACAAAGGCAAGCCCACATACACACACCCACACCCACACTAACAAATCGACAGTGAATGATCACTTACTCACACTGTATCCAGAGGATACGTCACATCATCATCATATAAAACCGCGGGTGTTGAGGGGTTAGCGCATGAAACGAGGGTGCATCTGAGGGTAGTCACCAGGACGGTCTAGCCTAGAGATATCCATCCCTACCACGACCATCGCCAAAACCAAAATCATTTTAAAATCATCTCCAAAGGCACGGGTAACATCCTATCATGTTTCATACTTGCCGAGCTGAGCGAGTGCCTTGCCACACTCATTGTGAAAGTTAGTATCCGTGATCCGTGAAACGCTCGCCTTCTTTCATAATTATTTTCAAAGCGTATACATAGTTTATAAGAATTAATTTACTGTTTACCCAAATACTGATCATTCGAAATTGAAAATATATCATCAAGTCTAAAAAAAGTTACAAGACAAAGGATTAATCATTTGGCTTATTCATTCGCAGACGCATATTTGTCAGTCACATTTCTTCTGATCCCCTTTTAGGCAGCTTACTTACAGGAATCTATGCTAATACAGCTTAAAAAGACTGCGATCTCTTGAATGAACTTGGTATCTTATCAAAGGGTTATAATTGGAACTTAGCCCCATATATGTTTTCATAACCTTTACCCAAGCCGGAATCAAGAATTGAAATCCAAATTAGATATTACGCAGTCAGTCGACAGTAGTCTTACAAATCCACCCACACCTCACTCAACCCACACACCATTATGCGGAGATAATGCTGAGCCTAGATAAGTACTCGAGTGGTTTGGCCACTTGATTTGAGGATACCAAGGTCGCTGGTTCAAGACCCGGCACGGATCTAAAGTCCTTTAGCAAGATAGAAATTACCATCTACCATTCCAAAACGAAAAAAATGGGAACATGGCAGGATCCCGATAAACATCTTGTTTAGAATACTCGCTAAAGGGATTGAAGATGGTGCGAAAATTGTGTTCGATAATGATATTAATGACCGCTGTAGTACGACCTGTAGGGTACAAAGCCATTTGTATTACCTTATTACAAATTATCTAGCACTTGAAATATTATTTAACTGGTTAAACGTTTTCTGGAAAGGCGCTTTTTAAATCCAATTATTATTATCATTATTATCATAATGTTATATCGCTATTATTATTGATGTTATTGTCATTATTATTACAATACCTATGTATATGTACTTCTGTTATTTCATGTATCTATATGATCTCTGTAGACCGTTCTCTGTTTTCTATACAGAACAGACATGATATACCCGTAAATAAACATGCGAAATGACCAACTGACTAACTAAATGAATGAATGGATGAATGATTGATGGAATAAACAAACAAACACAAACGAAACATAAATAAATAAATAGACAAATATATTCGAATTCCTTTAAGTGCCATATTATATTTGTTTCATATAAGATTCATCAGGTTGTCTGGACGCCTACCTCCCGCGGTACGGCGCCCGAGTCACTGCACGGCACGTTGCAGCGTAGTGGACATCGTGGAGCAGGTTTCTGTAGAGTCGCGCATTGCGAGACAGGTGCAGTAGAAAAGAACACCCAGCCGTAGGGCTTGCTTTTCATATAGAACTGCTACGGATTGGTTTCCTCCCGATAAGCGAAAATTAATAGGAAAATCAATTTGCGATTACCAAAACATGTGGTCAGTAATGTGATGCGAAAAAGAGTTTCGCTTTCCCTAAACAGGCTCCGGGGGGATCGCATCTAAAGAGGAGTGCCAGCGAATTCATACTTGGGGAGCTCGGGGAATCTTTTAAACGAACTGCGGTGGATAGTATTACGAAGATTCATTTTTGGTGGTATTATCATGAGATGTGGAAAAATTATTATTGAATGAGATATTATGAGGAATCTTTATGGTGGCGTGAACATGGAATGTGAAGAATATTATTGAATGAGGTATTACGAGGAATTTTTTGGGTGGTGTTAAAGGTAAAGACCAGTATTGGAAACGCCCCAATTCCAAAAAAATGAAATGGAAGCTCTTATTACCAATCATGTGAAAGAATATGTTTTGACTAATACATTATGATAACAAAATTGCCGGGAAACCGCCTACTAATTGATATATTTGGTAAATTAGTTTATCTATTGGTGTGTGAGAGATATAACGCACGTGTCGCCCACGTGTGCGTAGTCCCATATACATCTTTCTGTGTACAGTGCTTGTAACTTAACCAAGACTGGGCCAAATTTCTTTTAATTTTGAAGATTCCAGAACCTTGCAGTACACACCAATACTTATATGCTAGATGATCAACCTTTTCTGATCGATTCCACAACGTTTCTTTCACAATGCAATCGCATGACCATCACTGGTCTTTATCTTTAACAGGAGACATGAAAAATATACATGTAGTATTGAATGAGTTATCAAACTTATTCTATTATCGGTTTTTTTCACAAACAGATGCAAATATCCTACTGATTAAGCTAATTTGTATTTTTCTTAAATTACACACTGAGATCTCTCCCAGTTTATGAGATGTCTCCATGTTTGGGGTCATTTTAGACATATTACTTGAAATGCTCTATACACTAGGTGAAAAACTAACATGAAATATTTATGTGTCATTGTAAAGGGAAGGGCTCGCAGAGGATTCGTAGACGATTTCATTGGAAAATGTGGAGTAGGAACATACAATGAAATGAATCAGCTGGCTCAAAAACGCAGAACCTGGAGAGACATTTGTTATAGTAAGTGACAGGGGTCAGCAAACCTGTCCCCATGACTGCTACGTGTGGCGTTCTTTAAAGGCACAAAGGACGTCACACGTAGCAGTCCACTATGTCGCCGTGCAAATATAAAATTCCCTTCTATGGATGATGAAGACGACACTTTTTCTAATAGACCATTTTCGCAATGTAAACAAATTTAATGCATACGTCTTTGTGAAGAGCCTTGATAGAAATATTTGATTTAACTATTACAAATAATTGTATGACAATAGTCAGTACGCAGATTGCATATAATTGTTTTGTTTGTCATACGAAGCAATAATTATTGTACGCAATTCGTATTCTTTTGAAATACAATTATTCGTAACAGGTGGAAGAAACAATTTGCATCAAGGCACTTCGCAAAGACGTATGCAATAAATTTGGTTAAATTACGAAAAATGCCTTGTTTTGGCAATATACAAAATTCAAGCATTGCGTGAGAAACATAATTGCTTCTCTCAAGTCAACTGTCAAGAGCAGACTGAAGATGGCCAGTTGATTGGTGCCTTCTTTCATCTTCTTTAATTGCCCCTTTCAAGTACATATTTCAAGTACACGTGTACTTTTTCCTTATAAGGCCGAAATAAATACATTAACGCATACGTCTTTGTAAAGTGCCTCGATGCAAATTATTTTATTCACCTGTTACAAATAATTGTACTTCAATGGTCAGTATGCAGTGATTGGTGCATTCTTTCATCTTCTTCAATTGCCCCTTTCATCCTCTTGGTGGATTGATTTGATATTTCAAAAAATAATATCAAACATATCAGTGACTTTCGAGTCTGTTAAAGGAAACCTAAACCCAAAGAATAAGTGTAGGTATTCTGAAAAATGAGATTTATTCCTGCCCTTTGATGTACAATATTCCTCACGAAAATGTACAAGATATATATAAATGAAGATATTCCTGGCATGATGTGATGCCTGTCAGCATGACATGGGCGCAGCCATTTTCTTACAAATCTGAGGTTGTACATGTATCATGCACCAAATTTTTAGTTGGAAAGCATTTTTAAATCAATAACGAAACCTTTACTTTTCATTGAACAAAAATAACAACTGAGATGATAGAAATTATATCAGGTGAAAAATAAATAACAGGGGCCCGATTGTAACAAATTCATTTATAAACACTACACTATAGCAGTTGACAAATCTATTTCATTTATGAGAAACCTTCAACCCAGAAGAGCACTAATTCATGCAATTTGTGTTCTGGTAATTATAGTACAAAGGATAATAGCAGGTGAATGAAATGTTTCATCACCACACACGTCTGGGAAAGAAGCATCCATATATTTGAATACATTTACTTGATAAACGACTTCGCATAGTACGTCACATTATCAAGAAAATGGCGATGCCAATGTCGTGCTGAGAAACTGTACTTTATTTTTGCTTTATACCTCTCTCATACACTTTGGTGGGGAATCTTGTAGATGTATGAGTAATAACATAATAAATCTCTCAGAATAAGTAAAATTATTACTTGGGGTTCGGTTTCCTTTAAAGTTGCTCAAGCGTGGGTATATATTCGTTCGTGAAGTAGGCAACTCGGCGATCACTCCCGATCACTACATAACACTGAGCCAATGGGTATTACGCTCCCGTGCGTACGTCCGTGTGCTGCCCTCTATATACCCAAGCTTGAGCAACTTTAAAGGAGGGTGGAGAAGAAAAACATTACAATCCATCAAATTCAACAAATTTGGAATATTATGCCAGTTGAAAATTTCATAAACATGATTCAATTCAATTAATGTCTTGAAAACACCAATGACGCTAAAAAACAATCATATTTTAAACAATCCTCCACGATCGACTGAAGCGAGAATGTGAAGGCGATCGTTTTCGGTCTAAGTGTTAATAGGGACTTTTAGATTTACACGACGAGGACGTGGACCGCCACGTGTGACATCCTTTTAAAGCACTGCCGGGCACGGCCCAGTGCCTTAACACAATGTCACACGCGGCAGTCCACGCTCTCGTCGTGTAAATCTAAAAGTCCCTATTGATAGAGAGAAAACAGAGTGGAAGATAGTGAGTGAGAGAATACCGACTGATGCTTCTGCGTAGTGATGGAGGTGAAGTGTGTCTAATACAATGATTGGGTGATAATGTATCAACGTAGATATATAAAATGTGATATACTGTGTTCCATGGAGCAACTGCAGTGTTGCATGCCCGCCCCCGCCCCCCCCCCCCCACCTTTTCTGAATTAGTCCGGTGTGTAAAGTCAATACGGGTAGATCTTTTTCTTTTGTTATACGAGCCTTTTCAGCACCCCCCCCCCCCCCCCTTCAGCATAAGTCCGGTGTGTGAAGTCATATGGGCAGATTTGTTTTCTTTGTGACGAGCCGGAGATTTTGGGAACACGCATGCGGTCCCTCCGTTCCCGGAGTGGGGGGGGGGGGCGGGGTTGCATGTCCAGGTAGTAGAATGTGAAGATTAAGAAAGTGTGCCTTGGTGAGAGGTTTTGACTTTATTTAGCTGAATAAAGTTTTTGATAATGTGTAAAAATGATAATGTGTAAAAAGGGTAATGAATATCATCTTCACCGTTTTGCGAATGAAAATAATGCCGAACAAACTTGAAATTTGTTTTCACACCTTAAAAAAAAAAATGAATAAAATATTGTTCATTTTGAAAAGATATACAGTTAAAAGTGGATTCAGAAGGATTCTCAATACTGCAACTTTTAGAACCATTTTGTTAAATAGAACAGTTTTGGTATTGAACAAGTGAAATTTGATTTGGTAGTAGAAGAAAAATAATTGCTACATTCTTAGCCAACACAATGGAATTTCCGCGTCCACTTCGATGGTGTACTCCAAATTGCTATAATTGTCGTCCTCAACATGCTTAGACACTCTCTCAAGTTTTCAAGATTCCATTAACTTAAATACTCAAAAGTTCATCTACATTTCTAAAAGTTATATTTCATATCATTAGTTCCATACTTGAGCCTGGTGCGTGGGAAGTTCTAAGATTCCACATACCTCGCAGACATAGACTTGACATATTTGCATTTGATAATTGTCTTTGTATACAGCCCGATATACATGTACATGTATTAGCCTTAACCTATTTAAAAAATGAAGAGAAATTTTATCATTTCAACCCCAAAGAAAACTCCTTATACTGTACGCACATTTGTATTAGTTCTTTTTAGGATAAATATATATATATATATTCTCGTCGCTGAAAAAAAAAAAAGAAAGGGGCAACGCTGCCAACCTACACTTTTAATTGGATATCGCATAAAAGGTAGAAGGTGAGAGAACAAATAATGACTGTGGATTTCTTTGTATCTTGCTCTTTTAATTACAGCGTAGGTTAGACTAATGAGCATTATTCAGATACAGATAACAGATGAGCCACTGCTCAAAAGATTAAAGACGTCGTATGGAAGATCGAAGAAACGGGAAAGGAGTCTTAATATAAACTTGTTTTCTAAGGATATCTGTTAGAATAGTCATGAATTAAACCACAGGTATAAGACACAGATGTATTCAAGGGCTAGAAAGGGTGTAGAAATGTAAATAAAATATAAACACACTAAATGATATTAAATACTAATATAACAAGAACAGGTAGGAAGAGAAGATAAAGTAGTAGCGAAATATTTTAATGAGGAAAGAAGTTTGAAAACATGAAAGACAATTATGAATAGAGTTCCCTTTTTTATGCGAACTGAAGACATTGGTTTGGTTACTTGTATGAATAAACTTGTTTCGATTGTACTTTATTTTGTCTGTCTTGATTTCGTGTGTTGCCTGTTATTGCTGAAGGAAAGCGTATTTCCATATTTGTGGACAAGAATAAATACATTTTCGATTCATCAAATTATAGAACATTACTCTCCATGTGTATAGAACTCATATCCGGAGTGTGGGGTATAGGTTCAATACTAGAACATCTCTAAACTTTCAGTATTGGATACACCCATAACGGTTAAGTTTAAGACACTTAACATGTACAAGTTTATTTGAAATAGCATAAGTAACTTGGAATTTTCGAGAGACCATGGTGGAAGCAAAAAAATATCAAATTCAGCTCACAAATATAATGAGAAACAGATAGATATTTCAGGACTTAATCGGTTAAATTCAGGATTCTTCTCCCAAACGCAATACAGGGGCGGATCTAGCTTTTTGCTAAGGGGGGGGGGTTGACCAAAATAATGACGATGCAGAGCATCGTCCACGAGCCGCGAAGCGGCGAGCCGATTTTTTCGGGGGTGTTTATTTGAACCCCGTAAGTGATGTTTTCCTGGCATCTATTAACACAATGGAGACCATAAAAAGCAGTGCATGATAACGTCTTTTTAAATTAAGTAACAGTTTAATACACAGTTATATCCAGAGTTATCATGTGTTTGGTTAAGTTACCAGATGAGTTGAATATCTTCTCACAATATTTGCACTTGAAAGGGTTTCTCTCCAGCGTGCGTTCTTTTTTCTTTTTTTTCTTTTTTTTCTTTTTCCTTTTTTTTTTTTTTTTTTTTTTTTTTGGGGGGGGGGGGGGGGGCCGCCCAAGGGGGGGTTTAAACCCCCTAAACCCCCCCGTAGATCCGCGCCTGCAATACATGTATGTTCATGTCCATACATTTAAAAAAAATATATGTTTTCGTATTAATTCCATTATTTTCTGCTTAACTCTCGATCCCCTAATCTGGTTCATTATTGTATACACATGTAGAATGTAGAGTTATATTCAAACTTTTTTCCTCAACCATCCAACCGATATTAATTTCAGGAAATAAAGAGCATTACAAGGAAACAAAGTCGTTAGTATGATATTGGATTTCAAAAAATATTTATGTGATAGAAGAGTCTTACTATAAATGCGTCCCTGCCAGAATAACAAAAATCAAAATATTATAAATTCGGGAAAAACAATTCGCGGCTTCAGTGCTGAATTACAGTCTTTTACAATGAATATATAAATAAGACGTCAGTAATCCACAAAGTAAAAAAATATCATAATAATACAGAACGGTGGTAAACTATTTGGTACATCAATTGCATCAAAGATTTCATATCTGGGGTATAGTTGAGTTGGATTAACTTTCAGATCACTTCGGCAATGTCTGAACAGAGACAGATCGATAAAAAAACAAAAAAGGGGGAGACATAAAAGAAGAGGAAAAAGGGAAGGGAACGCACACGGTGGGAGAGGAAGACATCACAAAAAAAAAGAAAAGAAAAATCACTACTTTTTTAAATAATACATTTTCGGATGAATATTCTATTAACAACGGGGTGCCCCAGGGGAGTTTGATTGGGCCAATTCTCTTTGTATTATTTATTAATGACTTAGCTTCTGTATTTGACAAATGTGCTTTTCACTTTTATGCTGATGATACTGTTTTATATTTCTCTGATAAAGATCCAAAAGTTGTTGAGACAACTTTGAATTCCGAACTTACCAAAGTGAGTAAATGGATGAATAGAAATAAGTTGAAAATAAATTGTACTAAAACTGTATGCATGTCTTTTGGAACAAGACAAATGCTAGCAAGGTACGATGTTTTAAATTTAAGAATTCAAAATACGTATATTAAAAATGTAGAAACAGTAAAATACCTTGGAATTATTATTGATAAAGAGCTTAAGTGGAATTTTTCATATTGAACAAATGTGCTCTAAAATTGGTAAAATGATAGGTTTTCTTGGTAGACTGAGACATTCTATAAATGAATCTATTTTAAAAATTGTTTATTCCTCAATTATTCTTCCCCATTTTGATTACACCGATATAATCTGGCAGTCTGCCCCCAAAAAATATCTAGATATGTTGCAAAAACTTCAGAACAGGGCAGGAAGAATTATATTGAAAATCAATCCTTACTCTCATATTTCCACTTCTCATATCCATGAAGTTTTAAATTGGAAATTACTAAGTGTCCGCCAAGAAGAACATATATATATTATGATGTACAAAATTTTAAATAATCTTATTCCTGAATATATCAAACGTCCCATACCAATCAAAACAGACAGGTATTTTTTCCGTTCTATAGGTAATCTAAGTCTCCCTAGACCGAAAACCAATAATTGTAAAAGAACATTTTATTACAGAGGAACTTCATTGTACAACAAATTACCAGCTAATACCCGTAGTGCTTGTACGATTCAAAATTTCAAATCCAATCTGACAATTTTTTTCACAATATCTTAGAAATGTGCTCAATAATCTGTTTACCTCTCTTTCTTTTTACTTTATTTGTTCAGGGTTCGTGCGGTTCTGTATCCCTTATAAAATCCACTGAATTTGAATTATAAATGCAAATTGAATTTATTAGACTCGAAAATATATTATACATGTTCAGCTATATCGTTTATGCTTTGTTTAATGTAATGTTTACATTTAATTTATATAAATCTAATTTCCCCATGATTGTATAAAATATCTGATTTTTATGTAACAGCTTTTTTATCCGGACCCCATGGAAGAACAGGCGTATTTTGTTAATACGCCTGAAATGGGCTATCCGCCGTATATCTCATTTATGTATGTATTTGTATGTTGTGATGATTTTATACGGAAATAAAAACAAACAAACAAAAGAAAGAGACTCATACAAGAGGAAAGAGGGGAGAACAAAAAAGAAATTGTGAGAGACTGAGAGATAGGGGAGAGGGGAGAGACGCGGAGAGAAAGGGGAAACAAAAAGAGAGTGACGCATAGGTAGGGAGAGATGTGGGAGAGAGTGAGGGGGAGGGAGAGGAGAACAACAAGAGAGTGACGCAAAGGTAGACAGGAACAGAGGAAGGGGCAGAGATAGTATACAAATATACACTGTCTTGAGAGGTTCTGGTTAAAACTATACGCAAGAGTTGACTCCAATAGTACTATTTGCTGAGGGGCGCAGCCCCAAAGCAAATGGTACTTTTGGAGTCACCGAGGCCCATAGTTTTAACCAGTACCTCGAATAGAAACATGGTATATTTGTATTATATCCTGCATCAAAAATGTATTTTATAAAAAATTAAAAATAAACATTTTTGGGAAGAAAAAAAAATTTAGAACAAAAACAATGTCAATTTTTATCTAAAAAGATTTAAAATATTTTGTTTTCATTAAATTAAGGTTAAACAAAAAACAAAAAAAAATCACATTTTGTTTTCAACTCCCAAATAGTAAACCCAAATACTACTCTCATATAGGTCTAGTACTTTCTAAAAATAGTTCAAATATTTCTGGTCATGTGACGAGCTCTCAACCAATCAAAAGCCAACAAATTTTTGACGCAGGATATAAATAGAATATAAAATATAAACAGGGAAGGCTTGAGATGGAGAAAAAAAAACACGAATAGTTGAGCTTCATTTGGGAGGCATCCTTTCATTTTCCATTAGCAGGGCAGAATTAAAAAGCCTAGATGAGATTGTTATCTTATCATTTCAGAAGCAGCAATTCAATTATAAATCTAATTTCACACAAACACTCTCTCATCGCTCTCCACCTCTTTGA